>CP106727.1:23909166-24228094 GCA_025506655.1 Gossypium rotundifolium
CTTCGTATGGTGCCATCCGAATGCTAGCTTGATATCTGTTGTTGTAGGCGAACTCAGCTAAAAGGCAAGTAATTTTCCCAACTTCCTCGAAATCCATTACATGCCTCTCAACATATCCTCCAACACTTGTATAACCTGCTCGATCGCCTGTCGATTGTGGATGAAAAGTCGTAGTGAAGTCTAGCTTAGTGCCTAAAGCTTGATGAAGTGCCTTCGAATCGAGACGTAAACCTTGGGTCTCTATCGAGATGATCGACATTGGTACTCCATGTAACCTCACAATCTCGCCACATATAACTTAGCCAACTTCAAGAGAATAATCCATTCTTCTCGGGATAAAGTGTGCGGACTTGGTCAACCACCCCACTATCACCCATACCGAGTCCTTCTTAGTAGGCGTAAGGGAAGCCCACTAACTAAGTCCATGGTAATTCTTTCCCACTTCCATTGGGGAACTTCGATTGGTTGAAGCAATCTGATGGGACTTGGTGTTCACCTTAACTTGTCGACACGTCAAACATTTCCCCACAAATTCACCACCTCTCTTTTCAGATCGGACCACCAAAATCTGTCCTTAGATCTCTATATGACTTGATGCCTCCGAGATGCATAGCATAAGGGCTACCATGCGCTTCCAAGAATCCTTTGTCTCAACTCCTTATTCCTCGGCATACGCACTTTTCCCTTATAGCACAATACTCCTTCATCATCGACGCCATAGTCCTTTAATCCACCTTCCTTGTCAGTAACTTAGTACTTAAGTCTTTATCTTAGTACTTAACCTCCTTCACCATGTGGGCTTGACTTGTAACTCGCCAATAGGCTTCCATCATCATACGACTTAAATGAGCGAACAAAGCCCTTAGATCGACACAACCTTCCTACTCAGGGCATCGGCTACCACATTCGCCTTGCCCGGATGATATTCTATCGAACAGTCGTAGTCCTTCAACAATTCTACCCACCTTCGTTGCCTTAAGTTCAACTCCTTCTGAGTCAACAAGTACTTAAGACTTTTGTGGTCTGTGTAGATAACTGACCTTTCTCCATAAAGGTAGTGCCTCCAAACCTTAAGGGCAAAAACCATTGCTGCTAGCTCCAAGTCATGAATGGGGTAGTTAACCTCATGCGGCCTTAACTGCCGAGACGCATAAGCGACCACTTTACCATCTTGCATTAGCACACAGCCTAACCCCGTATGCGAAGCGTCACAGTACACCACAAAATCTTTTTCGCCTCAATTTGAATTAACACCGGAGCTTCCACAAGACCTTCTTAAGCTTTTCAAAACTCTCCTGCTGCTTATTAGTCCGTTCGAAGGGTACTTCCTTCCTTAGCAACTTGGTTAAAGGCGCGGATATTGACGAGAATCCTTCCACAAACCTTCTGTAATAGCCTGCCAAGCCTAAGAAACTTCGGATCTCAGCCACGGACCTAGGTGGTTTCCAATCCAACACTGCTTCGATCTTCCTAGGATCTACTTTTATTCCTTCTGCGGATACCACATGTCCTAAGAATGCCACCTCCTTAAGCCAAAACTCGCACTTGCTGAATTTGGCATAAAGTTTCTTCTCCCTTAACACTTCCAACACCACTCGGAGATGTTCATCATGCTCCTCCTCCGACTTTGAGTACACCAAAATATCGTCGATGAACACAACGATGAACCTATCCAAGTAGGGTTGGAAAACCCGATTCATCATGTCCATGAACGCGGCTGGAGTGTTCGTCAATCCAAACGGCATCACTACGAACTCAAAGTGGCCATATCTTGTCCTAAAGGCGGTCTTATGGATGTTAGCCTCCTTCACCCTCAACTGATGATATCCTAACCTTAAGTCGATCTTCGAAAACACTGCGACCCCCTTCAGCTGATCGAACAAGTCATCGATCCTTGGCAAAAGATACTTGTTCTTAATGGTCAGTTTATTCAACTGACGATAATCTATGCACATACGCATAGTTTCGTCCTTCTTCTTCACAAATAAGACCGGTGCTCCCCACGGAGACACACTGGGTCGGATGAACCCACGATCCAATAGTTCTTGTATTTGAGCCTTGAGCTCCACTAACTCCTTTGGTGCCATTCGGTATAGGCGATTGACACGGGAGTCGCTTCAGAGTAGCAAATCAATTCCAAATTCTACCTCCACGTGCTGGGTATTCTGTAATTCCTCCGAAACACATCCGCGAAGTCCCTTACCGTCCTAACTCCATTAATACTTTCCTCCTTCCCACCTATCGCACTTACGAAGGCTAGGAATGCCTTGCAACCTTTCTTAATCATCTTCTCAGCCTTCAGTGCCGAAACTACGTTAGATAAGTAGTTCTTCCTTTCTCCGATCATTACTACCACTTCATCCTCCGGGGTTCTTAGTTCCATACGTTTAGCCGCACAATCCAATACAGCTCGATGTTCTACTAGCCAATCCATTCCGAGTATAAGTTCAAATTCTCAAAGGGTAACTCCATTAAATCTGCTCGAAAGTTCACTCCCTAAATTTCTAAGGGCACATTTCGAAAGATCTTGTCTACCACAACAGTTTGACCTAATGGGCTTACTACAGTCATCTGTCTATCAGAAAGTTCAGAGTCTAGGCCTAGTGTTTCCACTACACTACTTGCAACATAGGAATGGGTCGAGCCCACATCAATCAGAGTAAAATAGGGTTTGTCAAAGATAAAGAACGTATCGATTATTACATCCAGTGCGTCACCATCTTCCCTTTGGCGAACCGCATAAACCAAACCCGGTTGCCTTACATCGGTATTAGTAGTACCTCGGCCCTGTGTTCCATGACCTCCAAGATTACCACTACCTCGATTACGAACCATGACCCGTTGAGGTCGCCGTCGCCTCTACCACTCGCTAGCATTCGACCTACCGATCGGCTCTCATCTGGTTGCTTGGACAATCCTTAAGCATATGGTCCTTGGACCCACACTTGAAACATCCTCCGTCTTTCTCCAACACTCTCCCATGTGCTTCTTTCCACAATGCTCACAAAAGGCGTCTTGCCGGCCCAAACCAAATGTTGATTTCGTGGCTGTCAACCCTAGGCCTCTTGCGACCCTTTCCGGATGGTCCAAATCCTCTTTTGGCCTTATTCCTATCCACGACCGCTTGGTAGTGTCCTTAATCCCTCGCCACCTTGGCTTTTTCCACCAAAGCGAGAATTCTCACTCCGATGCGGTGCTATCAACGCCTCAGATCGTCCCTCATCCAGTCATCAAACGGACACGGCGTTCATGCTCGATTGCCACTACCCCTCGAGCATAGCGGCTCAACCTCGAAATTCCGCCTTATATTCTCGTGATGACTTACTCCCTTGTACCAACCCTAGAAAAGCCTTCCTTTGTTCATCTCAGATACCGGTTCCCACATACTTCTTCCGAAATGCCTCTAACATACTCCCGTGTCAAATTTTTAGCCGTGGTACCATCCCGAATAGTTAACCACCACTGATACGCTTCATCGCGTAACAATGCCACCATCCCTTTCAACTTTTCCTCTGAGTCGATCGAGCTCATCCATGATACGCTCGTTGCTTCCAACCAAGATTTCAATTTGTCTTTGGGTGCCACATTAGATACTCCTAACATTTTTGCTCCATTAGCTCGGAGCCGTTCGGTCTGACTTTCGATTTCCGAATTTCCTCTTGCACCACCACCAATTCCAAAACTCACAAAGACTGACCTGCGACACAAAGATCTTCCCGTCTCGAGCCTCGCTCAACATTAACAAATGGGGGTGGTGGTGGCGGTGGCATTTTATTGTCGGACCCTTGACCCGATCTAACGGGTTTCGACACGATCATCCTTCCTCTACCTCGACCACGATGACCACGCCCTCTAGAGTTCATTTTCTAGCGTCGAGATCTAATTAAGAAATTTTATGGATTAGTCATTGTTCCACTTATTTACCAGCGAAGGAGTTTTATGAAAAGGGATTTAAGAGTGGTTCTTTCGTACTCATACAAACACACAGTCTTTTCCATTCATTCATTCATCCATCAAACAAGTATGAACTTTCGTTCATTCAGAGAAACGTTGTAGTTTCCGTTGTTGTTGTTTTCCACTACCCAGGGGTATTTTTGTAATTTTGTCCTACAGGGGCATTTTCATAATTTTTCAGAAGAAAAGCGTTCCTTGGTGTTTTTGTTAAAAATTAATTCAAAATTTCAAAGTCTCGGGGTAATTTGGAAAAATTTTGAAATCCGGGGGTATTTCGGTAATTTTTTACCTCAGGGGTATCTTGGTAATATATATATATTTTTTTCACAAATCAAGGTAAATTTGTAAATTTAATAAATTAGGGGTATTTCAAAAGTTGTAAAACTTTGATGTTTCTTTTCGAAGATTGTTCCTTCAAAAATAGGAATGTTGCAAAAATTTTGGAAATCAGAGTCATTTTGGTAATTTTGTAAGTCTGGGGCAATTTTGTAATTTTTCCAAAATCAAGGTATTTTGATATTTTACAAATTAGGGTTTTTGAATGTTTACAAAATAATGAAATTTTGGTAAAGCTGTTGAGTAGTTGAACATTTTATAAACCAATGGCGTTTTGGTAATTTCACCCCTAAGGGCATTTTTGTAATTTTTGAAAATCAGGAGTTTTTCAGAAAATGTTGTAAAAATAATTTTCTCAGATTTAAAAGAAAGTTTTAAAAGTTTGAAAAACTAGGGTTTGTTGTTTTGTTCTCTCTTTTTTTTAAAACATGGCTAGTTCCCTTTCGGGTTTTAGTCATTATGTTTAGCCTATAACCGAGCCCTCTTGGTTAGGGTGAACCAAAGCTACGCACCAAGTAGGATTCGTGTGGAGAGGAGGTGAGTCACGCGGACTGCTTAAATACCAAGCTCCCACCAAAACCATTCCTAGACATGCGCAGAGGTTGCCACACAACCGAGCCCTCGAGTTAGGGTGAACCGGAAGCTACGCACTGTAGGTTTCTGTGAAGAGGAGGTGAGTCACTAGGACTGCTTAAATACTGTGCTCTTCCGATCCAATCCTAGACATGCGTACAAGGGTTACCACACCTTAGCTCAAGGACTTAGCCATAGGTTTGTTTAGTGCTTTAAGTCTTATATGGTTTTGTGTTTGAGTAGTCTAATCCTAGGGTTCATGTTCCTATCATTCTATTCTACGTTCCATGCCTTTTCTACCCTTAAATGATCATAAATCATGTAATCACACATAGAATTAGGGGTACTTACACGGTGGATCATGGTTTGAGACTTAGGGGCCATGCCGAAGCTTACTTATTTTCAAAGAAAATCATTTGGGCTCGAATTCAAAACGTTTTGGGCCTTAGCCCACAGGCCGAGAGTTTAAAACTGGGCTTTGATACCAAACTGAAACACCCCACACTTGGCCCACGAGCCTGAACCGGATCTGGTATGTTCCTAAAGTAAACCGATTTCAAAGATTTTCGTTACTTAGAGAAAATTTGTAAAATTTTTGGAAAATTGTTGTTGTGGATTGGGCTTAGATTGGAAACCCATTTAATTAATCTTGTAAACCCGATTTTTATTAAGGTGACAAAGTAATTTTAAGGTTTATAAAAAAATCACTTAACTTTAGTCATAATAGTTCGTAACATAACAATTTAAAGTAAAGCGAAATAAGAAAATCCATTTGGGCCTTATGGCCTTATTACATCAAGTAAAACCCCAAAAAAAATAATAAAGTCCAAATCGAATAAAATCTTCAAATGAAACATGGTCACCTCAAGGTCTCACCGTCTCGGTTAAAATCACTTGTTCATCACCAAAATATTTCCCACAACGGGTGAGTCAACAGACTCAATGTGCACACAAGACTAACATTCAACAAATCGAGCATACATGTTCATACCAAATTCATATTCATATATAAAAATAAATGATGATGCAACCCAACCCAAGCCTAATGGTCCATCCGATACACACCACCATTCGCACCCAGACACACCGTGGGACTACTAAGTTAACCCTCCATCCGCTACACACCATCAAGGCGTCATTGCGATCGACGTGCTCATCGCCCATATAATTTGTGTCATTAGACACCATATTCAATTAATGTAACCGAAGTTACCAAATTCAGATAATGTAACCAGAGTTACCATATTCAAAATGTTGTGACCGTAGTCACCATATTCCGTTGGTGAGGCCGAAGTCAACACCTTCTTCCCCTTTCACATAGATCCCGAATGCCCCATAAATTTTGTATCATGCATAACATACTTATTTCCACATTCATATATATATTTTCAGATGTTATAAAATAACATATTTCATAATCCTATCAGAAGTAGGAAACGTGCTTAGTATTTTTGTACCACATTAGGGCACTTAGCCATTTTCACATTCTTACGTATAATCATATAAGTAATATTTGCCATATAACGTATTGAAGGTTAGTATGAGTACACACCTGATTCGTTTAATAGACTCTTTGAGATCCCAAAAATCTCGATCTAACTTTAGATCCTATATTCGGCCCATCATACAAAAACACATTAATAGCCTTTTCGCTTTTAAAACCAAATCCTAATAGGAATGGTATTACTAATACTTACCTTGCTTGCCGATTTGATTGATGATCAAACCCCGAAGATTTGTGTTCTTCTCCCTTGAAATCGGCTAACCATTAAATCCATTGATTTGATTAGTCTCTGATTAAAACGAATAGATCTAGACATTTAAGAGAGAACCTTGGCCGATTATAACCACTTACCTTATGATGAGATTCCCAAAATCGATTCCTTGCTCCCTAAGTGATGTTGAAATTCCTAAAATTCTCATGTTAGATCTGATCTAACTTTAATAAATAAAACTTGGCCTTTGGCCGAATGTGCCTCACCTTAAATTCCTTGAATCTGAAATCCCGAAACTCTTCTTTTGATATTCGGCCATGAGACATAAAAAGGGATATTTCTTAGATCTTGATTAAAAGAATTAGAAGAACAAGAATTAATTGTTCTTACCTTAGATCCTTGATCTTTATATTTGGTAATTGTAGAAACACGAGAGATCCTTGTAGATTCGCCATGAACAAGAATAGGATTAGGCCATTCACTTTCTAAATAGAAAAGAAAGGAAATTGAATAGCTTAACCTTACCTTGATGCCTTTAATCGATTGCTTCCTTGCCTAGAGTTACGAGAGATTCGCTATGGAGATTTAACAGGATCAAAAGAGAAGGGTTTTGGCTTAACAATGACAAAGGAGAGGAGAAGAAAAGATGGAGTCTTTGCTTAGTAAAAATTTCGGCAGAGAGAAATAGGGGCTAGGGAATTTTCGACACACATAGGAAAAAGATGAGAGAAAATCCTCTAACTCTCATTCTTCAACTGAAATTACTAGGCCAAGAGTCCTTGACTTGGCCACCACCCTTCCTTGTGATAATATTATCTCTTTTATTAACGAATAAAAGTGTTTAATCCATCATTTATCTCCTTAATTAAAAATCCTTTATTTATCACTTAATTTATCAAGTTTTAACAGAAGTAAAACTCCTCCCTTTCTAGAATTAGGTGCCGTCCACCTCAGCCTTCTGGAAGCAAAATTAAAACCTTCATTATTTGCTTCCCAAGTGACTCGAACCCAGGCCCATTTCCCTTGCACATGGTGCCATTTCCATAGGCCCTAAGTGACACCTTCAGGCCACTTTTCCAAGCCTGTTTGTGTATCAAATTTCACCAACTTTTTCTTTTAAGGCCCACTTGCCCTTATTTCCTATTTTGAACTTCAAAATTTGACATTCCTGCATCATTTCTAAGTTTCTAAAATTTTCGATCGGCTCTGTAACTTGCCATTTTTCTTACATGTTCAAGTTTCCAAAATGTTCAGGTTTCCAAAATGTTCAGGTTTCTAAAATGTTCAAGTTTCCAAAATGTTCAAGTTTCCAAAATGTTCAGGTTTCCAAAATGTTCAAGTTTCCAAAATGCTCAGGTTTCCATTTTTATGCATTTCCAGGTTTCCAAAAAATATCAAAAATTTATTCTTAGTGCTTAAACTTGTCATTTCATACAATTAAACTGAAAATGCATAGGCCCTTTTCAGGATGTTACAATGCAACCCATCCAACCTAAGCATCCATCCGGGTCTCCCAAGTCTACCTCTTGTGGTACCAAACCACTGGTGGTGCCAAACCACTGGTAAGCGAAGTTACAAAAATATCATATGTGGTACCAAACCACTGGTAGCCGAAGTTACAAAAATATCATATGTGGTACCAAACCACTGGTGGTGCCAAACCACTGAGACTTAATCACAATTTTTAATATGTGGGGCCAAGCCACTGTGTAATACCAAATCATTGGTGACAGTCTGATAAATCATACTCCCCCTCCTCTCATCACCCATAACACATATTTATGGTAACAATATCAGTATGATCATGCTTAACATATGAAAATCATGTATACAAAATATCATGCTCTCATAGATCACAATCAACGCGAGAAATAGTAACAACTTACCCAGCATTCTCGCTTTTACCCACAAGGGTAATTTAGTAACCATTGCCGTCATTCCGGCTTTTAACAACACACAACATTTACATATTAAGTATAGAAAGTGTGTAAGAGTTACACACCTGGTTTTCGTACTAATGCTTTTATTGCTTCTACGCTACTGTCACTCGACACTACCACTATCGGCCTACGATCTACTTTCGATGTTGGCCCATACTCCAAAGGCCAATCTTGCACTCCCGATACTGATCGTTTCTTGTACTTTGCCGTTGGGTTTACAGATCCAACCCCTACTGCTTGACTGTTAATATTGTCCATGATAACTCATTGGTCACTAAACCAATCAACCCAATGAGATCTAATAAATAAAAATAGTTTTAAACGAAACCCTTACCTAGCATTCGGATCCCGAAAGTCTTTACGAAAATGTCACCACCAACCCACCTACATTCAGCCAACACCCATATATTAAATCAATATCTGAAACACAACCAATTGAGTACCATAACACATTCGGCCAAAGGGGGAAAAACAAGAAAGGCCATTCGGCCGAACCTACCACCACCTACCTTTGGATTTTTCACCAAATCGGCACCTCTGACTATAGCAAGATAGGATTCGGCTTCTAGGGGCAGAGAGTTAAATCGACAGGGCCTTTGGAACAAACTATTCGGATTAGAACTTGATAAAAATAGAGAAATCGCAGAGAAACAAAATCTCGAAACTCACCAAATTAAAGAGGAGTATTCAGCTTTTGGTGCACCTTCGGGAAAAAGAACCCACTCTTGTAGATTCGGCTATGGAGGGAAATTATGGGGTCCAAGGTATTCGGCTTTAAAAGAAAAGACTGAAGAGAAAAAGAAAGTGTTGGAGAGTGGCGGCAAAGAAAATTTGAGACAATAGGAGGAGAGGATTTTCACTAGCAGTAGGTGAGAAAGATTAGAAAAGAAAAGATGAAAGAAAGATGAACACTTTGGCTTACAAAATTGGCTACACATGCACACACCTCGAGTTGGAGTTTCGGCCAACTCTCCCCTCTCCTGATAGCCTTTATCTCTTATCTCATCCATCTATTATCACATCCCTTATCTTACCTTTAGAAGAGCCCACCTTAAAATCACCTCTTCCCCCTTAATTATTAGCTTTTAACACTTAAAATAAAAGAAATAAAGCTCCTAAAATGCAGCCTCTATGTCGTCTACCCCTTCCCCCTTGAAGTACCGAAATTTGACCCATCAATTTGGGCCCCAAGCGGCCACACCAGGCCCAAACTCCTCCCCCTTGTGACGCCACCCTCATGTCCACTTAAAGCACCTCCAAATTTTGGGCCACAAGCCCAGCTTGCTACTAAACATAATAATTTACAAATAAATTACTACTAGCACTATTTTTAATCAATTTAACTCAGATTTAAGCCCAACCCTGAGCCCAATACACACCTCAAAGCCTTTAACCTACTAACTTATCCATGCAACATACCAAAAGCACAGACCAACCAAAATTAGGATATTACAATTACAATGCTAGGTTGCATAGTAGAATGATTATTAATAGACTAATGCAAATGGTAATAACAAAGATGAAAATAAAACGAGATAGAGAAATAAAACAAACGAGTTATTAGTAGAAGAAATAATAGGTAAAACTAAATGAATAATAAAAATTGATGAATGTAATAATACTAGGTTAACTAATTTAATGATAAAATGATGATAATAACAATAATAATGCAACAATAGTAAAACAAAGAATAATGATAGTAATACATTTATAATAATAATAGTAATAGAAGGAATGATAATAAAATAGAAATAATAGTAATAATAATAATAATAATAAATAATAAAAAAATGACTAAAAAGAAATAGCAATAACAAAATAATAAATAATGATACTAGAAAGAAAAATAAAATAATAATAGTAATAATAATGGTAATTGATAAACAAATAATAATAAAAATACATATATAAAAATAATATGATAATAGTAATAATAATAATAATAATAGTAATAATAAAATAGTAATAAAAATACTGATTTTGATAATAAAATAGCCAGAATGACTAAAAGGGATTAAATCGAACTTGAAACAGAAATTTTGGGGCAAATTCGAAGTAAATAAGAGAGAAAAGGACTAAATTGCACGTGAAAATAGCCAGGAAGGACTAAAAACCGCAATAACCCCTCCCTGAAAAATGCGCAGTATCAGGGGGGGAGCCAATTGAACTCAAAACGAAATTTCGGGGCAAAATTAAAAAATAATGAAAACCTGGTGGTAGAACAAAAAAAAGGCGAAAGGGCTAAACGCATAAATATCCCCTTTGTGAAAAAAATGCGCGGATCCTGGGGGCGGGTCGGGTCAGCGCGCGAGTCATAGGGGCAAAACGACGTCGTTTTGGTGCCTGAGAGGCCTGCCCAAAATGACATCGTTTTGGAGGCCTATTTAAGACGAAAATCCTTCAAAAATTTCCATTTTTCACCTGCTCTTAAAAAACTGATTCTTTTTTGTGTTTTCTCTGCAGGGCCCGAAGTCCGACGAGCATTCGGCTAGTCGCCGCCGTTGGCTTCGTCGCCCGTGCCATGTGCAATGGCCGGAGCCCCGAAAAGGTAAAATTTATATATATATTTTTATATTTTAATATATATATAAATAGTAAAAGGAAAATAAATAAATCATTATATGTAGAAATAATTTCGAAAAAGAAAAAAAAGAAGAAGATAAAAGTAAAGAAAACCTTTGCACGTTTGCTTCGTTTCTTTCTTCGATCTGTTCTGCTATTTTTTATTCTTTGGTATGTTTGAATCTTTTTTTGTATTCAAGTCCCCAAAAATTACATTTCATTTTTGATAGCTTTATAGCCATTTTTGATACAACTTGCTTGATACCCTATCAATCTAATGTCTTTTCTTTGAATGTTTTGCAGGTGGCAGTGCTGACAAGGGCGATGGCAGCAGTGGCTATTGGTGGTAGTCGTCAGAGGCTAGGGGCGGCACACCTAGGGGGCTAGGGTTTTTTTTGGAAGAGTTTAGGATAGTGGGCTAGGGTTTATTTTCTGATTATCGGTTTGGGCCATTTGTTTTTTTTTTAGTTTGGGTTGTGGGTTGTAAAAGGTTTTTTTGTGTATGGGCCAGGCAAAATTGGGCTTGTATAACGATGAATACCATTACGAAAGATTTTTAGTGTAGATACATTTCTCACGATTCTTAACCAGAAAGAATACCGACCTAAAGCTAAGTAGAGATTTAGTAAAGCATGAAATTAATCATGCTTTTGTTGGATTATAGAAATAGCTTAAATGGAAATGGTGGGAGATGAAATAAGGGAAGGACTTGGGAAATAATTAACCCTAAATATTGAAAAGGAAAAGAAAGTTGGTAGAATGCTTGCTACTATTTCATGCAAAAAAAAGATAGAAATGAATTGAGTTTTTTTACTCAATTTCTAGGTATTCAAGGTGTCTTTTCAAGTCCACCATACATCCTATTTATATACAAATCATATACTAAAATTAGGCTAATCCCTTACCCACTAATTACATGAAATAAAATATCAGATTTTTTTTTTCTAAATTTGACTTTTACAAGGTCAAAAATATTATTAGCCCTTAAATGTCTCCAAATTTTTGGCTTGGTCCGTTTTCTGTTGTTCATGCTCCAATTGAATCCTTTTCTTGTTGTTTTTGTATTAAAGCATTCGAATTTTGTTCCTAACAAGATTTAAACATAAAATTCAGCAATTACCAAAAATTAATTCAAGAACAAATTGATTTGAGTACGTAAAATATTAAAAATGTTATCAAACTCTAAAGACTATGTGAAGTAACAACATTAAGTACATACTGAAACAATTTAGTCATGTATTCCTGAGGTTATGTAAGGCAATAGGTACCTCCCGACATAATTATTGAATTTAATCAATTAATCCTTTAATCAATTAATCATACACTAATAAAGTATTTTGTCAATTAGAAACCATCTTCCCAAATAAATTGACTAACTCAATTACTTATTAAACTCACGTAAAATTAATAAGCAAACATGAATTTTACATGACTAGTGAACACAACCAAATGCACAAAATAATTTTTTTTGAACTTCATTGAACATAAACAGAAGTTTCATAATAAATCCAGTATAACAAGATTAAAACATGGTAACAAAACACAAGAACACAAAGTAATCATATTTTCTATCAACAAGAACACAACAAGAATTTTAAAGAGTAAATGGAAACAGAGTTGTTTCACAGTGGATGTCGCGGTGGTGTGCACAACTACTCCTTCTTCTCCTCCTTGGGACGCCACAACCTATCTTGAAGGAAGTTTATTGCTTAAATTACCCACTCTCAAGAAGCTTACTTATCTTGAATAAGAAGAGGAAACAAAATCTCTAAAAGAGAGAATGAGAAAACATGAGAGAGGGAGTGAATGAGAGTGAATTGGATGCCTCAAATGAATGAGTGAATGGGCCTATTTTTACTAAAGGGGGGTTAGCTTTAAGCTGCTAAAAATAGCATTTAAAATCCCCCCTTTTACTCCCTCATATGGTCAGCCACTTGAAAGGTGGAAGAGAGGTTTGTTTGTCTTGTTATTTTTAGTGCTAAAAATAGCAAACTTAAATAGTGGAGGGGTTTAAACGAGATTTTTGGGAAGTTAAGGGGTTGTTTGCAATTAATAAAGTCAGCATTAAATAACTGATTTGGGCTACTAAATAAATGGGCTAATTTGGGTACAAATTTGGACCTCTATTGGCATATGAAGCTCCTCCCCTTGAGTGAATATTTCAGCCCTTTCTTCTTGCGTTTAGTTTTCCAATTTTCTTTGATAATTTGTGCATTGCATCTCCATGTTTTTTAGAATCCAAATTCATCATTTTAAACGTTCCTTGATGTTCATCTAGTCGCTTATGTGCTGGAATTCAACTCGCCACAACATCAGGGCCTCAACGAACAAGCTCTAATACTGTCTTCTTCTTTTTCACAAATGGCTTTTTAACTATGAAATCGAGTTGAATTTATTTGGACTTGTTGGGAAACTTTTCCTTGTTGTTTTGGATGTGAAATATGCTCATCTTTCATGCATGGATTAATTTAAAATTCAGCTCCTTTTGGTCGGTCATATTTATCACATTTTTGGCTCAATTGATTTTGAATTCATCTTTTAACCTGCATAATTTCGATCATTGAATTCACTAAATGTTTAATAAATATTTATTATATAAAATTTAACATAATAATATAATTTAACTTTCAAGAGTCTAAATAAAAAATAAATTAATATTTTTAATAAAAATTGGAAATTAAAATAAATCACCCGAATTAAGTAGTTATAATGGCTTAAGATAAAATATAGAGTTATCAATAGGATATGGGTATATATAGACTTATAATCCATCTACAAAATTTCATATATTTGTACCGTATTTGTGTTATTTTTCATTTTATAATCATGTATTAATTTATATTTAAAAATATCATTTACACTTGTAATTTTTTTATCTTTTTTACAAATAATGACATAAGATTAAAAGCTACATAAATCTGTTTTCTCTATAGAAATATAGAGAGTATTCTAGAATATATATTAAATTGAAAATAAAAAGATACGAATGTAGAGTGTTGTATTTTGTTTTATATTGAAATTTGATTTAGTTTTAATTATTATTGTTGAGTTCACTTTACTTAATTCATAACCAACTTTGGAGTTTTAGTATTTGTGTAAATACTAACGAAAAAGTATCATATGATCCGTAATTTTCACCTATAGTCATGTTTGCTTGGTTTCTTATATTATTATTATTTTTTGAATTATATTTTTATACTATTGTTCTATAAAAAAGTTGGAATAACTTCAAAATATATATTTTTGGTTAGATATTTAAATTTAATTTTTGTCAAAAACGATCTAAATTATAATTTTATAACTATTATGGCCTATGCTATTATATTTGTTAGAAAAATTCTTTCAACTAATCAAGAGTTGATACATGACAATTTTAATAATATTAAAAATTAAATTGAATTGAATTATTATTTAATAATACCTCTCTCATACACACATCTTCTCTTTTCTCCTTTTATTCACAACACCAAACATAGGAAAAGATGTTGGTATAAAAGTAAGTAATCCTGCATTGTCTAGGAACAGGGGCGAAGCCAGAAAAATTTTTTAGGGGGGCGGATAAAATTTTAATTTTTTATAGTTTATATTTTTATAATTTGTAAAGGATTAAATCGAATTTTTATAATTTTAGGGGGGGCCAAAGTGCAATTTTACCTTTACTAATTTAAAATTTTAAAAATTCTAAGGGCCAAAATTGAAATTTTACATTTTGGGGGTCGGGGCCCATGCCAGCCACCTGGCTACACCCCGTCTAGGAACAAGCTACAAATGAATTATGAGTCTATATATACTCATATCTCATATCCCGCATTACTTAAGAAAAGAGAAATGAGACTTTGGGTCTATATAAAAACTTGTTTTGTAAGTTGTATTTCCACATTAATTGGTGGCACCAAGAAATAAAAAAAAAATATTGGTAGTGTCATTTTTAGTGTTGATGTGGCAGCTGGAAGCATTTTTCCTTCAATATGCTAAAAATGCGTCCAGCTGGAAGTGTTGTAACCTCTCTGACCCTGCCTAAATAGTAGACCAGCGTTAGAGAGGTCACATTCACCACCGGGGTGGCTCAGTCTTTTTACAAATAATTTTTTAACATTAAACCTATTTTATGCAAGTGAATATCTCATTTTGTTAATTTATAATTGACAGAAATTTTAGCAACGGAAAATAAATCATTAATCCTTACATAATAATTAACCTGTTTAAATTAATTAATAAATAAATATCATCCTAATTAACACTAATAAATGTCAAATATTAATATAACCTTAAATCATTAATACTAATAACTAACATTCATCTTAAGAGATGTAATTAAAAATAATTATCCCATACCACGGTTCTTAGTAAAATAAAATGATAATAATAATAATAAATAATAAATCGTGGGCGAGAACAAGCCAAGACCCTTTGTATGTCAAGTCTGCATCTTAGTCCATGAGATTATATGAAAAGATGGAAAATAAGGGGAGTGAGCTATGGAAGCTCAATGTGAGTCCCTTTACAATAAACCAATTCAATATTTGAATCTGTGCAGTAATAGCAAACAATTTCACATGTCAAACAATTCAGTACAATGACAAACAGTTTCACGTATCAATCTGTTTAGCATAATAACAAACAGTCTTGCATATCAATCAATTCAATACGGTAAAACATGTTTGCTACTTCAACAAGCAACCATTAACAATCAATCATAATCAATCAGACGGATTCAATTATCAAATCAATATACTTTACATAATTGGCATATAACAGTTTAGTCAATTCGTTATGCACTTTTCATGAGTTCGCATAATATGTCATGCAACGATCAATTCGTTTATCAGTCAATAGTTCTACCCCAATCACTACACACCACAATAGGGGTTCCCCAGAACTCCCTCATCTAGTCACACCAGGTTGTGGATTTAATGCCACCATTAATTTCCAGTTTTCACAGCCACTGGCCGTGGAAGCACAACATGCTCGCAAATAAAAGCTATCAGAGGGTTCTGTTTGTACAATAAAATGGGTACAGTTGGAATCTGCTTTTGCTGTGGATACACAGCGCACACATACAATGCAAATAAGATCTGTCAATAGCCATGGAAGCACAACATACTCGCATAAAAAAGCCATCAGAGGGTTGTGCTCACACGGTAAAACAGACGTAGTTGGATTTTTTTTTTTTTTGTGGATATACAACGCACACATATAATGCAGATAAAATCTGTCAATTTTCGTGGAAGCACAACATACTCACAGATGAAAGTTGTCAGAGGGTTGTGCTTGCACGGTAAAATGGGCGCAGTTGGAATATGTTTTTACTGTGGGTACACAACGCACAATTAAATGCAATTCTACTGTCATATACTTCCTCCTTACCATATCGTCCCCCATGCATATGCCATGCGATCATTCATAATGCAATTATTCAATATCATTGTCAACATTCTATTTTCATTGCAAGAATAGGCAATTCATAAATCAATCATTAAAACATATGAGACATTTATTCAACATGTATAACATTAATGAATATTTATAATCATTCATGAATTAAAATAAACAATCATGATCAATTATATCATATTAGCAACCATAAAATCATTCATGATTTATGCCATCAATTATAAGTAATTAAATCATAAATTCATGTATTCACTCATTCTAATCCTAGTTAAAGACCTAATTGCATAACCTAGCTCTCTAAATGCTAGTAAAAAACCAATTTGGAAAACCAGTAGCAAAATAGTAATATCTGGAAAACAATGGCAGAACTGTAAAATCTAGAAAACCAGTGGCAAAATTGTAAAATTTAGAAAAATAGTGGCAGAACTGTAAATTTTGGAAACCAGTGGCAAAACTATAAAATCTAGAAAAACAAAAGTGACAAAATTATAAAATCTATAAAACAGTGGTGCATGGTCATGTGGGCCTAAAGCTAGACACGATTTGACTCGGCTTTTCATAAAAGAACACACACCTGACTCTCGGGCGATAACCCTTCTTTCAAGCTCAATCCAATCACCTACAAGGGTCAATTTTGATAAAAACTCAAAAATCTACAAACTCGAAATTCAAAAATTTGGGGAAGAACAATTGATGAGGACTTGATTGAATTTTCAAAAACTTAAAGAATACTTTTCAATAAAACTTAAGGGCTTAAAAGAGTTTTGAAATCAAGAATTTTGAGATAACACTAGGATATATATATATATATATATATAGGAGATAAAGTTTAGGGTTTTAATATGATAAAATAACAAATGGTAATAATAAATAATAATTAGAAATAAGAAAGATAAATTCTATTAGTGTAACACCCCCAAACCCGGCCCACGAGCCTTGACTGGATCTGGTATGTCACTGTGGAAAACATTTGCGAAGAATTTGTCTTAAAGGTGAAAAAGTGAAAATTTGTGAACTTTAATAAAACATTATGTATTTAAAAGCCCATTAAAATTTAGTTGTTATAAATTCCCAGATTAAAACTTTACATAAGTTATTATAATATAAATCGATTCAAAAATATTTTTCCATTATTAGTTCAATTAATAAAATAAACTTCAAACCGTAAATAAAGTCTCCCAAATACCATAAGTGGCCCTTATTACATCAAATAAATTCCCAAAATACTGATAATATAAAATGTATAAAAATAAGAAAATCAACTTCTGCATGGGCCACCTTGTATCCACTCCAACCCGGTCCAAGCTTTATGCATCACCTGTAAGGTTTGAGAAATATTGGGTGAGTCAAACAGACTCAGTGCATAGTTATTTCACATGTCTCCATACATATGGGCTTGGCCCATATCCACACAAATCCACATAATCACCATGCAAAATGCATCCCAACCCAACCTAAGTCCATCCACACACCTACCTTAGCAGACCTGCTGCTCAAGGCCGTGGCTAATCCACCGATCAACTAAGTGATCCCACATATCTTACCTCGGCAGACCTGCTGCTCAAGGCCGTGGCTAGGCCACCGATCACCTAAGTGATCCCACATATCAATCAGTCCACGGTGATGCACACAGTTATCAACCGCCGAGATGGGCACCTAGCCAACACCTCCCTTGATGAAGCACATAGCTACCATCAAGCGCTAATGTAGCACAAGGCTAACATTAGACCATGTACATAATGTACACCCTTTCCTTCAATATTCATGTCCCAATCCCCATGTGCATATATTTATCATGACAAGGTAACATTGTAAAGAGTACACATCACATGCTTTACCACAATTCATACACATAACACAGGTAGTTTAATATCATAAAATACTGACCTGTTTAACCGGTTACCCACCATGGTATCCACCATCTTAGCCATTATTTTTGGCTACCATTCACATCATAACATATACATATATAGTAACATGCACAAATAACAGAAGAACAGTGCGATAACTACGCACCTTACTATTTAGTGAAAACCCGATCTATTCGAATCTAACACAATCTAGGATCCCGAAACTCTTTATTCCTGTCGATTTGCCCCTAAAAACCATAATCACAATCGGTCAACACTCAACCCATAAAATGGCCTTTGGCCGAATGTTGACAACCACTTACCTACTTATCTGAATCCCGAAAAACTGCTCCTTGCCCTTGAACTATCGAAATCCCTATATGCCTCATGTTACAATTGGCCATAATCAATAAATCCATGAGAATGGCCTTAGGCCGAATACTACATATTACCTTACCTTGAGTAGTTGAACTCACAAGGATCCCTTAATGCTCCCCTATGCTGGATACATACAAATGAACACAAGGTTATGGTACTATAACCATTCGACCACCTCCAAAACCAAAGTCAATCACTTAATTTCGGCTACCAAGGAAATGAGTCAAAACTGATTGCCAAAGAAGAGGTTACTTACCACCAACGATCAGCTTCCCAAAACACTCCCCTATAGAGATTCGGTTGGATAGCTTGCACCAAAAGAAATCGAGAACACCTCCTTCTTTGCTCCCAAGAGATTCTACCACGGAGAAGGATTATTCTACAAGGATTTGTGAAATATAGATCAAATGAGGGCTACAAGATTCGGCAATGGTTCTCAAAAGGAGATGAAATATTTGGCTATCAAAAGAAATACTTCGGCTTTTGAAAGTAAATAGAAAAAGAAGAGAAAAGGAGAATAAGTACTACACTTTCGGTTTTGGTCAATTGAAGAGAAAATAATGTTGAATCCTTAAGTGTTTTCGGCACAAAGAGAAAGTGAGATGAAGAAATCAAATTTCGGCACAAAGGAAAAAATTAAAGAAGAAGAAAAAAAGATATCAAAGATGATTTCTCTAAAATTCGGCACTATTTCCTCTTCATGGCCGAATATACCACCCCAAAGAGACCCAAAATCGGCTACTACTTCCATTCCTTATCAATGCCATAATAATCTCTATTTTATCACTTCTAAAAAAATAAATAAAAAAAATAAAACAACCATTATCCCTTATCATCTCATTCAAAAAAAAATTAAAATAATCCACACTTATTCAAAATAAATTAAATAACCCACATCCATCCACTATCTTAATATTTAAAACAAATAAAACAAAATCCTCAATTACCTCCCCACTTAAAATAAATAAAATAATCCACACTTATCCCACTCTTTAGCCAAATTTTAAAATAAAAGAAACAAGCCTTATTCCATCTTTTAAAGTCCCATTGCCAGTCCCACTTCTCTCCACTCTTGACGTCAAAGGCCCAAAATAAAACACACTCCTTGCGACCAACAAGATTCGAACCTCTTCCCTCCTGAAGCCCTTTGACTTAAGCCCCAAGCCACCTTGTTCTTTGGTTCTTTTGTGTCATCTACTCCCCATAATTTCTTTTAAAGCCTCCTTAGCCCACTTCCCTTCTTGACGCAAAGAGCAAAATAAAAACACACTTATGCTGCCATCAAGACTCGAACCCAGGCCCTTCTCCCTTGCTCATGGCGTCATTCACCAAGGCCCTAAGTGGCGCCTTGTAGCCACTTTGCCAAGCCCTATTTCATGTCCAAAAGCGCCCATAATTTTCCTTAAGCCCTCTTTAGCCCAATTCCCTTTTTAACACCAAAATAAAAGTCTCCAATGCTTCCCACGTTGCTCGAACCTCCTCCCCCTTGGTACTCCCTTTAACGCAACCTTCTCCCCTTGCACCCTTGTGCCATCATGCCACTTTACCACATGGTTCCTTGTGTCATGCTTCACACGGAAATATTCTTAAGGCCTCTTTGCCTAGTTTCCTCTTTTTACTTAAAATTCCAATATTTTCCAAGCATTTCCCCTTCACCTAAAGTTCTCAAAAACTCCTAAAACACATCCAAACATACACTAAGCTCACCAACACTTGAATTATGCCACAAATGCATAACCCCTAATCTGGGATATTACAATTAGGGTTTGAAAAAGGAGTAATTTGAATTATTAAGAGCCAGTTGAATTCTGTCTTGGACTTAATAGTTGCTGAGCAAAGGGAAAATGGGCTGGGTGCAAATAGTGCAATCAAAGCTGCAAGAAAGAAACCTCAAGCCTATCTTATGATCAAAAAACTGGTAAGGCCCAAGTGCCTTTAATGCCCAAATCCAATGATCCAAAGGTTTCTCCCTTAGTAACCTTCAAAGTTGTTATGATAAATAAAAGCTTAGATAAATTTCATTATTTAAGATTGATAGAGTGGAAAAAAATTGAAAGGATGGAAAATTGAAAAGGTAGAAACTAGAAGGATGTAAATCACAATTTTTCTTTCCATAGGTGTGCTTGGTAGGAAGAAAAAAACTAAAACATTTGAAAATGCATGATTTTGAACTAATATACACATCTCTCTTATTTTCCCTCCCCTCATCTTTTCAATTTGGAAAGATTGATTTTTATGCATTAGGATGGAAAAATATTGGCAAAAAGAATGAGGTAAAAGAGAGACATCGACTATGGTTCACTATCACGATGGCTTATTGTCGATATTACCACTGGATGTGGCTAAGTTGAGGGGAGAATGACCACCTATTAGAAGTGTGTTGAAGAAATTTTTTTCCCTTCCAATAAAGAGGCCTTAGATCCAATCAAAGAAGCTATAAAGGCGATAATGGAGGGTTTGTGTTTTGAGCAAAATACATTCAGAAGAGGACTTGCAATGTTATCATATTTTTAATGGGACTAGCATGTTAGATTTCTATTATTCTTATAATTTGTAACACCCTCTAACCTGAGTCGACAATGTAACATCTCAATATTTCCAACTAGAGACATGACACTATTCCAATATTGGATAAGTGAATTTACATGAAAATTTTGAAATTGAGCCAAAGAAAGAAATTCTTATGAAAATAAATTTGAATTTGAATTTGAGAAATTAATGAAATGAATTTTAGAAGTGAAAAAGTGATGAAAGGACCAAATCACAAACTTCAAAAAGTTTGAAGAATAAAGAGTAATGTCGTAACCATTTTTTTGTAACAGGGATCGACTTTGGTTTTGAAAACAAAAATAAAAACGAGAGTCACCACCGATCTTTATTTGGTGTGATCAAATCACCTTTGTTTTAATAAAACATTTTGGTTTACTAAAACAGTGTTTTTGGTCTACGAAATTTTGGAAAATCAGGTTCGGGAGTCGGTTACATGCGAGGAAGGATTAGCACCCTCGTCACGCCCAAAATTGGTACCAAATTGATTAATTAATGTCTTAATGTCGAAAAATTGAAAAGAATTTAAAATACGAATCCTTTAAGAAATGTTTGGATAACTGGAATTGGATATCAAAATTCTCTTGTTCCGAAAAGATGAAATATCACATCCAGCACGATAGGACACGATGTTTCAACCCTCAATACCAAGATCATTTCATGATTTCCAAAATTCACACATTGTAATTTTAAAAAGGGTATTCCACTATTCGGACAAACCAAAAAAATCGAAACCCAGCATGATTGGACACGATTCCTCGAATTTCCAAAACACGAAACAGTGCCTTTATTTTTAAGAAATTCTTATTCCGAGATAATAAAACGTCACATCCAGTGAGTTAGGACACGACAATTTTGAATTCTTGAGAATAAGTTTTTATGTATTTGTTTTAAAAAGAAAATAATACGTTCTTTAGAACTGATGAGAAAAATCGAAACCCAGTAAGTTAGGGCGTGATTTCCTTCGAACTTTAGAACGCAGAGTATTCTCTTATTTTAAAAATCAGATAAAATATGGTATGATCGTAATAAAATAGAAAATGAATTTTAATGCCAATATGTATAATAGAATAAAAATAATGGCAATAATATAAATAACAGTATAAATGCATAAATAAAGTAAAACTAATCAAACAATAATAAGCAAAAATGATAAATCAATAAATAAATAAATAGAGTAAAAGAAAATGATTGCAAAAACATAAGCCTATAGCAAATAATAATAAGAAAATATAAGCCTATAGCTAATCGATAAAGAAATACTATGTACAATAGTTTAAAAATAATAGAATAATAATAATAACAAAAATATGAAATAATAAAATATAATGGAAATACGTTAATAAACGAATAATAATTATAATAAATAATAATAATAATCCTAATAGTAGTAAAAATAAAATAACAAAAGTAATAATAATAAAAACAATAATAATAGTAATAATAACAATAGTAATATTAATGATAACAGAGATATAATAGAAATATTGAATAATAATGATACTAATAATATTAATAAATAAATAATAATAAAGTGATAATGATAGATAATATTACATTAATAAGCGAATAATAAATAAATAAATAAATAAATAAGTAAGAGTAAAATGAAAATAATAATAAAAATAGTAATGGTATTAGTAATAAAAATGAAATAATAATAATAATAATAATAATAATAATAATAATAATAATAATAATAATAATAATAATTGTAATAGTAATAATAATATTAAAAAATAGTAAGAATAATAAGAATAAGAATAACAAATAACGAAAATAGTAGGTAAAGATATATATATATATATATATATATATATACTATTTTAAATTTGCTAAAAAATATAAAAGAGTAAGAAATAAGAAATAGATATGAAATAATAAAATAATAATAAAAAATAAATACAAAATAATATAAAAAATAAAAGTGATAAGCAACAATATATAAGAATATAAAAAATTAAATAAATGGACAATGCAAATAGCAAGATAAACGAATAAACAAACGAATAAAATAATAAATAACTAAACCATTAAATAAATAGATGAATAAAGAAATAAAAAAACCACTAAACGATTAAATAAATGAAAAAATAAATAGTTAAAATAAAAAGGACTTAATCGTCGTTAAAATGAAATTAAAAGGTATAATTTAAATAATAAAAGAATGCTGACGAGGACCAAAGTGTAACGCGCAGAAACTAACAAGGACCGCATCGGAAAATATCCCAGGTCTTGATGCACTGCGTTTCAATTGGCCAAGGCACGGATCGAATTGAAAATGAAATAAAATATCGGGGTAAAATTTGAAAAGACAAAAAGGCAGAATGGGATCCGATTAAATAGCATCGCAAGAGTGACGGACTCGTCGCGCAAATATCCCTTGTTAAGGGAGATACACGGTTTTTCATGTGTCCAAACGACACCGTTTCATTAGGTGTTTTAAAACCCATTCTCTGTTTCGTTTCATTCAAAGTTCAAAAGAAAAAAAGACAAAAAAAAAAAAGATTAAAGCTTTAAAGCTTCTCCTCTCTCCCTTCCATCTTCATTTCTGTCCGACGATTAGGCTCCCTTCACCGCCCGTCGCGCCACCACTAGTCCGGTGGATAACGAAGCGTGGGGATGGGACTTTGTGCCTCGTTTTGAAACCTCCTTTTGAAGGCCATGCCTTCGGGCTCCGAAGAGCCAAATGAAGAAGAAAAGAAAGAAAGAATCCATCCCCTTTTGGTCTTCGATCTGGCTGCGACGACGGAGAGAAGACTCAGATAATCGACCGGGTTCGGTGAGTTCTTTGAGTTCTTTTCGATTTAGCTAAAAAATAAAAATAAAAATAAAAATGAAAAATAAATATAAGCAGTAGTTAATAATAGTAATAAAAATGAAATCAACCTTCTAAAATTTATGTTTGGTTTTTGATTGCTGAATGTTCTTTTTTCCTCTTTTGAATTCGGAAAAATCCCCCCTTTACATTGGTGTTTTTGCTTGGCTTATTTAGCCGAAATAAAAATTACAAAAATAATAATTTTTGCTACTGTTGCTGTCGATTTGTCCTGTTACTGCTTCTTTTGCTTCGTTTTGCAAGTCCTGAAGGAGTCAACGATGCCAATAAGCCATTTTGGTGCAACATCAGCGGAAGAACCGCCCATCGGGCGATGTGCGCACCGACATCACGTGGGGAGACGTGCTAGGGTTTTTGACCCTCCTTCTGTTGAGATTTGGTTTAGACTTTGGGCCATTTTGGGCTCGTTTTAGTTGGGCTAATGATTTGAGTTGTTATTTTTTATTTTTTTGTTGTTGGTTTGGGCTCCGGGCTAAATTGGACCTGTATAAGTAAATTTGTCTAAAATGAGAAAAATGACTTATTATTGGTTACTTGACATGGAAAAATATTGGAATATATGATAGTGTGGTAAAAAAACACTTTTTGGACTCAATTGGAAGATATTCAAAAGTATCGGGACTAACTCGCAAATTTATCAATTTTATAAAGAAATGAATAAAATTATAAAATTTGACTCTCATTAATGTTTATTAAGTATTGAATGAAAAATATGAAATTTAGGTTGATTAATAACTATTCATTGTGAAGAAATTGTGCATAGAGGCATAAAAAGGACAAAATAGTAATTTTGCCACAAAAGAGCGCTCTAGTCATTTGTCAAGAATTTGATGGTAAAAAAAATATTATTTGGATAATCTATTTGATATATGAAATGTATTTGGATCAATGGATTATGATATAAGAGATTTGAGCTCTAATAAATGAACTTAGACTTGAAATTTTTGTAAGTAGGCTTGAGGTTTCTTGGATTCTTGAGAGAGAAAATGAATATTTACCAAAATATTAATACCATTTTGCCTATTTTATGAGAAAGAAAATGAAGCTCAAATATCAGCTCAAATATACCAAAAATATTAATATCAAACCATTTCTTAACTTTTTCATAATCATCATCTTCACCAAATTTTAACTTGAGGCTTTTTGGATTCTCAAGAGAGAAAATGAAGCTAGAGAAAGAAAGCTTCATAAAGGTAAGAATGGTGTTTTTCTAACTCTCATAACATGATATTTGAGTTTGATGGTTATGAGAAGGTTTAAAAAGAGTTTGTATTAATATTTTGGGTTTATGGAAAATGTTAAATGATGAGGATGGAGCTTCCAAGCCTAGATGAGCATGGATTCAAGCTTGAGGAGATTTGATTATGTGTTTTAGAGCATGCAAAGGTAAGTACCATTGTATTTTTTATCTTTCCCATTAAAAATGTGATTATGGAATGTGATAATTAGTGAAATAAATTATTAAATAAATTATGTGATAAATGGGAAAGCAAAATGGTAACTCTAATGAATTTGGCTTAAATTATACAAAAAATGACATGAGTATGATATTTTGAGAAAATAAGTGTCATGTCATAAGTTTGATGGTTGGAATGAACACACACGTGTTAATATGCTTAGTAAAGCAAAATGATGAAAACATAAGCTTGAGACATGGTTAAGAGTAGTTTTGGGGAAATATGGTAACTAAGAAATATGAAAAATGAGAGCTCACTTACTATGAATAATGAAACTAAATTGTTTAATAAGCACTTATTTGCAAAATAACCTTTCGGTGATTCGGTAATACTTATCCGAAAAGTATGCTACAGTAACATGGTCACCTAATGATCAAATGAGTAATTGAATTAAGAATAAGAATAAGTTATGTCATATGTGACATGAACAATTTGTTAAGCATTCCATAGTCATAGGAGGCCTTGTGTGGCAATACGAGTCCCTTATGTGACAATTTAAAGTTATGAATCAATATATGCAGTATTTGGGTGCCATTAAGCACTAATAATGTGATATGTGTTATATGAAACTCATATGTGAATCTTATAATTGATTAGTGATATGAAATGCCCTTGTGAGCTTGGTAGATTAACTAGGATACAATTGACATGTCATAGGGATTAAATGTGCACTTGTACGCTTATGTGTTTGCATGGAGACATGTTATGACGCCTTATAGAGTAGTACGCTTGTGCTATTAATTATGTTGGAAGGAATTTACTTGTAGTGCCATTTATACTTATACCTTGGTTGTTTGGCTGGGGCACCTAGGGTGCAATATCTTGGTTGTGTTGGATGGTAATCCCGTGCATCCGAGTTTGTCCTACTAAAGTTACAAGGGGCTAAGATGTCAAATCTGTCAATGAAGAAAATTGAGATAAATAATAAGTGATGTACTCAATTCATTAAGATTTAATTATAAACTTATAAGTCAACAATAAAAGTGCACTAATCTGCCAACGAATTTATGTTCAGTAATAAGCTTGTTAAGGTTATTTAATTTAGTAAAAGTTGTGATAATTTGGAAACTGGATGTATAAAAGATAAAACGTGTTAATAAATATTGTTATATATGTTAGTATTTTGTGAACCAAGAAATTTAAGTTAAAAGGCCTTAGGTTTAATAAGAAAGAAGACTTAATTTTGGATTGGTGAGTTTAATGAAATGTACATATTGTATGAAAACATTAATGGAAATACTTCTATAGTGGAATTGTAAACAAGACAACTTGTGTGAAAGCTCAATTATGAGAAAATAAGTTCTAATAAGTGAAAACACCTTAAAAAGTGATGTGGACTTACAATTGGAACATACTTGAACATTAAGTTCTAATGCGATAAAGATATGAAATCTGTCAACACTAATTCGGATAGTGTAAGATAAGAAATCCTTCAGTACTTACTGGGCTTTTTAAGTTCGTGCGTTAATGGTTTAAAACACAGGTTTTGGATTCGAAAAGAAGTATAAGGTTTGAGCTTGGGAGCTTAGCATCATCAATCATATTGAGATTATACATCATTGTTTTGGATGTTTTTGTTATTAGAAATTGGTATGTATAGACGACCTTTGTTTGGATAATGGATTTGTAAAAATTTAATTTATGTCTTATGTTATTTATGTATTTTTAATCATGTTTTATTTCATAATTTACTTTGAATGTGATTATGACTTGTATAACATGTTTAAATGAGGTTTGAAATTGGTTTATAATGCTTTGGGACATATAAAATTTATGTGGGCATGTTTAGACATGATTTTTAAGTGTTTTAAACCCATTTTTCAATTTGAGGAGCTCAAGGTTCGATACCCAATTTGAAAGAATGAAAGATTTCATAGTATATAGACTAAATTTCAGTACCTAAGGCCTTAAGCATCAATAACTAGTTCCCTGGATAGTGCCCTTACATTGTTTTGGCCATTTTGAGCCTTCCAAGGCTAGTGCTTGACCCTAGGCACCTCCAATCACCCAAAAAAACGTTTCTAAATGATTTTAAAGCCTTCAAAATAATTTTGTATTATTTCTAAGATTTTATTTAAAGTTTTAAAGTTTTATTTTTTTTATTAAAACCCTAATTTCCTAACTTGAGTGACCACGTTTTAAAATGATAAGCTACAAACACTCGATTTATGAATTAGTAAAATCCATATATGTTGTTAGAGTTCCAGAATGATTTATAATTGTGATTAAAATTTTATAAACATTTTCAAATGGTTTTAAATAATATCAATATGTTGTCAAATGAGTATCTTATTAAAAAAAAGTTTTTAGGTCAAAGTTTGAAAGTGCTTTGATAGCACCTCTCATTTGTACCATATGTTGTGGCAGGTGAGGGGTGTTACATTTAGTAGTACCAGACCTAGAGTTTAGTCAATTCTAGGACTTAATTGAGCATGTAAATTGAGTTTAGAATTGACTAAACTAAGTTTGGATAATGGGGAAGATCTCATCCATTCAGCATATCTTTCCATATTTTTTCATCAATTAGTCCAATAAAAGCTCTCATTTGAGCTTTCCAATAGATAATTAGATCCATCCAAGAGTGGTGGACGTACAGTCAATTTCTTTCCTTCATTAATGTCACTGATGATTATCATCTCGGTTAATAGACATAAGATGTCACCAATTATGTTAGGTAGGGACTCTAATACCAATTGAAAGTACTTTTGCTTGTAAATTGTGGCAACAAGTTGTAGTAGACAATGTAACCACAAGCTTTGGCTAATTTTAGCCTAACCCTTGAATAATTGTGACTTCACCCTAGTACATTTAGTATAAATTCTCCCCAAATAACATCTTGTAACACCCCAAACCCGGCCTATGAATTAAGCCTGGATCTTGGCATGCCACAAAATAAACGTTCATTCAAATCATTAACGATGTAGGAATCAAATCCTTAAAACGATTAAGAGAAAGATTTTATCGGAAAATCGAAGTTTATTTGAAATACATAATTAAAACACAAGAGATTATCATTTGATCTATAGAGTAGTATTTTTTCAAAACATAGAATTTATTTAGTCGAAATATATCATTGAAGAGTTTCCAAAAGAATTTCCTAAGTTTCAGTGATATTTAATAAAAACCTTTATTTTATACGAGAGTTTTAGAAAAACATTTATAAAAAAAACTAAAACATAATAAATTCCATCCACATAATAAAATCCATAATTAAAGAGGCCTTATTACATCGCCATAAAAATAGTACTTAATAAAAATTATTAAAGAAGTCTTTAAGTTTTATAAACCACCATTTGTAATATAGCCTCCACACGAAGTCATCTCCGACCCAAGTCTCCATAAATTATTATTACCTGAGAAAGGTAAGAAAATTGGGTGAGTTACTTAGAACTCAATGTGTAACCCACTTACCGGATTCACTGGGCCAAAACCATATAAACATATAATTGGGTTTGAGCTCATTTTGCAAATGTAAATATTTATAAATCAGGTATAAAATAATAATGCATGTAATATGCAATACCCAACCAAGCCTAATTTCCATCCGCTACACACCACTCGTACCAACCATCACACCTATGGGGATCAAGTCAACCCACCCCGCCAACACACCAATAGTAGGCTTAAAGCCAAATATAATATTTGTGGCAACAGGCCATTTAAATAATTGTGGTAGAACCACCGATCTAGATTTTGGGCAACAGGCCATCGTGATAGAGTCACCTATCTAGAATTTTGGCATCAGGCATTTCTTCTCTTCATCAATAATCCCAACCCATGCAATCATGTTTATGCATATCAAAATATTTGTAAAGTAAATTTTTATAAAAACCATATTACAATTTATCAATTTGGCCCATTAGTCAAAATAGCATTTTGGTCCATAAAGCAACATAATTCAAATTTGGCCCATAAAATCACATATTTCAAATTTGGCCCATAAAATCACATTTTTCAATTTGGCCCATAAAAACACATATTTCAAATTTGGCCCATAAAATCACATATTTCAAATTTGGCCCATTAAATCGCATATTTCAAATTTGGCCCATAAAATCACATATTTCAAATTTGGCCCAAAAGGGTATTTTCATAATTTGGTCCATCGGGACATTTCGTAATTTGGTCCATCGGGACATTTCGTAATTCAGTCCATCGGGACATTTCGTAACTCGACCCATTTAACATATGAGGCCTTTTCACAACTTACACACTTGGCCAATTAATCAAATTATTCTCATGGCCCAAAAATATCACTTTCTTTCACAAATAACCCATTAAGGGCAAATCTGTAATTTTCCACATCCTCGATTTTTGGTTTCATGCATTCACATAAGAAGAATTTGTATAACGTATTTTTAAATCTCACCGGATTTACGATTTTTATTATAACGCTTACTATATGGTATAACCCAAGAGATAAGTGTGAAGTTACACACCTGATTACTGTGAGAACTACACTTTCCCGCTCGTCGATATCTAAACACACATCACGATGGATTAGAACACTAATATTTAATATAAAACTATTCTAATGTTAGCGATTTAGATCTTACCTCGAATCTCGAACAACCACTATTTGCGATTTCTCTCCGATCAAAGGTTCGAACCACGAGTAAACAATGGTTCGAGGTACGTCGACTTGAATAATTGATTTTCACCGGATGAGGGTCCACAACCCGGTGGAAAGTCTCGGATTCCCGAAACAGTCCTTTTCTTGAATTTAGGTGGAATAATGGAACCACCCCTCTTCCGAACACTATTAACAACTCTTTTCGTCCCTATCTTGATTGCCTCCATTGACAAATAAATGTTAGTCAAACTAATATTCCCTTATCACTACCAATTGATTTTAAGAGCGATATTGGCTTACCACTGGATTCTTTCGTTCAAAAGGTGAAAGTCGATTGATAGAGTCCCTATGATAGAATCGATTAATCAATACAATCTTATCAAAATAGAAGGATAAAAAAATAGAATCCCTTTTCAAAATAATCCCATACCTTGACTGATGAAATCCCCTTTTTCACCCGATCTATAATAGCTATGATCAACTAAAGATGTAGAAAAGAAATCGACACTCCACTATATCACTACAAATAAAGAAGGATTTGATTGAAGGAGAAAAGATTAAAAATAAAAGAAAGATTCAATAAAGATTTTACCATCAACATTCGCCATGGTGAAGAATTAGACGAAGATGATGTTTGAGAGTCTTTTAAGAGAAGTAAAGAAGAAAAAAGAATAGAAATGAAGGTTTGGATTTCAGTTCTCAAAGATAAAAGATGATTCAAAAGAGAACTTTGAGTCAATGGACATTCAGCAATGAGAGAAAAAGGAAGAAATGGTCTTTGATGTTTTTTGTATTTTCGGTCACAAAGAGGAGAGAAAGAAGAAATAATTTGGGGAGAAAGAACAACTCAAAACCGAAATGGTCAAAACTCAAATGGCCAAAAGAAAAGAAAATGGTTTACCTTTTGTCCAATATACATTCGGCTAAGAGGAGAAAATTAGAGAGAAACAAGCTTTGAGAAAAACACCAAATGACCAAAAGAGAGATGTGCACAACTAGCTCCTAATTCATCCAAATGCCTTCAAAATTTCGGCCAACCCCTAGCCCCAAAAACCGTCCAAGTACATGGACATAAATTCAAAGTTTTTTCCATACAAAACTTTCCAAAACATTCACCTTACATTAAGCCTTGTGTCCACCCTTAATGCCTTTTTCAAATGATTCCTTTCCCTAAGTTAACACTTGCCTTTTTCCCATGGTCTTCTTGCCATAAAAATTTAATCCAACTCATCCTAATCCTTAACCATGACCGACACATGCTAAGGAGAAGCAAAAATAAAAACTTTCAAATTGCATGCTATGAGATTCGAACCTCTCCCCTCAAGCAAACATACATGCGCCAACACCACCTTGCTACTAGCTCATCTTATGCTAGTTTTTGACACTTAAATTTGCTTAAACCTCAAAGTCACTTGATCCACTTCAAATAAATACTCCTTACTAAAATTTATTCTAATTCCGAATAGTTCTCAACTCTTCTCAAGACTATACTAAACATGCAAAATTTTAATTATACACAAGTTAAGCACCAAAACATGTATCATATAAATACTCAAATTTTTGGATGTTACAACTCTACCCTCCTTAAAGAAAATTTCGTCCTCGAAATTTACCTAGCTAAAAGAGATGAGGATATTGTTGTCGAATTGTATTCTCAGGCTCTCATGTAGCTTCCTCCACTCCGTGATTACGCCAAAGAACCTTAACCAAAGGCACAGTCTTCTTTCTTAACATCTTAACGTTGCGATCTAAAATTTTCACTGGTTCCTCCTCAAAAGACAAATTTGGCCTTAATTCCACTTCTTCTACCTGTACTATGTGCGATAGATCCGATCTATAGCGTCTCAGCATAGAAACATGGAAGACACAATGAATCTGACTTAACTCTGGAGGTAAATCAAGTTGATAGGCCACTGTTCCTACACGCTTCAACACACGGTACAGTCGGTCCAATGAACCTAGGGCTCAACATGCCTTTCCTTCCGAATCTGAAAATCTTTTTCCACGGTGAAACTTTCAAAAAGACCTGATCTCCCACCGCAAACTCAATATCTTTACGCTTCAGATCCGCGTACGACTTTTGTCTATCTGAAGCTTCCTTTAATCGCGTTCGAATCACCTTTACCTTTTCTTCCGTCTCAGATATCAGTTCAGGACCCAACAAATGTCGTTCCCCCAATTCAGTCAACAAGTAGGAGTACGACACCTACGACCATATAATGCTTCATAGGGTGCCATTTGGATACTGGATTGATAACTATTATTATATGCGAACTCTGCCAAAGGTAGAAAATCCACCCAACTACCTCTGAAGTCGATCACACAACCTCATAACATGTCATCCAAAATCTGAATTAATCTTTCTGATTGACCATCTGATTGAGGATGAAAAGTCGTACTGAAGTTTAACTTTGTTCCCAAAGCCTCATGTAAAGCTTTCCAAAATCGTGATGTAAATCTAGGATCCCTGTCCGATATAATAGACACTGGTACCCCATGCAACCTCACGATTTCAGATACATACAGTTTAGCCAACTTCTACAACGAGTAATCCGTACAAATTGGTAGACAATGAGCAGTCTTCAGTAATCGATCTACTACCACCCAGATAGAATCTTTCTTAGTAGGTGTTAAGGGTAACCCACTAACAAAATCCATCGTTATCCGCTCCCATTTCCATAGAGGAATCTTTACCGGTTGCAATAAACCCTATGGTAATTGATGTTCCGCCTTCACTTGTTGACAAGTCAAACACTTTCCCACAAAATCAGTAATCTTCCGCTTTAACTTTGGCCACCAATACTGTTCACGGAGATCCCGATACATCTTACTTCCTCTGGGGTACATAGCATAAGGGCTACTATGTGCCTCTAGAAGAATCATTTGCCTCAAATCCGAATCCTTGGGCATACAAACCCTTCCACGAAAACACAGTACACCATCTTTGTTCAAACCAAAATCCCCTATTATACCACTTTCAGCTTATTGCATTAAAGGACCCAACTTTTCATCGGATAATTGCTTTTCCTTAATTTGTTCCAACCACAGAGGCTTCACCTGAAGTTCCGCTAGCAAACTGCCATCCTCATACAAACTGAGATGAGCAAACATTGCTCTTAACTCTGATACAACCTTACGACTCAAAGCGTGCGCACATAACGTTAGCCTTTCCAGTGGTACTCGATTGAGAAATCATAAACCTTTAACACTCCACCCATCTCCGTTGTCTTAAACTCAACTCCTTTTGGGTAAGGAGATACTTAAGACTCTTATGATCCGTATAAATGATTGACTTTTCACCATAGAGATAATGCCTCCAAATCTTTAATGCAAACACCACCACAGCCAACTCCAAATCATGAGTAGGATAGTTGACTTCATGCGGCCTCAACTGTCGAGAAGCATAAGCTACCACTTTTCCACTTTGCATCAATACACATCCTAAACCCGTGTGTGACGCATCACAGTAAACGGTAAGCTCTTTTCCAGCCTCAAATTGAATCAGTACTGGCGCTTTCGTTAGAATCTTCTTCAGTTTCTCAAAACTTTCTTGTTGTTTATCGGTCCACACATAGGTACTTCCTTTCGCAACAACTTAGTTAGGGGTGCAGCAATCAACGAAAACCCCTCAACAAAGCGTCTATAATAACCAGCCAAACCCAACAAACTCTGAATCTCAACTACTGACTTCGGCGGTTTCCAATCCAACACAGCCTCTACCTTTCGAGGATCAACTCTTATCCCTTTAGCTGACACTACATGACCCAAGAAAGTCACTTCTTTTAACCAAAATTCACACTTACTGAATTTGGCATAAAGTTGCTTATCTCACAAAATTTGCAACATAGTGCGCAAATGAGAGTCATGTTCTTCTTCATTCCTCGAATAAACCAAGATGTCATCTCTGAACACTACTACGAACCGGTCTAAATAGGGCTGAAAGACTTTGTTCATCATGTCCATAAATGCAGCTGGTGCATTAGTCAAACCAAACGGCATCACTAAAAACTCATAATGTCCATAGCAAGTTCGGAATGCTATCTTATGAATATCTGCCTCTTTCACCTCGAGTTAATGATAACCCGATCTCAAATCAATCTTGGAGAAAACTGAAGCTCCTTTTAGTTGATCAAACAGGTCATCGATTCTCGGCAATGGATACCTATTCTTGATCGTCAACTTATTCAACTGCCTATAATCAATGCACATACGCATCGACCCATCCTTCTTCTTGACGAACAAAATCGGTGCTCCCCACGGAGACATCCTTGGTCGAATAAATCCCCGATCTAGTAGTTCTTGAATTTGAGCTTTAAGCTCCGCTAGCTCCTTCGGCGCCATTCTATAAGGAGCAATGGACACTGGAGCCGTTCCGGTAAAAGCTCAATGCCAAATTCTACTTCCCGATCTGGAGGTAGACCTAGAAGTTCTTCGGAAAGACATCTAGAAATTCTTTCACCGTTCTCACACCTTCTACCGATAATTCCTTGGCATCCAAAGCACTGATGAATGCTAGGAATGCTCTATTCCCTTTCCGCACCAACTTTTCTGCCTTCAAAGTAGATACCACATTTGCCAAAAAGTTTCTTCTTTCGCCTATCATTATTCCTCCTCATCATCCACAGTCCTTATTGACATCTACTTTTTGGCACAATCCAATTACGCCCGATGCTTTACCAACCAATCCATGCCCAAAATAAGATCAAACTCACCGGAAGGCAATTCCATCAAGTTCTCTAGAAATACCTGTAACACCAATAACCCACATCCGTCACCGAACTAGAGTTATGAGGCATTACCGAACTAGACTCAGACCATCATAGGCATTTATAGCAATTTATACATTTATTAAATCCCAAAATTTTAAACTCAACTTTTCAATGTCCAACTAATAATTCATACCAAAAATTTAGATTAAAACAAATAATCACTCAACTCCACATGAATTCATTTGCATGCATACAAATGAATCTAAGATGTTTATACGGTACATATATCACATACATATATGATCATATATTACATTTATAATCAAATGGAATAGTTCTTAACATACTAATTTCGTTTACTTTAAAACAAATCATCATACATATACCATTTCATTCCATTACCAAATTATCATATAGTTTATAATAATTTTAAACATTTATACATAATTAACAAATACAAATACACATAATTGAATAACTAAATAGAATAGTTTAAAATTCACACGTTGAACTAATAAATAACTACCTATTCGGTTACATTCATTATTTCTAACCAAATTTAATCATACCAAATTTCCTATATATATATATATATATATAAACCAAAAATTCCACATTTACCAATTACAAATGTTATTGCACGTTTTACCACAGTGGTATTAAAACTTCATTAAACATACTTGAATACCAATTATAAAGATAACAAACATATCATCCTTATATCCCTTGACTAATTTCATATGAATAAGACATTTATATTAGCCTGTGATGTCATTACTCACAAGACCAAATTGTATCTATCACAAATATCTAGACCATGGCCAAATATAAAGTAAGAAAATCCTTACAAATTTTTGCATCACAATGACATACCCATATACATCATCTATTCATTTAAAAAGAAAATCATATATATATCCTCATTATAACACAAAATAAAAGCCATGTTCATATGACTATAATACCTATGACTAAACTTCATATTCATTTGTAAACATATTGGACTTAAAAAAACATGAAATCATTTTAATCGCAAACATACTCTCTATGCATCATACAACAACCTAAATTAGTAGATAGCAAGCCAAGAATAAATTTGCCAAGCAAGAGCATGTCAAGCATTCAACCATTCATGCATATTTCCAACTAACATATCAAAGAGCACAATAACTAATATTAATCAAAGAAATAAGCCTTTTTCGCAAGGCTAAGTTATGCTTATAAACAAGTCCCAAGTTTATTGATTTAACAACTTAGTCTAACCTATACATGCCTTTTTTTATCCAAAAACAACATATATAAATACCAAAAAAAAAAAAAAAGGAGTTGATAGTGTGGATGATTCTTCTGATGATCCTTTGAGCCCGTAGCTTGAACGAAATCTATAAAACAAACAAGGGATACACACAAGGTAAGCTTACTAGCTTAGTAAGACTAAACATTCAAACAATATTATGCATACCACCAAATATCCATTCGAATAGGATTTTAAATACAATATTTTATCACATAAATTCTACCAAAGCCGTAAGTCACGAATCTCATTTAGCAAATTAGCTAACCATCTATTATAAGCATGGAATCTCAACACTTAAATACCTTAAGTATTTGCATAATTCAAACTATTAATATAACATATTTTAACCACATATGATCATTATTCACTTATACTAATTATGCATATGCTTAAATCTAAATTTCATAATCAAACTCATACTTCAATACACATATCATATTCATATTTCAATATGAATGAAAGTGCCTTTAACATTTCAACAAAAGCTTCACCATACCTCAATTTACTTGATTCGAAGGGTATTTATATATATATATATATATATATATATACCTATTTACTTACATTTTAAGTACAACTTAGGCTTACCCAAACCTTCACTTTATTGTTGTAGTTATAACCCACCTTGTAAATAATCCATGGCTTTTCATTTATAAATGTCACCGGCATTAAGCCTGCTAGGCATCAAGGCCCGAAGTACACACCGGCATTAATCCTACTAGACCCAAGGTCTGAAATTCATTCCACCAAAGACAAGGCACGCTGCTAGCAATAAGCTCGAAATAATTCACCAAGCACTAGGCCTACTAGGCAATAAGCTGAATCAAATCAAGCACAAGGCACGCTAGGCAATTAGCCCAAATCAATTCACCCAAGAAAAGGCCTACTAGGCAATAAGCCGGATCAAATCACCGCACAAGGCACGCTGGGGAATAAGCCGAATCAAATCAAAGCACAAGGCACGCTGAGGCAATAAGCCCGAATCGAATCACCGGCACAAGGCCTACTAGGCAATAAGCCCGAATCAAATCACCGGTACAAGGCCTGCTAGGCTTTAATGCCCGAAATAATTCATAAACTAGTCCATCAAATTACATTTCTTAACACTATCATCACTAACTAAATATATACACAATTCACATTCACATATCACAACGAATGTACAAATTCTTATCACATATACAAAAACACATCTAATCCATTTTAATGCCTTTACATTCGGCTAACACATACATTCATACTCAAATTTATCAAATAATTTCATTGAACCTATTCATAAATAATTCTTTAACATACTTTAGCTTAAGGACTTACCTCGACCGTCGACAAACCGCGTAGACCGACTATTCGATAACCTTCGTCTTTCCCCGATCCAAATTTATTTTTCTTTGTTCTTGATCTAAACACATTAAAACTCAACTCATTCAAGTACATTTCATCTCAATTTAGTCCCAAACACATAAATGAGCAAATTACCATTTTACCCTACTATTTTACATTTTGCAATTTAGTCCTATTTGCATAAAACTCAAAATACACAAAATTTCACTAATCAACTCAAGGGCCGAATATCCATAAGGACTATACAAGCCCATATTTTTCATTTATTTTGGAAATAAATCCCTCTAAATTTTTATTTTTGTAAGTTAGCCAAAATCATTCAAAATTACTAAAATTTCCATTTCAAAACTTGTAGATTTCTAACATAACTTTAATATTTTTCCATCAAACATCATAAAACATCAACATTTAGCCATAGCCGAATATTAAACATGCTTAAATCTAAAAATTCAAACATGGGTCAGCTATCGATCGAAGCAACGATCTCAAAAACGTAAAAATTTTTAAAAACCGATTGAAAACTAACCTTTAATTCAAGCCAACACCATGACCGAATGCTTAAGCTCTCAAACCTCTCTTTTATTTTTTTATTTCGGTAGCCAAAAGATGAAGACAACCATTATTTCATGTTTATTTTAACATATATAATGGTTTTAATCTAATTACTAATTTAACCTTATGTTATAAAATTATATAATTATAAACTAAAGGTTAATCTTGTCATATAGCATCCACTAACTTAAAAATGGGTTATTTATCCATTTAACACCTCACATTAAAAAGCCATCATCATTCTAGCACTTTTCACTATAGCATCAACTTTTACACTTTACGCGATTTAATCCTTTTTGTTTAATCGGACACGCAAACGATTAATTTTTTCCACGAAACTTTCACACACCTTATTTCACATATAATAAACATAAAATATAATATTTAAATATTTCTCAGACTCGAATTCGTGGTCCCGAAACCACCATTCCGATTAGGGTCAAATTCGGACTGTTACAATACCTCTCTTTGAATCTCCAAGGGCACATCTCTAAATAATTTGTTCACTATTACTGACTGGCCTAAAGGACTAATTACCATCATCTCTCTATTGGTAATCTCAGATCTAATATTTAGATTTCTAGATATGGCACTAGCAACATACGAGTGAGTAGACTCGATATCTATCAAAGCAGTAACAGGTACATCAAAGATGAAGAACGTACCAGTTATCACATCAGGTGCATCATCGTCTTCACGACGCCTAACAGCATAGACCAATCCTGGCTGTCTTACCTCCGTGTTACCTCTAACACCATTACCTCGACCCGGTACACCCTGTCCACGTCCATTACCATTACCACCACGTCCTGGTCCACGACCTCTTGGTGGCTGCTGAGTACCTCTAGCTGGCTGAGCATTAGGGTTACGAGCTTCCTGAGCCGTATCAGTCCGTCGAGGGTAATTCTTATACTAATGATCCTTGGATCCATATTTAAAATAGGCACCAATTTTCCTCCAACATTCTCCGGGATGTCATTTTCCACAATCGGCACATTCTCGACTCTGATTGGTAATCACAGGTGCCCTAGCTTGAATTGGCTCATCATTCCGTGGCCTCTTTTGAAACATTTTAGAAGAACCAGAGTACTTAAAATCCCTCTTGCCTCTGACTTTTCCGGTTCTGACATTCTGAATTCTTAGCCGCTTGGGCTATCTTAGCTTTCTCTACAAGTGAGGTAAAAGTTCGTACTTGTTCTGGGGCTATCAGTACCCTCAACTCATCATTCAGCCTATCCTTAAAGTGTACACAGCGCTCATGATCAGTCTGCACTACAGTACGAGCATAACGACTCAAACAAATAAATTACGCCTCGTGCCGGTCTTAATAAATTACGCCATAGCCACAGTCTTACTTCCTTGAACCAAATTCAGGAATTCCTTCCTCCGGGCATCTACAAAACTTGTCCCGACGTACTTCCCTTGGAAAGCAGCTTTAAAGAAATCCTAATTAACCAATATAGCCTCGGTGCCTTCTCGAACAGTAAGCCACCATTGATACGCCTCGTCTCTTAGCAAAGACACGGCTCCTCTCAGTTTCTGCTCGACGGTACACTCCAAATCATCCATAATTCGTTCTACATCCTCAAGCCAATATTCTGCCACATTCGAGCTACACCAGAGACACCTCTAAAAACTTCTGCACCACTAGACTTGAGTCGTTCCGATATTGATCCGCGAGCTACTGGCCCAGTTCTAGCCCCAACTACTCTTTCTAAGACTCGCAACATTGCTTGAGTCAAAGCATTATCCTCATTCGCATGATCATGAGATCCAGTTTCACTCTCAAATGACGCAGGTGCATCCATTTCCAGTATATGACCCGCGCTTGACGCAAAGACCTCGTCCTCTACCACGCCACGCTCTCTGCGTCCACGACCACGTCCTCTAGTGCTCATAATGACTAATTCACTTTTAATCTGATTACAAGTTTTATGAATCAGAATATTATTTCAATGTTTATTAACGATATTTTATGAGATATAAGAGATAGGGTTGTTTTCGCAATCACATCCTATAGTCTCGATCTCTATCGTTTTCAACACCTAAAACTAGAAGTTCTAAAGTGTTCCTAAGGTCTTATCACAATAATAAACATTTAATAAACAAATACTTACTTGACTTGGTGCCGGATGCTCGTGGTGCCATACTACCTTTAAAACATAAAATCTAGAAATTTAAGTAGTTTTTAAACAAAAATCATTGTTGAACCCAAACCACAGCCGAGTTTTGAAACTTGGCTCTGATAACATAAAATGTAACACCTCAAACCCGGCCTATGCATTAAGCCCGGATCTTGGCATGCCACAAAATAAACGTTCATTCAAATCATTAATGATATAGGAATCAAATCCTTAAAACGATTAAGAGAATGATTTTATCGGAAAATCGAAGTTTATTTGAAATACATAATTAAAACACAAGAGATTATCATTTGATCTATAGAGTAGTATTTCTTCAAAACATAGAATTTATATAGTCGAAATATATCATTGAAGAGTTTCCAAAAGAATTTCTTAAGTTTCAGGTGATATTTAAGAAAAACCTTTATTTTATACGAGAGTTTTAGAAAAAAAAATTTATATAAAAAACTAAAACATAATAAATTCCATCCACATAATAAAATCCATAATTAAAGAGGCCTTATTACATCGCCATAAAAATAGTACTTAATAAAAATTATTAAAGAAGTCTTTAAGTTTTATAAACCACCATTTGTAGTATAGCCTCCACACGAAGTCATCTCCGACCCAAGTCTCCATCAATTATTATTACCTGAGAAAGGTAAGAAAATGGGGTGAGTTACTTAGAACTCAATGTGTAACCCACTTACCGGATTCACTGGGCCAAAACCATATAAACATATAATTGGGCTTGAGCTCATTTTGCAAATGTAAATATTTATAAATTAGGTATAAAATAATAATGCATGTAATATGCAATACCCAACCAAGCCTAATTTCCATCCGCTACACACCACCCGTACCAACCATCACACCTGTGGGGATCAAGTCAACCCACCCCGCCAACACACCAATAGTAGGCTTAAAGCCAATTATAATATTTGTGGCAACAGGCCATTTAAATAATTGTGGTAGAACCACCGATCTAGATTTTGGGCAACATGCCATCGTGACAAAGTCACCTATCTAGAATTTTGGCATCAGGCATTTCTTCTCTTCATCAATAATCCCAACCCATGCAATCATGTTTATGCATATCAAAATATTTGTAAAGTAAATTTTTATAAAAACCATATTACAATTTATCAATTTGGCCCATTAGTCAAAATAGCATTTTGGTCCATAAAGCAACATAATTCAAATTTAGCCCATAAAATCACATATTTCAAATTTGGCACATAAAATCGCATATTTCAAATTTGGCCCATAAAATCACATTTTTCAATTTGGCCCATAAAAACACATATTTCAAACTTGGACCATAAAATCACATATTTCAAATTTGGCCCATTAAATCACATATTTCAAATTTGGCCCATATTATTTCAAATTTGACCCATAATTTGGTCCATCGGGACATTTCGTAATTCAGTCCAACGGGACATTTTGTAATTTGGTCCATCAGGACATTTCGTAATTCGACCCATTTAACATATGAGGCCTTTCACAACTTACACACTTGGCCAATTAATCAAATTACTCTCATGGCCCAAAAATATCACTTTCTTTCACAAATAACCCATTAAGGGCAAATTCGTAATTTTCCACATCCTCAATTTTGGGTTTCATGCATTCACGTAAAAGAATTTGTATAATGTATTTTTAAATCTCACCGGATTTATGATTTTTATTATAAGGCTTACGATATGGTATAACCTAAGAGATAAGTGTGAAGTTACACACCTGATTACGGTGAGAACTACACTTTCCCGCTCGTCGATATCTAAACACACATCACGATGGATTAGAACACTAATATTTAATATAAAACTATTCTGATGTTAAGCGATTTAGATCTTACCCTTGGAATCTTGAACAACCACTATTTGCGATTTCTCTTCGATCAAAGGTTCAGAACCATGAGTAAACAATGGTTCGGAGGTACGTACGACTTCGAATAATTGATTTTCGCCGGATAAGGGTCCATAATCCGGTGGAAAGTCTCAGATTCCCAAAACAGTCCTTCTCTTGAATTTAGGGGGAACAATGGAACCACCCCTCTTCTGAACACTATTAACAACTCTTTTCGTCCCTATCTTGATTGCCTCCATTGACAAATAAATGTTAGTCAAACTAATATTCCCTTATCACTACCAATTGATTTTAAAAGCGAAATCGGCTTACCACTAGATTCTTTCGTTCAAAAGGTGAAAGTCGATTGATAGAGTCCCTATGATAGAATCGATTAATCAATACAATCTTATCAAAATAGAAGGATAAAAAAATAGAATCCCTTTTCAAAATGATCCTTTACCTTGACTGATGAAATCTCCTTTTTCACCCGATCTATAATAGATATGATCAACTAAAGATGTAGAAAAGAAATCGGCACTCCACTATATCACTACAAATAAAGAAGGATTTGATTGAAGGAGAAAAGATTAAAAATAAAAAGAAAGATTCGGCTAAAGATTTTACCATCAACATTCGACCATGGTGAAGAATTAGACAGAGGATGATGTTTGAGAGTCTTTTAAGAGAAGTAAAGAAGAAAAAAGAATAGAAATGAAGGTTTGGATTTCGGTTCTCAAGGATAAAAGATGATTCAAAAGAGAACTTTGAGTCAATGGACATTCGGCAATGAGAGAAAAAGGAAGAAATGGTCTTTGATGTTTTTTGTATTTTCCGTCACAAAGAGGAGAGAAAGAAGAAATAATTTGGGGAGAAAGAATAACTCAAAACCGAAATGGTCAAAACTCAAATGGCCAAAAGAAAAGAAAATGGTTTACCTTTTGTCCAATATACATTCGGCTAAGAGGAGAAAATTAGAGAGAAACAAGCTTTGAGAAAAACACCAAATGACCAAAAGAGAGATGTGCACAACTAGCTCCTAATTCATCCAAATGCCTTCAAAATTTTGACCAACCCCTAGCCCCAAAAACCGTCCAAGTACATGGACATAAAGTCAAAGTTTTTGCCACACAAAACTTTCCAAAACATTCACCTTACATTAAGCCTTGTGTCCACCCTTAATGCCTTTTTCAAATGATTCCTTTCCCTAAGTTAACACTTGCCTTTTTCCCATGGTCTTCTTGCCATAAAAATTTAATCCAACTCATCCTAATCCTTAACCATGACCTACACATGCTAAGGAGAAGCAAAAATAAAAACTTTCAAATTGCATGCTAGGAGATTCGAACCTCTCCCCTCAAGCAAACATACATGCGCCAACACCACCTTGCTACTAGCTCATCTTATGCTAGTTTTTGACACTTAAATTTACTTAAACCTCCAAGTCACTTGATCCACTTCAAATAAATACTCCTTACTAAAATTTATTCTAATTCCAAATAGTTCTCAAGTCTTCTCAAGACTATACTAAACATGCAAAATTTTAATTATACACAAGTTAAGCACCAAAACATGTATCATATAAATACTCAAATTTTTGGATGTTACACATCTCTTGCTAAAGGCTATTAATTAATTATTCAAAGGTGAATAAACAAAATACACTTAATAAAAGTTTATTTCTATGAACATATAAATTCTCTCTTAGTACCTTACTTTCAATGAATTAGATCCTCTATATATACTGCCAATCTCCATTAATTAATCTTAGAATCTGTTCCATGTAAAGTAGGATAATGAATTTCCAAACCTTTTTCAAAACATCTCCAATGTCTATCTTTTTACTTTCTGAGATAGGGACAAAAATTCTCTAAGAGTCATATTTGAAAGTTTTAAAAACTAAAAACTAATGTACCACTGTTATAAAATAAGAGAGATAGAGAGAATAAAGAACAAAAAAATAAGGGAAGCAATAGAGAATGTATTTTATTAATCAATGGGGTGATTACTATGCTCATTCAAAGTCTCTATTTATAGGCATAAGAAGTATAAATGAAGTATATATCTAATTTTAATAACCATTACAATTTAAATTACATCAAAACTTATCTTGATGGACATCCACTTAATAAGATATTCATAACTCTCCCCCTTGGATGTCCATTGGTAGATAACGTGCATCGTTAAAACCTTATTAGGAAAAACTCAGTGGGATAAAAAACTTAATAAAGGAAAAAGAGTACACAATCTTCTATTACAAGTTGCCTCATTAAAAACCTTTACCAGGAAAACCCAATGGCACAAAACCTTGGTTAAAGGAAAAGTGTACAACTTGTTTTTAAACTCCCTCTAATGGCAATGTTACATTACATCTTCGAGTCAATGCACTCCAATCTTGTGTAGTAGTCTTTCAAATGTTGAAGTTGGCAATGCCTTAGTAAAAAGATCTACTAAATTATCACTAGAACGAATTTGTTGAATATTTATATCACCTCTTTTCTCAAGATCATGGGTGAAGAATAATTTTGGTGAAATATGTTTCATTCTGTCACCTATGATGTAACCACCCTTCAATTGAACTATACATGTTGCATTATCTTCATATAAGATAGTTGACATATTTTTCCTATAAAGGCAAATTACATATCTTCTAGATATGTTAGGTCAATAACCTTAGCCAAACACACTTTTGACTTTCCTCATGCATTGCAATTATTTCCTCATGATTTGAAGAAGTAGCAGCTAATGTTTGATTTGTTGAATTCCATGATATGGTAGTACCCCCACATGTAAATAAATATCCTATTTGAGATCGAATTTTATGTGGATTCGATAAGTATCCAGCATCAGCATAGCCAACTAATAGGGATTTTGAACCATTTGAATGAAATAACCCCATATCAATGGTCCCTCTGAGATATCTAAATACATGTTTAATTTCATTCCAATGTCTACGTGTTGGAGAAGAACTAAATCTTTCTAACAAGTTTACAACAAAAGCTATATCAGGTCTTGTGTTGTTTGCAAGATACATCAATGCCCCTATGGCATTTAAATATGTTACTTCAAGACAAGAAACTCTTCATCATTCTTGCAAGGATGGAGTTGATCTTTATTCACATCTAACAACCGTACAACCATCGGAGTACTTAATGGGTGCGCTTTATACATGTAAAATTTCTTTAATATATTTTTCGTATAAGTTGATTGATAAACATGAATTCTATATTTTAAATGCTCGATCTGTAAGCCAAGACAAAACTTTGTTTTTCCAATATCTTTCATCTCAAATTCTTTCTTTAAACAATTTACTGTATTTTTGAGCTCTTAAGGAGTTTCAATAATATTTAGATCATCAATATCAACAGAAATTATCACAAAATCTGTTCCAAACCTTTTTATAAAGACACATGGACAAATTGAATCATTTTTGTAACCTTCTTTTAACAAGTATTTACTTATACGATTGTACCATATACGTCCAGATTTTTGTAATCCATATAAACATTTCTTTAATCTGATCAAGCAATTTTCCTGAGAAGCTCTATGTCCTTTTGAATTTTAAATACTTTAGGGATTTTCATATAAATTTCACTATCAAGTGTACCATACAAATTGGCTGTAACAACATCTATTAGAAGCATGTTAAGTTTTTCACATACTGCCATACTAATAAGATATCTAAACATGATTGCATCCACCATAGGAGAATATGTTTCTTCATAATCTATGTCGAACCTTTGCGAAAATCTTTGTGTTATAAGTCGTGCTTTAGTCTTACTACTTTAATTTTTTTCATTTTGTTTTTACACAAATACCCATTTATATCCTATCGGCTTTACACATTTCGGTGTTTGGACTAAAGGTCCAAAAACCTCACGTTTAGAAAGTGACTTCAATTCTGCTTGAATTGCATCTTTCCATTTTGGTTAATCGTTTCTATTTCTACATTCCTCAATAGATTTAGGCTCAGGATCATAATTTTCTTTTTCTACTTCAATAGCAACATTATATGCAAAATGATTCTCGATAACTATATTTTTTGGTTCCATTTTTTCCCTGAAATAACATAACTTATCGAGATCTCTTCGTTATCATCATTTTCAGATGTCTGAATCCCTTATGGGGTTTTATAATTATGATTAGTTATATCTTTGGCTTCTTCTTAGGAACTTGTCTCCATAATATAATCACCTTGAGTATTTGCTCCTTTCCTTTTACGAGGATTTTTATCTTTGGAACCAACCGGTCTTCTACGCTTCAGGCATCGATTACTTTCTTTTTCACTAACGGTTTGCCCTATTGAGATTTCAATTAGTATTGGAGCATTTTCAAATGGTATGTAAGATTTTGTAATTCTTTTTAGGTTAGTAAATGAATCTGGCAGTTGATTGGCGATGTTTTGCAAATGTATGATTCTTTGAATTTCTTACTCACATTGACTTGTAGGAGGATCTAATTGAGATAATGATATCCATTCCATATAATTTATTTTACCAGCTGTATTTTCTCTCCCCCTAATGTTGGGAATATTGTTTCATTAAAGTGCCAATCATCAAATGGTGCAGTAAATAAATCTCTAACTAATGGTTAAACTTACTTAATTATAGAAAGAGGTTCATAGCCAACATATATTCTCAACTTCCTTTGAGGACTCATCTTTGTTCGTTGTGGTGAAGCAATTGGAACATATACTGCATGTAACACCCCTAACCCATATCCATTGCCGGAACAAGGTTATGGAGCATTACCGAACTTTACGGATTAATTACGAACATTTCATAATCTTTAATATATATATATCATAACTCATTCATAAAACACTCATATGGTCCCTTATATGGGCCCTCGAAGCCCAAAATAGATGTTAGAAGTAAACCAAAACTCGACCAGCGACTTCAAGAATTTTCACAAAATATCAAAAATTTTCTTTAAAATAGGGGACACAAGCCCGTGTGGCCCACACGGCCGTGTCCCAATCCGTGTTCTTACTCTGTAACTCTCTGACTTGGGTCACACGGCCAACCACATGCCCGTGTGCTAGGCTGTGTATAAACTACAGGGGTCACATGGCCAAGCCACACTCTCGTGTGCTAGGCCGTGTGTAAAAACCTAGGCATTCTATTTTGAAATTTTATGGTGCAAGGGACACACGGCCGACTACATGCCCATGTAGACGAAAATAAGTCATTTTTAAGGCCAATTTTCTCACCCTTTTTGATATCAACCTACATTCAACATTTCAATACATCAAATAGCTTCAATCAAGCAATCAACACAAGCCAAAAATCAAGTTTTAAACATAATATATCATCACAAACCTCGATTGATTAAATTTACAAAATTAACTCCATTCATTGATTCACTAAAATCTACAACTAAATACATGCATATTAACATATATATATGTCATTCACAACCATATTTCAAAATTTAGCTCTTTTTCAATTTAACCCTATACATGCCATATAAACCAGAAAATGTACAACAAAATCTACCAGAGTAATCTGGATAGTGTGACCCGATGTGTTGATCCGATCCTCCGAACTTCTTGATAATAGACAAAGAACATTAAACAACACAGTAAGGTTAATGAAGCTTAGTAAGTTCGTTGTCTTTAAACATAAATCTTACCGAACATACTAAAACAATTCATTTAAGTAAATCATTCATTACACATTTCCTGCCAACCACAATTTTAGTTGATGAATTCACTTATTTCAACTCAAAATTAACAATATCATTGAATCTTCAACCATTAGTATCAAATATCACTTATCGAATTATCAACCTTTGTCAGATTGATGAACGTCTTACGGATATGAGTACATCGTAGACGGAAGCCTGAGCGCTAAACAGAAGCACATAAGTGCTAACAGAAACCCGTAAGGGTTGAACAAAAGATCATAGGAGCTGAACGGAAACCCATAAGGGTTAAACTGAAGCTCAGAAGAGCTAAACTAAAACCCAGAAGGGTTAAACGGAAACTCATATGAGTTAACTGAAGCTCATGAGAGCTAAACGGAAAGTAAACAGAAGTGTTCGCAACAAAAGCTGAACATCGGTTTACTTGGATATTTTTGTCGTCAATTCCCCTTTTGCACTGAACGATTGTACTCAATCCTACGTTCCGTTCATTTCAAACACTTGATTCAATTTTGTAAATTTAATAATAATTTTATTTTCAATAAATGCTACAAATAAATACAAAATTCCATTTATCAATTAACATATAACATTAAAATTTGTAGTAGTTTGAGAACTATTCTACTAATTTTCCTTTTTCTCGCTTATCTTGAACTTTTGATCTAAAATATATAAAACTACTCATTCATTAGAACATATAATTCAATTCTAATTCACTTCACAATTTTATACCCTTTAATTTTTTGAAATTACACAATTACCCTAAATTTTATAGTTTTTACAATTTAGTCCCCATCAATTAGCCTATCAAATAAGCTAATTTTTTCAATTGGAAATTTATATAAGTATTTTAGGTTATTTTACAGCCTTTTATACATAAAAATTTAAATAAAACCCTAATTCTTAAATTCTTCATAATTTAGTCCTAAAATCAATATCTATCAAATTCACTTAATAAAATCATCATATAATAAAATTAAAACTTCAAATCCATGTTGATTCATCATAAATATTTAGCACTCATCAATGGTAACTTTCAAAATTACTCATAAATCAAAAACTAATGAAATAGATTGGTGGACCTAGTTGTAAAAGTATCAAAACACAAAAATTACATGAAAAAGGCAAGAATTGAACTAACTTGTAGCAAAAATATGAAAACCAGCTTAGAGGGACTCTTCTATGGCTTTTTTTGGCTGAAGATTTATGATAAAATGTGTAGAAAATCTTTTAATTATTGTTTTATTTGTTTATTTTACAAAATTTCCAATTTTGCCTTTATTTCATCAAATTTCTTAATTTTTCTACACCCATGTTGTCAAAGCCTTCTATTTTGGGATAATTTACCCTTTTAGTCCTCCCTTATTAAACACTTAAGCTATTTAATCATTTTAACAAGTTTTGTAACTTTTTCAATTTGGTCCTTTTTAATTTATTGACTATCGAAACATTAAAATTTCTTAACGAAACTTTAATACTAACTCAATAATACTCTGTAAATATTTATAAAAATATTTACACCACATTTTATGAAATCAAGGTCTCGATACCTTGTTTTCGAGACTAATTAACCTAATAATTCTTTTAAGTCACAAAATTAACTAATTCAAGAATATTTCTAAAATCACACTTGAATCATAATTATTAATAAATAATAAAAATTTCAAACTCACTCGTCGAATTTAGTGATCTCGAATCACTGTTTCCGACGACATTGAAAATTGGGCTGTTACACTACACATCCAAAAATTCTAAGATGGGAAATATTTGGCTCCTGACCAAAAGCCAATTGCAATGGGGATTATTTATTATAACTTGTGGGCCTGATGCACATAGGTGTTGCTGGATGCAAAATAGCATATCCCTAAGCTATAATAGGGAGCTTTGTTCTCATAAGCAATAGCCTAGCTATTAGTTAGAGGCATTTGATAAATAATTCAACTAAACCATTTTGTATGTGGACATGAACTATAGGATGTTCAACTTTTATCCCAATTGATATGCAATAATCATTGAAAGCTTGAGATGTAAACTCACCAGCATTATCAAGACGGATAGTTTTTATTACATAATCTGGAAATTGTGCTCTTAATTGAATTATTTGAGCAAGTAGTCTTGCAAATGCCAAGTTGCGAGTCGATAATAAACATACACGTGATCATCTACTAGATGCATCTATTAATACCATAAAATATCTAAATGGTCAACATGGTGGATGAATAAGCCCATATATATCACATTGAATACATTCAAGAAATGCGGGAGTTCAATCCCAACTTTATCTGGTGATGGTCTAATAATCAATTTACCTTAAGAACAAGCATCACAAAAGAAATATTTGAATTCAGTAATCTTTTGGTTCTTTAATGGGTGCCCAATTGAACTCTAAATTATTTTTTGCATCACAATAGAGCCAGGATGACCTAACCGGTAATGCAAATAGTAAAAGTATGTGGCTTTACAAACTTCTGGTTGTAGTAACATGTGCCTCAATTGCACTAATATGTGTATAATATAAACCTGATGAAAAAGCAGGTAGTCTTTCCAAAACATATTTCTTTCCACATTCAACATTTGTAATATATAGATAGTCAATATTTTTCTCATTCATTGTCTCAATATGATATCCATTAATACAAATATCTTTAAAACTTAATAAATTTCTTTGAGACTTAGTGGAAAATAAAGCATCATCAATGAAAGATTTTGTAATTTTGGTAATAATATAATAGCTTTTTTGAGCCTTCAATAAGTTTTGAACTACCTAATATTGTATTAATATAAGCATCACGTATTGTTAAATGAGAAAAATATTTTTATCTTTGAGTATCGTATGTCTTTGTAGCACTATCAAAGATACATGTCTCCATTGATTTTGGATCCAACAAAATTTTGTTGATCATTCATATTCTTCATTAAAATAAATAAAATATAACATTAGAAACATTACAAATATTTATTGAATATGTATAACTTGCAAGAAAATAAACATACTTTTTTAATCAAGAAAATAAACATACTTAAAATAACATAAAAATGCCGAAAGAGCACCAACTTATTCTTTATGCAATAAAATGAAACATACTTAAAAACAACATAAAATGCTAAAATAACACTAACTTTTCTAATAATTCTCAAAAAAATCTACCACTTCAAGGTGAGTTTTATCATTAAGGCCATGAATTACACCACCCTCCTCTTTTGTCTCCATTTCATCATTTTGGGATATAAAATTTGTCCCAATAGTATTTTTCTTCCCTTTAATGGATGCTTGATAAAGTTTCACTAAATATTCAAGCGTACGACAAGTACGTGCCCAATGCCCCTCATACCACATCGGTAACATAAATTCTCAATAACTTTTGAAGGATTATTTTGACCACATCTTTCTTGTCCTTCGTTGCTATTCTTTTTCTGGTGGTTAGAAATACCACTATTATGAACATCATGATAACGATTACTAGTACATCCATGACCACGTCCTCCACTACGGCCATGACCACGACCACGACCATAATCGCGACCTCTATATTTTTTATTTCTATATTTATTGTGTACTATAGCATTCACTTCAAGGAGTGGTGCAGTACCAATGGAACGAATTTCATGGTTTTTCATCAACAACTCATTATTTTGTTCAGCAGCTAAAAAGCATAAATTCAATTTAGAATATTTTTTAAAACTTTTTTCACGACATTGCTGCTGCAGGAGCACATTAGTAGCATGAAAGGTTGAAAATGTTTTCTCTAACAAGTCCTTATCAGTTATGTTCCCTGAACATAATTTCAGTTGAGAAGTAATTTTGAAAAGTTCTTAATTGGATTCACTTACAATCTTAAAGTATTGCAACTGTAAGTGCATCCAATCATAATGAGCTTTAGGGAGGATCACCGTTTTCTAATGGTCAAATTGTTCTTTCAGATTTTTTCACAACTCAAGAAAATATAGGAAGCAATAGAGAATGTGTTTTATTCATCAATGGGATAATTATAATGTTTTTTTTAAAGTCTCTATTTATAAGCATAAGAAGTATAAATGAAGTAGAGATTTAATTCTAATAATTATTAAGATTTAAAGTACATCAAAACTTATCTTGATCTTGATGAACATTCACTTAATAAAATATTTATAACAACTTATTTTATATTAATATAAGAAAATTGGAGCAAACATGTAACACCCCAAACCCGGCCTAAACGTTACGACCAGATCTGGCATGTCACATGAAAGGAATGTCTAAAAACTGTGCGTTCGTTAAAAAGCTTGTATTCTTTATAGTTGTTGTGAGAAATCGAGTTTAAGTAATTTTGAATAAGAAACGGTTTATTATCATTTTAGGAAAATCCCATATTGATCATTTAATAATAAGCAGTAACCAAATTGAAAGCTGAAACCAAATAAAATACCCCAATGCCTTATTACATAACAAAACCAAATTTAAAAGTAAATAACCCAAAATAGTAATTGAAATAAAACCCGAAAACATAGTGCATGGCCACCTCGAGTCCATCCCGGCTCCACATCCGTGATCTATGCCTCATCTGCAAATGTAAGAGAAAGGGGTGAGTTACCGAGACTCAGTGTGTAAATCCCCATCCCGATAATAACAAGGCACTTACACATTTCATCATCCTTAGGCATGCATACTCTCCCTTGAAAGTACAACACTCTATCACCACCTAAGCTGAAACCTTCGGCCTCACCATTCTGTACTTGCAACTTTTGAGTACTCAAAGCTTCGTCGGTCATCTGCCTTTCTTTGACCTCATTAATCCAAGACGGCTTCCATGTTTCGATGCTGAGGCGCTATCGATCAGATCCCTCACACGTAGTGCCGGTCGCGAAAATTGAGGTGAACCCAGACTTGTCTTTCGAGGAGGAGCCAGTATAGATTTTGGATCGAGATGTCAAGGTTCTGAGGAGGAATTCAGTGCCTTTGGTAAAGGTGTTATGGCGAAATCATGGTACGGAGGAGGCCACATGGGAACCCGAGGATGTGATGCGGCAGCAATACCCCCAACTCTTCTGATCTAGGTAATTTCGAGGCCGAAATTATTTTAAGGGGGTAGAACTGTAACATCCTAAATTAGGGGTTGTTTGTAATTTAATTATTTTTCCCATGTGTGTGCTTGAAGAAATATGTATGCTTGATTGCCTAATATATTTAAGGGTCTAGTCATAACCCCGGACTAGTCGGACTTAGGGCTAAAATTTATTTTTTGTGCTTGAGAGGAGGGAGCTAGGTGAGATAGGGGTTAAGAGATAGTTTTGGGAGAAGTTGGACACAAGGAATAAAGTGGCATGGTGGCTTGAGGTGCTAAGGTGCAAGGGAGTGCAAGAGGGAGGACTCATGTTCGAGTCCTGGTGGAAGCGCAAGAATGTTTTAATTTTTGCCTTTGGCGTTAGGGCAAAAGGGAGTTAAGGAAGGAATGTTTAAAAGGGATTGTAAGGGGTTTATATCACGAAATGAGTCAGTGGCAAAGTGGCTTTCATGCGCCACTTAAAAGCTTGGAGATGGCAATGGGTGCAGGTCTTGGGTTCGAGCTGACGAGTTTGCGCCTTGGGAGTTTTATTTTCTTTTTCATTTGGAAGGGAATTGGCCTAGGAAGGCCTTAAGAATAAATGGCGAGGTTATGAGGCATGAAAGTCGGTTTGGTGGAGTGGCTTGGGGCACCACTTAAGGGTCTTGGTGAATGGACTCAAGTTCGAGTCATGATGGTAGCACAAGGTTTGTATTTTTATTTTTTTTTGAAAGTTGGCGCCATGAAGAGGGAAGAGTTGGACAGCATTTGGGGACTTTGGAAAGAATGGGATAAGCTTTTATTTTTTATAATTTCAGCTAAAAAGGGATTGAAGATAGGTGTTGTTTTTAATTTAATTAAAAGGGTGATAATTAAAGATAAGAGTTATCATATTAGGGAGCAATGGCCGATTATAGGACTCTTTGGAGTGGTATTTTCGGCTTTGAAAGATGAGTAAGGGGTGTATGCCGATTTTGAGTAAAGAGAATTCTTCAAAACCATTTGGGGCCTTGCCGAAATTCCTCTCATCTTTCTTTTAAAAACTTTGATTTTATATTTCTTTCAAATAAGGTGGTAGCCGAACCTTATAGCCATTCTCTACTCTCTTTCTCTTTTATTTTGTTCTTTTCCTTCTTGGAACCATAAAGCCGAAAACACCATAATCAAACCCTTACCCTCGTTTTGTCATTCTCTTCTCTCAAACCCTTTGCCGAATTCCCCATCTTTTCTTCCTTTTCTTTTTCTTTCTCTATTAGCCGAACCTCTTCCACTCTTGTTGCCAAAATCTTTCCTCTCCCATTAGACTCACTTGGTCGAATATAAAGATTGGTCTTCGGGATTTCTTTTTCAATCGGTTTGAGAAGGTAAGTGTTTACTGAAACTCTTCTCCCATATTCTCTTGTTCTCTGTCGATTTGGATGAAGAGAAAGGCCGAGATCCGGCATTTATTGATGATTTGGCTAACCATTTTTTTTCTTGAAACCGAATTCACCTAGGAGCTTGGGATTTTCAAAGCAATAGATCTGATCCTCCATTCTCTGCTAATCGATTTGGTAAGTTTACGGTAAGAGATTCTCTTTAGTCTTTCCATTAGATACTTGGAAAAGCCGAAAGCTAATCACTTGTATGGATCTAAGGTTTGGTCGATTGCAAGGAATCCAGTGTGTGGCTTCGGGATTTGGTTGGAAACCAAATCGGTTCCAGGTAAGTGCCACAAATGAGTCTTCGGGTTTTAACTATTATAGCCGAATAGGCCTATGTCACTAACCTTGTGGTTGGCCGAATATAGGGTCAAAGGATCTAGCATCGTAGATCGAATCTTCGGGATCTAGGATTCGCGTTAGTAACAGGTGTGTAAAACTCTTTACACAATTTATTAGTTAACATTGCTATATTGTTGCCTTTTTAATCATTGTGGTAGTGATTTGCTTGTGGATGAGCATGGATTCCGGGTAAGTCCCCTATTACGTGATCTATGATGCATGCTTGAGTATGCCATCACATGCTGTTGAATGCTATGCTATACACAAATGCATGATATATGGAATTATGATAATTGTTATGTAAGCATGATGATGGTGGGATTGATGAGAGGAGGGGGATGATCTTTATGGACTGTCATCAGTGGTTTTGACCACAAGATGGGTTGGCCCCATCAGATTTATTGTGACTTCGGTCACCAGTGGTTTTGACCACACCGTTGATAAATTGTGACTAAGTCTCAGTGGTTTGGTACCACCAGTGGTTTTGACCACATTATGATAATTGTGACCTATGGTCATCAGTGGTTTTGACCACACGATGGGTTGGCCCCATCACTTGATTCGTGACTCTAGTCACCAGTGGTTTTGACCACCAGTGATTTTGACCACACGGGGTAGTTAAAGGAGTACGGATGGTTAGTTGGGTTGCATGTTTGCATGTCTACTAATGATTTGTGTATGAGTTGCATTTTCGGGTGGGGGAATTACACACTGAGTCTTGGTGACTCAACCCTTCCCATATTATTTTGCAGATGAGTAGATCGCGGAGATGGAGCCGGAGAGGACTCGAGGCGGCCATGCTTGTTCCTTGGATTTGGATTTATTTATTACAGTTTAAGTTTGTTTAATTACTAAATTCTTATTTTGGGTTGTAATAAGGCCGCTAATTATTATTTGGATGCTTATATGGTTGTTTTATTTTGCTTAAACTATATTACAAATGAAATTATAAATGTTAAGTGAATCGGTTAAAAGTAACATTTTCAAATTTATTAACTTCTACAGATTTTCAAAGATGTTACCATCGGGTAGCAAAATTCACCAAGTCAACCAATGTTTTGAAAGATCTTTAAATTTTGAATAATCAAATGTTTTCAAAGGTATTCAACACAACCAAGTTTGAAAAAAATTAATTCCTCCTGAGTTTTATCAAACACTGTTTTAATACCTTAACCATATTTTATCAAGTTTTCACTAGACACTCAAAATGTTCAAATCGTCTTACTCCGTGACATACCAGATCCGGTCAGAACTCATGGGCCGGATTTGGGGTGTTACAAAACAAATTCAAATAATAAAAATATACGAGAAATAAATCAATTGAGTATTAATTTAGTGACACTGTTGTTGTAACTTTTTAGTGATTATTGGTAATTAAACAAAATAAATAAATAATGGGTAACGGACTTGCTGCCATCATAACCAAGCGGTGGCACTAGACTTGCTAAAACAACATCTCTGTAGACCACACTCCAAGAGACCCATTAACTTCTAATTAAATATTCACATTCTTTTATGTCAACTTTTAAATTTATATTCTAAAATTGCAGCATAAAATATTGAATGCTCCTGTTTTTCATCCATATGCCCCCCTTCTTTTCTATTATAATAAACTATTTAAATTATAAAAATGTTAGAGTAGATATTTTCAAAGATACTCAATAGAAAAAAAGATTAAATTCGATGAAAAGTCTAATTTTAAAGAAAAATTAGGAAAATGAATAATTTTCTGTGATATTTAGAGACATAGGTCGATGTTGAAAGGAGAAAATAAAATAGTTGAAAAATATGCTTTCTAATTTATTTAATATATTAATTTTTTAGCTACATGATTAAAAGATAATGATTTACCCTTGAGTATTGAGTTCAATTCTCTCCTACTCACATTTGTACTTCTATTTCGCTTTTGTTTTAAACTTTGCTTTTATTTTTAATTATTGTTTTTAATATATTAGCTCATTTAGTTAGATGGTTAAATAATAGTGATTTTATTATTGAGCCTCAAGTTCGGTTCCTTTTTAAGCACATTTGTATTTTTTATTTCATGTGGTTTTAAGTTTTTTAATTCATCTTTTAATTAATAACTCTTTTATTTATAAAATCAAATAACTAATGCAAATTATATAATAAAAATATATATTTATGACAAAAGTGATTTTTATCATTATGTTAAATATATTTTATTTTTAAAATATTAACTAATTTTTTATATATTTTCTTTATATACATGTTTAAATTTTCTTCTCTTAGTTAAACTCTATTTTTAGTTTCTCACTTGAACTCTGGTGAGTGTAGATTATTTTAATATTATTTGACCTACAAATTTAGCCTATAAATAGGTCTTTTTTCCACCCTGCAAAAATAACCCATTACAAATTTAAGTATTAGCTTTCACAAGCTTTCAGATAATTTGGTGTTTACACTTTGAGGGTTCTTATTTTGAGTTTTAGGGTTTAGTTTTATCTTTATCTTTTGTACCCTTCGTTTTTATCGTTTTAGTGAAATTATCTTTTCACATGGTTTTTTATCCTCTTCAAAGGGTTTTTTCCACGTAAAATATTTGTGTTCGTTTTTTTCAATTTCTTTGTTATTTTATTTGTTCGTTGCTTAACCGAGTTTATCCCCAACAAACTAGTATCAAGAGCTAGTTCAATTTTCATAATCAACCTATTAAGAGATGGCAACAACAAGGTTTGATATTGATAGGTTCGATGGCATCACAAATTTCAATCTGTGGCAAGTTTGGATGACGACAATTTTGATTTAGTGTGATCTTGAGAAGGTCATTACAGGGAAGAAGCTTGTACAAATGAATAAATCAAAACGGTATAGGTTAGATAAAAAGGCTCTATCCATGATTCAATTATGCCTAGAAAATAATGTGTTGCAAGAGGTTTTGATGTAGAAAACGACATCCACCTTATGGAAAAGGCTAGAAACCCTTTACGCGAAAAAGTCTCTAGCTAACCAATTAGTGTTGAAACATCGATTGTATACGTTTCGAATGAACGAAGGTGAGCACCTTAGAGATTATATCAGTCAATTTGTTACTCTTTTGAATGATTTAAAGAATATTGAGGTTTAGATTAATGATGAAGATTAGGCTATGCTATTATTGTGTTCTTTATCCCCTTCATACAAGTCTTTCAGGGAAACCCTAATTTGTGGCAAAGATAATCTCTTAGTCAATGATATGGAGGGTCATCTGTTGAGCAAAGATGAACTCAAAAATGAGTTTGGTTAGAATAGCAATTCAGATGGGCAAGCCTCGATTTTGGTAGCATCAAAGAAGCGAGATAAATGATGTCACTATTATAAGAAGTTAGGTCACATCAATGCAGATTGTTACAAACTGAAAATAAAATGACTGCTGAGAGAACGAGGAAGATTTAGCTAGAGCTAATTTGGCCAAGGACAAGGGTGATGATTTCTTGTTGGTGTCAACAAGTGAAAACTTTGAGTTTACGTCCGAGTGGATCCTAGATTTGGAGTGTTCTTTTCACATGTGTCCCATGTAACACCCCTTGCCCATATTCGAGCCAGAACAGGGTTTGAGGCACTACAAGCTAAAAACATCTAGAATAGGGTTATAAAATTTTGTTTAACCCCATCGCTCACACATACTCGGCCTAGGAGGCCCTAAACATACTTTCGAGAAGTATCAAAATCTTTTCGGGAACTTTCACGAGTTCAAGAAACTTTTTAACAAAACAGAGGCCACAAGCTCGTGTAGGCCTAGGGATACGCCCGTGTGCCCCTAAGGCATGCCCGTGTCTTCCACCTGTGGTCGATACTGACTAATTTTACTCGGCCATAGCACGCCTGTGGCCTTGGCCTGTGTGTAAAACCTTAGCATTCTGACTTATCTACACGGCCTATACACACGCCCGTGTACCCCAGTCGTGTGGTGATTTAAATCCCAAGTGCAAGGTGCAGACTTCACACGGCCTAGGTGCACGCCCATGTGCTAGCCGTGCCTCCCACACGGTCTAGACCCGTGCCCGTGTGTCTACCTATGTGGACAATTAGTAGGCTATATACCAAGCGCTTCCCACCCTAAAATGTACACATACATACTTCCACTCAAAACAATACAACTCCTATCCCATAAGCAAGTCTAAGATCTCATTACAACATACAAGATATAAAAGGAACATACACTTCATGAATTTCATCTTCATTAAGCAAAAGAGTTTGCCAAGTATTTGCCTAACTCATAAGGCCATTTACAAAATGACTTTTACAAACTTACATAGCCAACACTTTGACTAACAATTACAACTTAACAAAATACTCAAGTCCTATACATGCCATACTCAAAATAAGTCTAAAATTGTTATACCAAAGTGCTGTCGATAGTGTGATTTTCGAACTCCTACGTTCACGATCCTCGAGTTATCTTGGCAATACTACAAGAAAGTAGGGCAATGAAAATGGGGTAAGCATAAAGCTTAGTAAGTTTGCATGGAAATAAATAGCAAAAATAAGCCCATAAAATAATCCATCCACGGTGTTAGCTAACCGTACACGAGTTAAGGCTTCTTAACAATACTTACTTACAATTGCCCTTATCTAGCACATACCGTGCCGCATATCGAAATCGATTATTCGTGACTCATTCACGAGTACCTGTATTCACTCATTCACATGACTTAAATATCATTCACATTTCTACTTCTAAATTCATCTACTTATCCCCCTATTCACAAAGGATAGGCAAAGACGTGTGTTTATCGTCATTACTGTAAGTATAAAGCCAATGCCACATCCTCGAGGTGGTCTTACATGGAGTCACCTCTACATGCCAATGCCATATCCTGGATATGGTCTTATATGGGATTACCTCTAGGTGCCAATGCCATATCCCGGATATGGTCTTATATGGAATTTCCTATCATGTATCAATGCCATATCCTGAATATGGTCTTATACGATTTTCATATCCATTACCGAAGCCATATCCTGGACTTGGTTTAGAGGCCATGTCTTGGACATGGTCTTATACGGGACCTTATCTATTTCATAACTCAATGACAACATTTTTATAATCAATATGGCCCATTAGGACTTCATCATCTCATTCACATTAACTACTCAATTTAGTAGAGCATCATGCATTAATATAATGCCAAGCATTCTCAACATGCTAACATAAATGTTGCTTTAATCACATACAAACTTACCTCGATTTCAAAATGAGCTAGCTTGTCGATCTAGTCCGAGACTTTGTTCTTTCCCCGATCGAGGTGGGTCCTCAATTCTTCTTGCTCTATAATATCAATTTACCTCATTTTAACCACTATATTAATAAAAGCATTTCAAAAATCATGCTTAGGCAAAATCACTATTTTTCCCCTAGACTTTGGCAAAATGACCATTTTGCCCCTAGGCTCCGAAATAAATTCTAATCACATTTCTACCTTCAACAAGCCTAGGTGAACATTTAATGCTCTTAAAGCTATCATCAAAAATCAATATCTCACATATTAACCACAAACTTTATAACCTTTTCATCAAGGTCCTATTTGATGTTTTCATGCTAACACATTTCACAAAAGTTGTTCATCTAACAACTAAGACTCATTTTCTTCCATAAAGATACAGCAATAACAATGATAGCTCTCATGATAAAACTCTAAACTTTTCACAATATTGGACAATAGTCCCTCATTTGAAAGCTTAAGCTTTAGGGGCCTCAAAAGTACAATTATTTTCAATAAAAGATCACTACAACAATTACTAGGATGAAGGAGAGCTTGCTGAAAATTTTAAGCTTTCAACCCTCTATTTTGCTTGCAAAAACCGGTGGAGAAAGATGGAGAGAAATATGATACCTTTTCTTTCCTTATTCTAATATTAAACTAGTCAAATTGGTCACCCACTTTCACCAACTTTGACCAACATTGTCCATCTTTGTTTCCTATATTAGCCTATGGCCGACCAAGCAAAATATTGGGGGTCTAATTTCCTAATAAAGACCTCCAATTGAAAATATATGGCCATTTGGTACTTTTAGCTTATAGAATGGAACTTTCGCACTTTATGTGATTTAATCCTTTCTCGCGATTAAGCATAAAATTGTTAAAATTAAAGCACCAAAATTTTCATGCACATATGCTATCATGTTCTAACTCATAATATAACATGAAAATAAATTTCTCTAATCTTGGATTAGTGATCCCGAGATCACTATTCTGACTAGCCCCTAAATCAGGCTGTTACATCCCAACAGGGACTGGTTCTCTACATATAGTTTAGTTGAAGGTGGAGCTATGCGCATGGAGAGTGGTTCACCTAGTAAGGTAACCGGTATTGGTACTATTCAAATCAAGATGCACGATGAGGCAATTAGGACATTGTAAAATGTCAGGCATGTGCCTGACTCAAAGAAAAATATCATCTCTTTGGGAATTTTGGACTCGAAGGGTTGTAGAATTAACATTGAGTCAAACAACATTAATGTATCCTATGGGGCTCTCGTTTTGATGAAAGATAAAAAGATTGGTAGTCTGTATGTTCTGGAAGGATCAACGATGATCGGTGAAACAAGACGTCCCTCGTCTATTAAAGAGTCGAAGTCGACTCATTTGAAGTAGAAACAACTTGGTCATAAGAGGGAAAAAGGTATAACCATTTTGTATAAGAGAGGTTCTCTTTTGGGTGCAAATTTTGAAAAAATAAGGCACTGCATTCATGTAAATCAGACTTGGATCAGTTTTGATTTGGCAGTATACAAGTAGAAGACTAGTTTCCAACTTCTAAGCACAACTTCGACTAAATTAATATATTGCATAGTTTGAGATAAGCCCGTAGAGGGTTTTGACAAGGAAGATGTTGTGGAAATACAAGTCAATGTGGAGATTTGTGGAGTTATGCCTCATATTGTTCGACTTTTCTTCTCCTAGTTAAACTTTATTTTTATTTCCCCACTTAAACTCTGATTAGTGTAGGTTATTTTAATATTATTTGACCTATAAATTTAGCATATAAATATGTCTTTTTTCCACCCTAGAAAAATAACTCATTACACATTTAAGTATTAGTTTTTACAAGCTTTCAGAGAATTTTGTGTTTACGTTTTGAGGGTTCTTATTTCCGATTTCAAGGTTTAATTTTATCTCCATCTTTTGTACTCTTCGTCTTTGTCGTTTTAGTGAAATTATCTTTTCCCGTGGTCTTTTATCCTCTTCGGAGGGATTTCTCCACTTAAAATATTTGTATTCGATATTTTCAATTTCTTCGTTATTTTACTCATTCATTGCTTAACGAGGCATATTATCTACAAATGGACATCCAAGTGGGAGTGTTATGTATATCTTATTAAGTGGATGTCCATCATGATCATTAATGTACTTTAAATTTTAAAAGTTATTAGAATTAGATCTCTACTTCTTTTATACTTCTTATGCCTATATATAGAGACTCTAATGAAGCATTGTAATCATCCCTTTGATCAATAAAGTACATTCTCTATTGCTTTCATATTTTCTTTGTTCTTTATTCTATCCATCTCTCTTTATTTTATAATAAAAACAATATATTTATTAATTAAAATCATTAATTAAAAAAACTTGAAACAATATAAAATAAAAATTACAATTATGCTTAGAAAAGGAATCAAACTTAGGATTCAAGTATAAAATCACTATTAGTTAATCATGTAACCAAAGAAACTAATTTGTTAAAATCAATAACTAAAAATAAAAGAAAAGTTGATGGAATTGAAACTAACTAATATTTCGACAAAGGCAAGCGCACCTATCGAATAGTAGTATAGTTATGGTGAGTCTGGAATATCGTATCCACAAAGACTAAAAGTACTAGTAATAACTATCTTTATATTATTTAGCCTAATAATTAAGGGGATTTATTTTAATCTAAAATTTAACTGACTAAACTACTATGAACCCGACAGAGAGTGAAGAAATTAATTGAATAAACCAATGAATAAAGACAATGCCCAAGAAAGAATCCACCTAAACTTCACTTATTATTCTGACTCTGAATTAACCGATTTATTCACTTGTCTTGATCCATAGAAATCCCTAAATTATGTTAATATCTCTTTCAATACTAAAAACAACTGACTCTAGGTTGATTAATTCAAATCTCTTTCTAATTGAAACCCCTATCCTCGCATTAACTCGATCTATGGATTCCCTTATTAGATTTGACTCTAATCCAGCAGATTTATTTCTTCCTATTTCTAGGGTTGCAATCAAATCCGCTTAATTACGCGGGATCTACTCTTAAACAGGGACATTTGCTCCACTGAATAAGCACATCAATCTTGACTTAATATCCTGAAAATATTAAAGCAAGGGTTAAGAACATATAATTAAGAACAAGAACAAGCATTTATCATGTAATTCAGATAATTAAATAATAAGATTCATCACAGGTTTCATCCTCCCTGGGTATTTAGGGAGTTTAGTTCATAACATAGAAGGAAAACATCTTAGAATTCAGAAAACAGCAAGACATAAAGAACCCAAAAACTTCTAAAGAACTTGATGGAGATCTTTAATCTTAGAGTGAATCCGCTTCCAAGATGATTTCGATGGCTTCCTTTGAGTAATTTCTTCGATCTACTCTACATGCTCTCTTAGGTCTTCCTCTGGCATGTATTTATAGATTTTTGAAGGCTCAGAAACTCTAAAAATTAGCTTTTTCCTCGTGAAAACAAAGCAGGGTGCCCGACAGGGACACAGGCGTGTGCTCAGCCCGTGTGAGAGTGCCCAGGCCGTGTGGAAATTTGGGTGACTCGCGATCGACACGGCTGGCACACGGGCGTGTGTCCAGTCCATGTGGTTCACATGGGATGTGCTCTGCCTGTGTGGTTCTGGCTTGGCTATGTGGATCCTTAACATGGCCCGTTTTGTCCGATTTTGGCCCGTTTTCCACTCCTCTCGCTTCCATATGCTCTCCTAAGTATAGAAATACAAATTTAAAGGATTAGGAGCATCGAATTCACGTAATTGTATAAATAAACATATAAAAACAAGCTAAGCATGGGATTAAAACATGTTACTTTTATGGTTTATCAAATGTCCCCACACTTAAGCATTTGCTTGTCTTCAAGCAAAATCCTCAACTCACAATTAAAATTAAACTTCCATAATTCACAATTCTTATTAGTAATGTCTTATCATAATTCAAAAATAATTCATACATTGATAATTTAACTAAAAGAGTCCTAAAGATTCAAACAATCCAAGTCACAAATTTTTCTAGCACGAAAACATAGGTGTTTCCCCTTATCTAAATAATTACCTTTGATTCAAAACCGGAAAATTTGACATCCTCACTAAAGAATCACTCAAATCACTCAAAGTGTTTAGGGTTCAAATTAAGCACTCAAAAGTCAAACATGAAAAGTTATTACCATAGGCTTGCATAAAAATCAAATCTCTTGTAACAGCTCAGTTTAGACCCTAGTCAGAACAATGGTTTTGAAACCACAAATCCAAGGTCAAAATAATATTTTAATGTTATCTTTGGTGTTGATTCCATGTGACATAGTCTGTGTGAAAATTCTGTGTGATACTTTTATCAATTGTGTGCCGAATTAAGAGAAAGGACTTAATCGCGTGAAGAGTAAAAACTATGTGCTAATTTATAAGTACCTAAGTGTTGTTGTCTTTTAAATATGAGGGATTTATGAGGAAATTATCCCATTAATAAAGATGATGGATAACCATGGACGATTATGCCCTTAAGTGAATAAGTTTAAAATGTTTTAGTAAAAGGTTAAATTTGTAAATGAATTAATGATGTTAATTATTAATAAAACAAAAGAAAATTGATAGTGGAAGTATTCATCTTCTTCCACCAATTTGAGAAAGAAAAAGAGGGGTTTTAAGCTTTGGTATTTTCGGTTAGAAGTTGGCTTGATTTAAGGTTAGATTTTTTCGATTTTTGATAAATTTTACGTTTTCGTAATCGTTGCTTCGTCCATTAGCTAACCCATGTTGAAATTTTATGAATTGATGATGTTTTTGTGATGAGTCATTGATGAACACTTGAGCTATGTGTTAGTTGATAGTGAAATATGGAAACTTGGTGTTGGATTAACATAGTTTGTATTGGGATTTTTAGTGAAATTGAGTATTTTGGACTTAATTGAGAAAATAAGATATTGAAGGGTTAAATTGTGAAATAAATGAAATGTATGAGCTTGTATTAGAATGGGAGGAATTCGGCTAGCATATGTGTTTTGAAAATTTGTGTCTTTGAGATTTTGTGACATAGGAACTAAAATTTCGAAATGTGAAAATGTGAGGGCTATTTTGTAAAATGCTCTAAATGTGTGTATATGGACTGAATTGAATGAATTAGTGATTGAATGGACTGAATTTGAATGTGTATAGACCAAGAGAGGAGAGGTTCAGATCGAGATCGAGGCAAAGATAAAGTGCTCGAGTAATCGACTGTTTCGATAGTTCAACGTCCGAGGATTAATATATGTTTTAGTATTATGGAATGAATATGTATATAATTATGAGATTTGAAATGCTATGTGCAAAATTGAATTTGATGGCACTAAGTGTGCGAAATTGAAATCGAAACAGAGATAAATAGCACTGTATATGCGATGTTATGAAAGTTTCGGCTTATTGATTTGGCATTGTGTGTGCGATACTGAGATAAGTCAGTTAAAAGAATAGGCACTAAGTGTGTGATGACGAATATGCTTCGGTCATGTATATGGCACCAAGTGTGCGATTAAATTAAACGAATATCAGAGGATAATCGATATGTAATATTGAGCATTGAATAGCTTGGAAGTTGAATAACTATGTGTTAGCTAAGGTATGCATCGAACCTTTGTGGTTGATGAGTTTATAGATAAAGCTATGAATGGATGAATGAGTATTTTAGCTATGGATGATATGGTATGAATATGAGAGAATTAATCTATGTGATGGTTTATTATATATATTGGTTTGATTTGATGAGATAATTGTATTGTACTTCGAACTTACTAAGCTTTTGAAAGCTTACTGTGTGATTGTTTTTCTATTTTACAGTGTCTGTAAAGCTAGCTCGGATTTTGGGATCGTCAGCATCTCAATAACACTATAGACAATCTATTTTGATACTTTTGGAAAGATGTACATAGTTGAAATATGGAATGTATAGGCTAGTTATTTGAATCATTTTTGAGATGTGTAAATAGCCATGTGATGTGGCTAGATATATGTTTGCTTTAAGCATGAATGGCTTTGATATTTCATGCATATTTTGGTATGGCTTGTGAGTAAAGAAATTGACTTATGAATGGTAAACTTTGTGATGGTATGATGCTAGTATGATACAAAGAATTTGGGGATGAATCATGTTTGATATTGAATGTGTTCAAATAGTGCAATTTAGTTTATAAGTTGACGTGATTAGATATGAGATTGTATGAGATAAATTGGTGATCTCTTGACATGAAATTGGTTACCAAATTGTGTGTGGAAATATACTTAAATGTGCTTGTAGGTTCAACCCTTGTCTGGGTGGCAAATCGTAAGTGTTCAGTTTAGTCCCGACCCCTCTCTAGTATGTGTTTAAGGTCTTGTAGGCCTCAATAAGGGACTATTTGATTATGTTTTGATGTGCTATGATGATGATTGACTTTATGTCGTAAATGAAATGTGAAATGATTCGATTGTTCGGTAATGCCTCTTAACCCTATTTCGGCGACGGTTTTAGGTTAGGGGTGTTACATCTCTACTACTATAAAATGAGATGATACACAAATCAAAAGGTCTTTAAAAGGGTTGTAATGGGGCTTGGGTTAAAGGTGTGTATAAAGGCTGAATTAGAGGGTTAGAATCGAGATCGAATTGACAATTTACCTAACTAGAAAAATAAACTAATACTGAATAATTACATCAATTGAAATAACATGAGCTTCTTCACAAAATGTGAAATTAATCGCTTAAGCTCAAATAACATAGAACTAGTAATAATTAAAATAAATGAATATATTTTTTTTCACTTTTTTTTTACAATAATAAGAAAGAATTTAACAACTAAAATAAAGAACATAGTTAGGCAACTGACCAAATCAAATCTCGACAAAAAGAGGGTTAATACGATAGGAAAAATTTTCAATGAATCAAAAAGAATAAGTTTTGGGTTAATATTAAGGGTAGATCAAGAAACGGTTTATTAGGCTCAAAGGATTCACTAAGGGTTAATTATGAAGGTAGGCTTTTAATGGAATAAGTGGGTTAAAACCTAGGTGCCTTTATCATCTCAGTATATCAAATCAAAGGTGTGGTTTCGACATGCATAATCGAAGCAAGTTCTAGAATAACAAATCAATATTGATGAAACACCCCTTACCCGTGTCTGAAGCCAAGACAGGATACGAGGCATTACCGTACTTAACCTTACTTGAACATGCATTTTCAAGCTATAAAATTTCGTTCCAACTTAAAATTTTTCCTTCTTAATCATAACGTGTACATTATGGGCCTACGAAGCCCTAAACTTACTTCTGGGAAGTTTCAGAGTTCATCCGGAGACTTTGGTACTCTTTGAAAATTTTTACTCAAACAGGGGTCACACGCCCGTGTGACATGGGACACTCCCGTATGGGCAGGCCGTGTGATCTCACACGCCCATGTCCCTAGCCCATGTGAAATTTATTTTCTTTTCGAACCTACAGGAAATTTCACACGGCCAGACACACGCCCGTGTCAATAGCCCGTGTCCCTCACACGGCCTAGACACGCCTGTGTCCTTCACCCGTGGAGCTATGTGTTTATGATGTCATCAAACCCTTAATAGCACACGGCCAAGGAACACGCCCTTGTGGTGGCCCGTGTGATGAATCAAATTCTCACAATTAAAATGCAGGGGACACACGGCCTATCAACACACCCATATGGGTTGACTATGTGTCACACACGGCCTAGACACACGCCCGTGTGTCTACCTGTATGGACAATTAGGGGCTATTTTCCAAGCCTCTTTGCCACCCTGAAACTTTAACTCGTTCATTTCAACGCAAGAAGCACATAATATGACAATATCAAACTATGAAGAACCCTTAAATTATCACTCATTTCATCCGTAATTTACTCAATATCTTGTATGAACATTCATTTCATTATATTCATCAAACTTGGAACATGAACTTGACAATATTGGCCAATTCATCATGGCCATTTACAAAAATGAATGTGAAGCATTAATAGCCAACTCTTTGGCCTTCAAACATAACATGACACAAAACGATCATGTTCCTATACATGCCATACTCAAAATGAATTAACTTTACTATACCAAAAGAACGACTGATAGTGTGATCTGAGCTCTGACATTCTATGATACCCGGGCTACTTGGCGAAACTACAAGGAAAAAGGAAAAGAGAGGGGTAAGTATATATCTTAGTAAGTTTGCATGAAATTCTAAAGCAATTCAATTGCTTAAACCAAATTCATCCTTTTCATGAAATAATAGCAAGATATGTCTCAAATGCTTAAACATACTTACTCACATTTATTCTTACACATCTCATATCACATTATGATTTAGTAACTTGTACTTACTCATAGTACCTGTATCACTTAATCACATGACTTAGCACATATGCTAACATAAACATAAACTCAAATCTTCATCATTCTTATGATGAATGAAACTTAAGGTCATCCATAAATGGATTTGGCTCTATACCATTTCACATACTTAACTTTTTTGCCTATGAACGAATCAGATTATCGTAGGATATTCGAACTCATCATGCATAAATCTTGTTGCCAACGCCATATCCCGGATATGGTCTTACATGGGATCACCCTTTGATGCCGATGCCATATCCCAGATATGGTCTTACACGATATCTTATAGCTCGATGTCGATGCCATATCCCAGATATGGTCTTATACGAGATCGTACATGAATGTCAATACCATGTCTCAGACATGGTCTTATACGAGATCTTCTTTTGGTGCTGAGGCCATATCCTAGACATGGTCTTACACAGGACTTTCTTTATTCAATGCTAAACATGGGTAACCTCATTATTCCGAATCTTTATTCGGGTTTCAGATAATTTATTTTCACCATTTCCTCATCGAGGCTTCATCTCTCACTTATTCATAGAAATAACGTACATTTTCGTAATATTAAGTAGTTTCAAACATCAAAACAATATGAAACTTCAACTTCATACAAATTTACCTCGATTCTCAAAATATGTATCGATGCTCGACTTAGTCATCGATTTTGTTCTTGCCTCAGTTTCAATCTGGGCTTCGTGTTTCTTGATCTATAATAACAATTTCATTTTTTAAATTCACACATTGACTAAATCGACTCATAATTCATATTTTGGAAAAATTATAATTTTGCCCCTAAACTTTTATATAATTATACTTTTGCCCCTAGGCTTGTAAAATGATTTTCATTCAACTTTCTTGTATTTCAAGCCTAGCCGAATCATATTCTCAACTATAGCAACCTTCAATTTCTACTATTTCACTCATGTATAGCCATTTTATAACTTTTACAATTTGGTCCTTACAAGCATTTTTCATGAAAATCACTTAGAAAAAGATGTTTATCATACATAAAACTTTCATATTCCTCCATAAAACATCAAAATACATGCATGTCACACATGGGTGAAATTTTGAACAAGAACCCTAGCTCAAAATATAGCTAGAAATAGCTAAACCGAGCTACGAGGGTTTCAAAAATACGAAAAACATTAAAAACGGGGCTAGGATGCACTTACTATCAAGCTTGGAAGTTGAAGAAACCCTAGCTATGGACAGCTTGAGAATTTCGGCTATGGTGAAGAAGATGGACATCAATTTTGGCTTTATTTTCCCTTTTAATTCTTTTATTAACCAAATGACCAAAATGCCCTTAATGGTCCTTTCTTGAGATTTTTCCTTCCCATGTACATTTTTGTCCATCATCAAATATAATGGTCTAATTGCTAAATAAGGACCTCTAGTCCTTTTCATAATTCTACTTCATACTTAAATCTTCTAGAATCTCATATTTTCCATTCTTTGCAATTTAGTCATAATGGACAATTTAATCACTTATTAATAAAATTTCTTCATGAGATTTTCACACAATCATGAAATCACCTCGTAAACCTTATAGTAATCATAAAACTCATATTTCTACTTTAGATTTATGGTCTCGCACCACTATTCCGACTAGGCCCTTAGTCGGGATGTTACAATTGACACACTCATAACCAATAATAAAGTGAGCAAGAAAAGTGTATGCTCTAAAGGCTCAAAATCTCACAAAAATTACGATTTTTGATGTCAATCTTGCAAATTTCAAACTTCAAGGTAATATTTAAATTTAGGGAAACAACCTAGCTATTTTTTTCTGAAAATAGACTTATCATGTTTGATTCTCTAATGTCTTAAAGTTTAAACAATCAATGCACAATTACCTATGAATTTAATCTAAAACATATCAATAAAAATCACAAAACGATAAGAATTCATTCTAATAGTAAAATGAGAAAATTACTTGAATACAAGACATAGTTCAGGCATTTTCTAATAATCATATAAATAACCTCCCCCACACTTAAGATATATATTGTCCTCAATGTATGAATATATATAATGACAGTATAAGTAGAATATCATAAGAGAGGGAGAGAAGTGAATCTGCCTTAAATTTTGGATAAAGTCCTCAAATTAGTGACTAGCGGAATTGTAGAGAGGGCTAAATGTAGCTCATGATTCTGAGCAAGCTATTAAGAAAATAAACACAACTGGTGGAGAAGATTAAAGGATTACTCGATTAGGAACAACCATAATAACTAAAATATAGTTCAAAATATAATAGACAAGTCTTTAAAAGATAATAAGAAACATAAAAGACAAATAAAATAGAAATAGAAATAGAAATAGAAATAGAAATAAGATAAAACAAGAAGACAAAATAAGAAAAGAGAAAAGGGGTTAGGGTTTTTATGGGGTGACACAGTTGTGTGAGGGTCCCTGTTGGGCCACATGGCCGTGTCACACGCCCGTGTGGCTTGTTTTAAACCCGTGTTCGTCGAGCAAAAAATAGTCCAGTCTTCACACGGCCTCGGACACGCCCGTGTCTCCAGGCTGTGTGGTTCACACGGCCGAGTCGCACAGCCATGTATATCATCCTTCACTTCTCCCACGCCCGTGTGGAATTCCACACACCCGTGTGATCTCACACATACCCGTGTGTATTTTTCGTGGAGCCCTCTAACTTGTTTTAAATTTTGAAATTTGAAAAATTAAGCTGCAGTTTTCACACGGCCTAAGACACGCTCATGTGTCTAGACCATGTGGTCCACACGGCCGTGGGCCGTGTCTCTGTCGATTTTTAGGGATTTTAATCTTCAGGATTCACACAGCTAAGGACACGCCCGTGTGTCCAGGCTATATGGGTGACACGGCCATGTCACTAGGTCATGTACCTCACTGTTAATTTCTTTAAAATTTAAAAACTAAGTCCTAGGATCCATACGGCTAGGGACACGCCTGTGTGTCCAAGCCGTGTGGGTCAAAAACCTGCATTAAAACATGAACGAAAAGTAAAAATAAACTAATTATTAGGGTTAGTGCTTGGGTTGCCTCCCGAGAAGTACTTGTTTAAAGTCTTAAGCTAAACTTACCTTATTTTTATCACTTTATGGAGGTTCACGGAGTTGAAACTCCTCTTTTTCACTATCAATTCTACTATCAACATACGGTTTGAGTCAAGTAGTATTTACTTTAAAAGTGCCAAAATTAGAATGAGTTACCTCGACTGTCCCGTCTGGAAAGACATTGAGTACAGTAAAAGGAGTCGCTCTGTTTGCATTAAGCTCTACAGTAGTTATTCGAGGGTCAGTTCTATCAAATAGTACCTGGTCCCCAACCTTGAAGTGATTTGTTCGACCTTTAAGCTCGTTATGGAGTTGCTTCAGTTTTTCTTCGTGAATTATTAGGTTCTCCTTGCCAAGTGTCCTCCATTTATCTAGTTCATCAATTCGAAGCCTTTGCTCCTCATGAGTCGTTCTGTGTTTGTCACATAAGATAGAATATGGCTTCATCACTTTCTTCCTAGGGATTTCCTAAAAAGAAATTTGAGCTACAACGTTACTTTCATTATTAGAACTCGTAAAATCATCTCGATCAGTACATATCTTAACAGAATCACGAGCTTGGATTTTAATCGTGCCATCCCCTACACGAAGTGTCAATTCACCTGTGCTAACATCAATGATAGTTCTAGCAGTTGCTAAAAAGGGTTGCCCTGTGATTAAAGGTGCATCACTATCCCCATCCATGTCTAGAACAACAAAGTCAACTGGGAATATAAAATTATCAATTTTTACAAGCACATCCTCAACAATTCCCCTAGGAAATCTAATAGTTTTATATGCTATTTTTATGCTCATCCTAGTTTGTTTAGGTTTCCCAAGACCTAGTTGTTTAAACATTTTATAGGGTATGACGTTAATACTCACCCCTAAATCAGCCAAGGCATTGTTAACATCTAAACTACCAATTAAACAAGGAATAGTAAACTCCCTGGATCATTTAATTTGTTGAGAAGCTTATTTTGTAAAATGGTTGAGCAGACTGTGTTTAGCTCCACATGTGACGCATCATCTAACTTCCGTTTGTTTGCTAGAAGCTCCCTTAAAATTTAACTGAGTTGGGCATCTACGAAAGAGTTTCAATAAACGGTAAGTTAATATGCAGTTTTTTTAAGAGTTTAAGAAATTTACCAAATTGCTCATTAGTATGGTCTTTTTCGTCACGTTAGGGTATGGCACACGAGGTATATGCTATTTGCATACCGGTTTCTGTGCATTGTGGCTTACCTCAACCTTACCTTTACTCACCACAAGTTCTTGCCTTGGTTTTGATTCATATTTCACTAACCCTTCTTCATCACGCACGGTGATGGCATTGAGTTGCTCTCTTGGGTAAGGTTCAGTATTACTCGGTAAGCTACCTTGTGGTTGTTCTAAGATCAGCTTAGCAAGCTGACCTATTTGGTTCTCGAGCCCTTGAATCGATGCCTACTGATTTTTGAGTGCTGTTTCGGTGTTTTAAAAATAGGTTCCTGATACCGAAATGAATTTTGTTAGCATCTCCTCAAGGTTTCACTTTTTCTCCTATTGGTAGGGTTGTTGTTGAAAACTTGGAGGGGGTTGTTGCCTCTAATTTTCCTGACCACCCCATGAGAAATTGAGATGGTTCCTCTAATCTGCGTTGTAAGTGTTACTATAGGGATTACTCTAAGGTCTAGAATTGTTACCCATATAGTGAACTTGTTCATTTTCAGTGCTCGGGTTGTAGGACGGATATTCTGTGGTGTGCATCCCTCCTCCATTTGTGTCGCATTGCATCACTGGATGTACCTACGTAGAAACACATAAACCATCAATCTTTTTGTTTAAGAGCTCTACCTGGTTTGATAACATGGTGACTACGTCGAGGTTGAAAACATTAGCGGCTTTTGTCGGCTTTGTTTTCATGACTTGCCACTGATAGTTATTCAGTGACATCTCCTCTATAAACTCATAAGCCACTTCAGGTGTTTTATTATTTAGGGTACCACAGGCGGCGGCATCGATTAGTTTCCTAGTTGAGGGGTTCAAACCATTGTAAAAGGTTTGGACCTGTAGCCATAAAGGTAACCCATGGTGAGGGCACCTTCTCAATAAGTCCTTATACCTCTCCCATGCATCGTAAAGGGTTTCTAAATTCATCTACCCAAAAGAAGAGATATCATTCCTCAACTTTGCCATTTTAGCCGACGAAAAATATTTTAATAAAAATTTCTCGATCATCTGTTCCCAAGTAGTAACGAAACCTCGTGGTAACAAGTTCAACCACTGTTTAGCTTTATTTCTCAATGAAAAGGGAAATAACCGTAAGCGAATGGCATCATCAGAAACGCCATTAATTTTAAAAGTATCACAGAATTCTAGAAAGTTGGCTAAATGAGTATTTGGATCCTCATCCTGTAAACCATTGAACTGAACACATTTTTGGATCATCTGTATAGTGTTCGGCTTTAGCTCGAAGTTATTTGCAGCAACAGCAGGCCTCACAATATTCTATTCAGCCCTAGTCAAATTAGGCTTAGCATAGTCATACATAGTACGAGGAGCAGGATTTGCGGCAACCACCGGGGGTAGCGGATTATTATCAGCCATCTCCTCGGTAATGTTGGTATCTTCCTCTTGCTCTTCCTTTATATACTGCAGACTTCGCCTTATTTCCCTACGATTTTTGCGAGTGGTACTTTCTATCTCACTGTAAAAAAGTAATGGTCCTGCCGGGTTCCTTCAGTCATAAACTAAAAATACCTACAAAGAGTAAAAGAAGAGTTAGTAAATAAAAATAAAAACACAAATAAATTGCAATAATAATAAAAATGGCTAAAGTAATAAAAATTAACCATTCCTAATATTCTAGTCCCCGGCAACGGTGCCAAAAACTTGATGGGCTCGAAACTAGCTAATAGTTTGACAAAGGCAAGCGCACCTATCGAACAGTAGTATAGCTATGGCGAGTTCGGAATATCATATCCACAAGGACTAAAAGTACTAGTAATAACTATCTTTCTATTATTTAGCCTAATAATTAAGAGGATTTTTTTATCTAAAATTTAACTAACTAAATTACTATGAACGCGACAAAGAGTGAAGAAAATAATTGAATAAACCAATGAATAAAGACAATACCCAAGAAAGAATCCACCTAGACTTCACTTATTATTTTGACTCTGAATTAATCGATTTATTAACTTGTCTTGATCCGTAGAAATCCTTAAATTATGTTAATATCTCTTTCGAGACTAAAAACAACTGACTCTAGGTTGATTAATTGAAATCTTTTTCTAATTAAAATTTCTATCGTCGCGTTAGCTCGATCTATGGATTCCCTTATTAGATTTGACTCTAATCCAGCATATTTATGTCATCCTATTTCTAGGGTTGCGATCAACTCCGTTTAATTACGCGAGATCTACTCTTAAACAGAGACTTTTGCTCTATTGAATAAGCACATCAATCTTGACTTAATATCCTGAAAATACTAAAGCAAGGGTTAAGAACACATAATTAAGAACAAGAACAAGCATTTATCGTGTAATTCAGATAATTAAATAATAAGATTCATCATAGGTTTCATCCTCCCTGGGTATTTAGGGAGTTTAGTTCATAACGTAGAAGGAAAACATCTTAGAATTAAGAAAACAACAAGACATAAAGAACCCAAAAACTTCTAAAGAATTTGATGGAGATCTTCAATCTTGGAGTGAATCCGCTTCCGAGATGATTCTGACGGCTTCCTTCGAGTAATTTCTTCGATCTACTTTGCGTGCTCTCTTAGGTCTTCCTCTGGCGTGTATTTATAGACTTTAGAAGGCTCAGAAACCCTAAAAATTGGCTTTTTCCGTGTGAAAACAAAGCAGGGTGCCCGATAGGGACACGGGCGTGTGCTCAGCCCGTGTGAGAGTACCTAGGTCGTGTGCAAATTTGGGTGGCTCGCGATCGACACAGGTGTGTGTCCAGCCCATGTGGTTCACACGGGCATGTGCTCCACCCGTGTGGTTCTTACTTGGCCGTGCGGATCCTTAACATGGCCTGTTTTGTCCGGTTTTGGCCCGTTTTCCGCTCCTCTCACTTCCCTATGCTCTCCTAAGTATAGAAATACAAAAATTTAACAGATTAGGAACATCGAATTCACATAATTGTATAAATATACATCCAAAAACACGCTAAGCATGAGATTAAAATGTGTTACTTTTATGGTTTATCAAAAGCTTGAAGCAATAAGAAATAAAATTAAAAATGTGAGTAGGAGAGGAATTAAACCCAAGACTTCAGGACAAAATCACTAATATTTAACTATCTGACCAAAAGATCTAATATATTAAAAAGTCAAAAAATGCGCTTTATAGAACACATTTTTTGTTTCTCTCTCCAAAATCAGTCAATTTCCCTGAATATATATGTAAAATAAAACATTTCCCTTAATATTTTTTAAATCAGCACTTTCTCCAAATTTTCCATAGAAAAAAAGCACAAGATGCCCGATTCAAAATATTGAATTGAAACTATTTTAATAACAGTAGTGTGGGAGAAAAAAAACAAAATAACGTTAAAAATTAAAATTACTTAACTTTCAAAAACAATGATTATTATAAAAAAATAAACAAATACAAATACTTTTAATTAAAAAAACTGAAACAAAAAGAATGATTAAAAATTGCATGGGAGGATGAGAAAAGTAAATAGTGTTCAATTAGACTAAATTATCAATAAATGTCAATTTTTTAAAAATTTATCAGATTAGGCCTTTTTTGGGAAGATTTATGAGAATAGGTCAATTTTACAGAAACGCTTTCATTCTGCCACATCAGCACTAAAAAGTGGCAGCACCAATAAATTTTTTTTATTTCCTTGTGCCACCTATTAATGTAAAAATAAAACTTACAAAATAGATCTCAAATTTCATTTCACTTGTTTTTTTTAATCAATATGAGATGTGTAATATGGGTATATATAGACTTATAATCCATTTGCAATTTGTTATTAGACAATGTAGGATTGCTTGCTCTTTCAACTAATAACATAAGATGAAAGGCTACACTTAATTTTTAAAATTAAAGATAAAACTTTGTATAACATTAAACTCTAACAAAATAAAACATTATAAACTCTTATACAAATATTATCGTTATAAAAAGTCCAATAAAAAAGAAAGACAAACTTGCACATTTAGTAACACATAATATTTGATATATAGATATATGAAAAAAGACAAACTTACACATATAGTAGCACATAATATTTCATATATAGATATAAAAAAGAAAGACAAACTTACACGTATAGTAACACATAATATTTTATATATAGATATTAAGATTTTGGCTCTAATTATCTCTATTTAGAACTCTAAACTAAATAGAAATAAACTTAATCTATATTAAATCTATTAAATCGATCCGTCTATATAAAAAATTCTATATAATTTAGATGTAAAATATACTAAAATATAAAATAAACTAGAAAATAAAATATGTGCAACTTTGTGTTACTATTATGTGTAAGTTTATCTTTCTTTTTATATCTATATATAAAATATTATGTTTTACTATATGTATAAGTTTGTCTTTCATTCTTTTATTGGACTTTTTTATAACGATAATATTTGTAGAAGAGTTTTAAATTTTAAAAATTAAGTCAACTTATGTTGTTAGTTAAAAGAGTAAGTAATATCACATTGTCTAGGAAAAAGCTTCAAATGGATTATAAGTCTATATATACCCATATCCCACATCACACATCGCTTAAGAAAATAAGATAAATGAGACTTGGGGTCTATTAAAGACCTGTTTTGTAAGTTTTATTTCTACATTAATAGGTGGTACCAAATTAAAAAATAAAAAGAAATATCAGTGCTACCACTTTTAGTGTTGCTATGGCAGAAAGTGCTTCCAGCTGGAAGCATTTCTTTTCAAATCACTTGAAAACGCTTACAGCTAGACGCGTTTTCTGAATTTCACCTGAAAATGTGATAGGTGCTAAAAGTAACATATTTTAACCTCGTTCTTAATGTGTTTTTGAGTGATTACTCAATGTTAATGGTGAATTTTATACTCTTAATACTTTAAATTCATGTTTTTATACTTAGGAGAGCATTTAAGAGCAAAAGGAGTGAATAACGAGTGAAAATAGGAGCAAGTTTCAGGAGCCACACTGGCTGAGCCATTCCACATGGGCAAGACACATGGCCATGTGAGCCACACGGACTGCCATACGGCCATGTGCTAGACTGTGTGGAAATTGTGAATCGCAATCTAAATAGTAATTATAAGAGTTTAGGTATTTTAAGACTTATATATGACAAAGATAACAAGAGGGGAATGAGTCGTTAAAGAAAACTCAAGAAAACAACTCGAAAAACACCATTGAAGCAGACTTCGAAGCATATTTCTATCAAGATTGAAGGAGATTTCTTTGAAGTTTATTATGATTTTTTTTTTTTTTTTTCTTGTAGTTATATTGTCCTTGAGATGTTTTTATTTGCTATCATGAACTAATTTTCCAAATACCTAGGGAGGTGAACCCTAGGATGAATTTTGTTATATGATTTCTATTTTTATGCAACAAATACTTGGATTTTGTTCTCAATTATGTGTGCTTAATTCTTGGTTTGATATTTCTAGATTATTAATCCATGTTTGATGCGCTTAAATCAGATGAGGAATAAACCCTGTTTAAGAGTAGATCTAGGGTAATTGAGTGGAGTTGCATGCAATCCTAGAAATCTATCAAACTATAGTCAAATCTAATAGGAGAATTCATAGATTGAGTTAACGTGATAATAGGGGTTTTAGTTAGAAATAAATTTCAATTAATCAACCTAGAGTTAGTTGCTCTTAGTCTTGAAGAGAGATATTTTAGGGATTTTTACAGATCAAAATACAAAGTGAAGAAATTGTGTAATTTAGATTGATAATGATAAATGAAATCTAGGTGAATTATTTCCTAGATATTGTCTCGCTTATTGGTTGTTAATCCTTTATTGTCTTGATTTTTTCTTTGTCGTGTTCTTTGGTTAATTGATTTAGCTAATTTTGGTTTTAATCAATTACTCCAATTTGTCGGTTAAATAATAGAAAGGCGGTAATTACTAGTACTTTTAGTTTTCATGGGAACAATATCTTTGCTCACTGTAGCTATACTATTAATTGATAGGTGCACTTACCTTTGTAAGATTTTTAGTTGGTTTCATGGGCATCAAAATGCTTCTAGCTAGAAGCGTTTTCGTAATCTATTCTTGTAATTCTTTAAAAAAAATGGCTTAATCTGGTAATTTTAAAAAATTTCAGTATTTATTAATAATTTAATTGTATAATTATCTCTTGTTACTTACTCAATTAAGAATTTAATTATAATATGGATATATTTTAAAAGTATCCAAATTATAAAAGGATTCATATATAAGTAAAATTATTATAGGCTAATTCTGTTTTGTACAATCAAATCCACTAGAAACATGTGCAATTTTTTCTCATTAATTTTCCATATAACATGGCTTCATTGCTACTTAATGTCATTCAAAAAAAAGTATATGCAGACATACAAATTGAAAGATTATATTATAGTTTTAAATATAAATATAAATAGTTAAAATAAAAAAATTAAAAATTGATTTTAAATTTTTTACTACCTGATAAAGGTTGATGCGTGGACATATTTCAGTATTGTCCAAAATCAATTAATATATATTAAAATGACTAAAACACATCAAAATTTTGATGAGAACAAAATTTAAATTATTTAATATGGGTTTAAGTGACATACGTCATGGTATTGTTCCAAAAAGAATTAATGTATACCAAAATGACCAAGACACATCAAAATTGTGACAAGAGCAAAACTTAAATTACTTAATGTGGATTTAAGAATAATATGTATTGATTGATATGCTAACAACTATCATGATATAATTGTCATACATTCGCATGGGATTAAGCTTTTCTGAACTTAAAATAAGTACGGAAAACTTTCGAGTTTAGACTTATTTTATCAGTTGTAATTTTTTTATTTCGAATATTATAATCAATAGAAGTTGTTAAATTCTATATATTAATTTGTTTGTTATGGTTTTCAAGAGATTAATTGGATCCTTAGGTCACTAATAAACAAATTTTACATGGAAGAGTTGCATATACAAAAGCAAAGTGAAGCAAGAAGAGCATCACTGCGTCAGGCGAATCTGGTAGCTAGTTTAGTTTTTATTAATTAAGATCTCTACTGCTAGAAGGTATGACTAAGATAAACGTTTGAGTAGAGAGAAATTAATTTTTAGATTTTCTTTTTATTTCTTTCTTTGTATCTTTGATGAAAAACCCGTCTCTATTTATCTGTACATAGCCTGTATATAAAGAGCTAGGCTAACTACTTCCAACGATCTCATAACAACTAACAGATTCTAGTTAACACTTTCTTGACTAACCAGCTAACTACACTATCTAAGCATGTGATACTCTATCATGCACCCATCTTCCCAACCTGTGAGACGCAGAAGATTTCGAAACCGCGCAAAGTACATTACTGATAAAGGCTTCGTAAATATATCTGCCACTTGATCACAAGCAGGAACTTCACCTACCAGAAGAGATTCGTTTGCAACTTTCTCGCGGACAAAAAACAAGTCTAGTTCGACATGTTTGAATTTTGAGTGTAAGACAGGATTAGCCGCAACCGCTACCACACTTGAACTATCACACCAGACAGCTGGAGTATCATTAGACACAACTCATAACTCCTGAAGTAACGAGATTAACCAAGTCATCTCACTTGTTGCCACAACAAGGCTCCTGTATTCAGCCTCAGCCGTGGATCGAAAAACTACTTGCTGCTTCTTAGACCCCCATGAGACGGGAGTGTGTCCAAAATATACACAGTAGCCTGAGGTGGATCGTCGATTGTCACAATCAACTCCCCAGTTGGCATTGGCATACCCAACCAAAGACAACCGGGAAGACAGACGAAAAACTAACCCAAAATCAAGGGTGCCAGAAAAATACCGTAATATGCACTTTAGTGCCACCATGTGAACAGTAGTAGGGCTATGCATGAACTGACAGACTCTATTTATAGCATATGCAATGTCTGGCCTGGTCAGAACAACATACTGAAGAGCACCAACAAGGATCCTGTACTCAGTTGGATCCTCTAAAGGTTCACCATCAGTCTTTGACATGGTAGATGAGCTAACCATCGGAGTATGAACCCCCTTTGTTGTGAGCATCGAGCATCGTCTAAGAATATCACGAATATATTTTTACTGACAGAGATGAAGATAGTCAGTGGTGCGAGTGGCCTCGAGCCCAAGAAAATAGTGTAAATCACCCAAATCCTTGAGCGAAAACTCACTGTTTAGCAACTGAACAAACCACTCTACAGAGGTGGACATGTTGCCAATGACTATAATATCATCAACATACACCAGAACATAAAGAGTGGAACCACCACTCATCCGCACAAACAAAGACGAATCAAACTTGGAAAGGATGAAGCCCAACGATGTGAGAAATTGTTTGAGCTTTTCAAACCAGGCACGAGGCGCCTGTCAAAGGCCATACAAAGCTTTCTTTAGATGACACACAAGAGGTTGTCCATCGGAACCAAGCTGCTCATACCCTGGAAGCTAATACATAAATACCTCAGTGTCAAGATTACCATTTAAGAAGGCATTGTTGACGTCGACTTGCCTCAACTACCACCCTCTCGAGACAATAATGGACAAAACAACACTCACAGTAGCAGGTTTTACCACGAGACTAAACGTTTCTGTAAAATCACACCCAAGAATTTGAGAACAACCTTTTGCTACCAATCGAGATTTCCGACGAGCAACAGTACCATTCGGATTTCTCTTGATCTTGAAAAGCCACTTGTACCCAATAACCTTGCAGTTTTGTGGTCACGGAACAAGTTCCCAAGTGGAATTACGGATAAGCGCGTCATACTCTGCCTGGGCAGCACCTCGCCATTCAAATGAAGTCAAGGCTTCTTTTATTGTAGAGGGTTCGACAGCCTCAACAGACATGGCTTTGGGTTTGAAGATTCCAGCCTTTGACCTAGTCACCATAGGGTGAACGTTGACCATAGGCAGAGCTAGTGCCTGAGTGTCAGAACCCGAAGCAACACTTCCTTCACATGCAAGATTAGCATCAGAACCAAAAGGAGAGGAGCTATGAGACTCCTGATCAGATCTGACCTTAGGTTGAGTAGTGACAGGAGAAGTCGAGAAAGAGCAAACAACTTGTTGAGAACATAATGGAGAAGAACGGGCAATAGGAGGCTCTACAATATTAGACACACCAGACCGAACAACTGGAACGAACGTTGAGAAAGGCTGATTCTCCACTGGCAAACAGGCCGCCTGAGTTGACCGGGACGATAAAAATTTAGTCTCATCAAACACCACATGACGCGAAACAATTACCCTACCAGTCAGTAAGAGACACATATACCCATTATGTTGAACACTATATCCCAAAAAAGTGGATGGTTGAGACCAAAATTTCAGCTTATGTGCCATAAACAGGCGTAGGTAAGGATAGCAACAACACCCGAATACCCTCAGATGATCATAAGAGGGGTCATTTCCATAAAGAGCTTTAAACGAAGACTGTCCCTTCAGAACTGGAGTAGGTAGTCGATTAATGAGATGTACTGCACAGCAGAATGCATAACCCCAAAATTCCATCGGTGAACTTGTTTGAGCCAACAGTGTGATGCCCATGTCAACAATGTGACGATGTTTTCGTTCCACGACGCCATTCTGTTCAGACGTATATGGGTAGGACAAGCGATGATTGATCCATTGCGAGGCCAAAACAGACGTAAACGCTCTATATTCTCTGCCCCAATCACTTTGAAATTGTTTGATGTTCTTTCCAAATTGAGTTTTAACTAATCATTGAAATTGAACAAAACAGTGCACAGCCTGAGACTTCTGTCGAAGGAGATAAACCCACGTAAACCGAGTACACATATCAACAAACGATATATAGTACCAATTATTTCCACAAGAGACAAATGTCGGACCCCAAAGATCAGAAACCACCAAATCAAATGGACTCGTGTATTTAGTAGTAGATGTAGGAAATGGCAGTTTATGAGCCTTCCCCTTTTGGTAGGTAGTACATATATTATCAAGACACGTATTAGGCTGAATGACAATATTATACGTATTTAAAACACTTTTGATAGTAGAAGAAAATGGATGACCAAGACGATTATGCCACAAAGACAAAATATTACAATTAACAGTTTTATTTTGGAGTATAGTGGAAGCAGTAATCGAAGCTTCAACAGACTGAGCGGACAGAGTCGACAGAGAAAACTGGTACAGCCCATCATGTATGTGGCCCTTCAGCAGTGTTTCCGGTCATTATGTCCTTAATAACATAGTACGTTGGGTGAAATTAAAAAAACACACCGTTATCGTTAGTAAATTGTGATACAGACAATAGATTTTTCCGAATTCGTGGCACACGTAAGACATCAGACAACCGAAGCAATTTAGAACGTGTAGGTAAAACACCATTACCAATTGAGGAGATCGGGGCAGGTGTCCCGTCACCCATCAAGAGAGAAGACGTACCTTGATGCGAAGTAGTGTCCTGCAGCGCTGACGCATCGCGACAAACATGATTGCTTGCTCCCGAATCAGGGTACCATGACGCTGTTCCAACTAGCATAGGTATATACGAATCCGTGTCACCAACATTTGAACCAACCTGAGCAGTATTAACATGCGAGCCTGATGAATTAGAATAATCAGAAGCATTCAAGTCACCCACCCTAGGAAGACCGATGCATGGGTCAGAACTAGAGTAAACAGGGCCCGTGGCTTGGTTTGCCAAGGAACAGGAGAACCCGACTCATGCCCAAATTTAACACAATTGTTGATTGGCCTAACTTGCTCTACTTGACTAGGCCCAATACATCCATTATAATTTCCAACAAAAAATGGCCTAATATGAGCATTCGGCCTACTTGGGGAAAACATATCTCCACGTGAATGTGGGCCAGGTGGTCCACCACACATGTCACGTTCATGCATTACATAATTTGGCCGATTGTGTTGTCCAGCTGGAGGCCAATATTGAGATCTATTTTGACCATTATATGTCCAATTTTGACCGGCTGGATGAGTGAACTTCATCCTTTGCGACGCCCATTCATGTGTTCCCCCAAAATCTTCTTGCGGCACACCATAGAGAGTACCAATAGGTAACCCAGATGCTGGAGAGAAATGAGATCCATCAACAGTCGGTGAAGGAGGACGTGGTCCATCATACTCTCGATTGAAACGATAGAAGCACCTCTGAGCAAGATGCCCAAAATGGTTGCAAATTTGGCATTAAATCCTTGATCGAAGACCTCTTCCACGGCCACCGGATGAAGGGCGACCACCACGAATGGACTCATTACGGCCAACGGATTGAGTAGCTTCCACAAGATTTGCATGCATAGTGACCTATTGAACAGCCCGCAACTGTCGTTGCTTACACTCGATCAACGTCTCTACCAACCGTCTAAACGGTATTGGTTCCGACGAGAGAGATGCCGAAGAAACAATAGCATCAAAGTTAGATGGTAACCCCGCGAGCATCACCTCCGTCTTCTCAGCTTCTGATACATGAGCGCCGGACGCCGCAAGCAGGGTGCATAGGTGTTTAATCTGATCTATATAGCTCTTAATGGACATAGCACCTTTCTTCAGAGAATGAAGCTCATGCTTGAGTTTCGACTGTTTGGCACTGGTATCTGTGGTGAAAAGACCTGTTGCCGTAAGCCAGACATCTGAGGACGTGCGAGCATCTGTGAATGACGATAAAAACGAGGTGTTGATCGTGGAGAGCAGCCACGAAGCAAGGAGGAGATCTTGTCGAGAGAACACGAAAGCGGACGGATTTGGAACAAGGGATCCATCCGTCGATTGAACAAAGAGCGCCGATGGAGGTAATGTGCCATCTATGAAACCTAACAATTCATATCCACCAAGGATGAAACGTACCTGCTGTTGCCATTGAATAAAAGTTCCTTCATCCAATTTCACCACATCGTGACGAGGAATGAAGTGATAACTTTGTCACCAGTGAACGGAGCACAACCACCATCAACAGAGCCGGATTCTGGAGAATGTATGGCAGCCATAGGTCCTAGGATCGAGAGGCGACTGATACCATGCTAGAAGGTATGACTAAGATAAACGTTTGATTAGAGAGAAATCAACTTTTAGATTTTCTTTTTATTTCTTTCTTTGTATCTTTGATGAAAAACCCGTCTCTGTTCATCTGTACATAGCCTGTATATAAAGAGCTAGGCTAACAACTTCCAACGATCTCATAACAACTAGCAGATTCTAGTTAACACTTTCTTGACTAACCAGCTAACTACACTATCTAAGCATGTGATACTCTATCATCTACCAACTCAACATTATGAATAACTAATTTCCTGCATTACTTTCCTCTGGTAATCGTTAAATCTCTCTTACACACACATATATGGTCTGCTCTTTCTCTTTACTATTAACTTTCTCCAACAACTTCAAAATTTGACAGCTCTTCTTTAATAAACAAAAAATTAATGGCTGCTGGTTTTTGCAGACTGCAGTAAATAACGATCTGTTTGTATTTGCTGCAACAACAAATTTCGATTTTCGTGCCGGCAATAGCTCCTTGCTGATGCAGCGGCAGTCAGCGGCACCACGGCCATTGCTCATTATCGCACTTGACATCACCAAAAGGCTATTTTTTTTTTCCCGATGGTTTCTTTTTCACTCTTTTGGTTTTTTCCACCTCCGCTGATTTAGTTTGCAATTGGTTTTTGATTTCATCAGTTTGTCTGATGTGATTAGCTTATTTGATTTTATTGTATAAATTATTAAAAATAAAAAATATTTATTAAAAATAAAAAAATTTGATTCGACCGTTGGTTCAATCGATTTAATCGACCAGTTTAATCTATTTGTGGGTTAATGGTCTAACCTCTTTATTCTAGGCTGGTTACCCGAACAGTCTAGTCCGGTCTATCTCTTATTTTAATTTTATAGTTTTTACGATATAATCCTTAATGTTCATTTTTTTATTGTTTTACGATTTTATTTTTTGAAAACAGAATCTATTTTTTAAAAAAATAGTCCAGAGTTTCCCAAAATTTACAAATAAGTCCCTTTCTCAAATTTTCATTTTTTAAAATATTTATAATTTGGTCCACACACATTTGACTCTTATCTTGTAATGTTCTCTTTTCTAATTTTTCAAAATAGAAAACCATGCATAATAATTAAAATATTAAAATTTCAAATTTCCAAATTTCAACACTTACAATTTAAACTTTTAAAAGTTTCTCAATTTAATCCTTTTAATTCCAAACATATGCTAATTTAGGTGCAATTATTCTAGTACTTTAAATATCATATCCTTATAATTTAATCACCAAAATCCAAACTTTAGTTTCTCAATTTAATTCATTGATTTCATAATTTTGCCAAATTTATAATTTAGTCATTACTTTAATTTTTATAAAATTAACCTCATAGTAAACACTCTCCAACTTATTCAAAAATATTCAAAATAAATACTTATAACTTTCAACGTCACAAATACAGAATTTATCTGTCACAATAATTAATTTTGAACTACAATTTTCATAATTAAACCACTCACACTTTCTTTTAATTATTCACTTGAAATCATTCATCAAATTAATTCTAAAATCATTCATCATTCACATCATATATAAACATAACATTTTCTTTAGTTAGGATATAGAAAATAATTATACAAATTTAATTCTTATAATTTCAAGTTAAAAATAGAACGTCGATAATAGCAATGTATCACAAAGAAAATAAAAAAAAAAAATATAACACACAGAATTTTTACATAGAAACCCTTTCGAGAAAAACCCACTGGCAGAGGAGAAAAAATTCACTATGTCGAATTTGAATGATGAAAGAGGAGAGACGACCACGTCTATTTATAGGTTTGTAAAACCATATTCTAATCAAAGTCAAATAAAAGTAATGCAGTATGGTTAAAATTCTAGTCAACATGAAATAGAGGTAGTATACTTCTATACAAATTTCACTTATGTAGCTAGTATCGTAAAGGGCACATTTTCACTGATGTGGTAGTGAAAACGCGTATTGTAGGATGCGTTTTCACTTAGCTAAAAATTATTTTTTTATTTTTTTTCTTGCGATTGTTAATTAGAAGTTTGCATATTTATTTTCATCCGTGTTTGAGATGGATGTTGTTATAGTTTTAAGGAATGTTGAATTTACGATGGTACCATAGAGCTAGGTGACCTACAAATTTCATTTGCCATATGAGTATGGAGTTATAACCCGAGAAGCTAGATCGCGTTGCAGCTTAAGGTCCTAGTTGATGGTGATTATACGGTCTTAGGTTGAGTGTAACTAGGGCTTCAAGATTATAAAGGTTATGTTGTCAAAGGATGGAACACAAATAGCGCCCCAGTTGGCAGTGGTTATGCTGGCACGAAAACCAATTTTTCCTCGACAGAGGAGGATACTTTATAAAAATGAAATAGACGTACAAAGAAGAAAAACATAGTGGGGTTCTTTACCTAAATAAATTAAAAAAAATTAAAATACCCAAATAGGTTGTCAGCTGGATTATATACGAAAATGGTTTTTTTTGGGTCGCGCCTAGACCTGATCATAGGCTGGGCCACCCGGTCCGACCCGAAGGCCCGCCAAAAATGTGGGAGGGTTTGGGCAAAAATATAGGCCCTAAAAATGGGCTTAGACAAAAACATAAGGCCTGTTTAAAAAATGGGCTGGGCTTCGGGTAAGGCATTTTTGCCCGAGTCCGGCCCGACCTGGCCCGAATCCACTAAAGGACAAAAAAATTTACTTTTTTTAATATTATTTTCTTGTTTTTTGCTCCCTATTTTGCTACCATTTTACTATTATATTGCTACTATTTTGTTTTTATTGTTTGGATATTGTATAAACTTATTTTATTTGTAACGCCCCGAACTTTTGGGCCTAATAGAATTGAGCCTTGGGCATGGGAGCGTTTAAAATTCTTGTGAACATGAGAATGGCACTAATACAAGTTGGACTATTAGGTGAGTGACTTTGGAAGGTTAGGGGACTTCTAGGAAGTCCTGGGGTTAAGCTATGTCATTTGGGAAATTGTATTTTTAAGCTTTAGGGGACCCTGACTTCTAGGATGAAGCCTTATAAGTTTTGGGATTAAAAAGATGACACAAAAGAGCTTGTGGTGTAGTGGAAAAAGTGGCGCCACTTAGGGAGCAGGGAGGTGGCATCATTAGCAGGCAAGGGAGTCCAAGGTTCGAGTATTGGCATGGTATTTTATTAGGGTATTTATTTTGCTGTCAGGACGGCTAGAGTTTGTGTTACAGTGAAAGTCTAATGGATAAGTGGTTTGAAATGGTCATGGAGAGATTGTAGGAGCTTATCGTGGAGAAAATTTAGGATAAGATTGAGGAGTTATCAGGGAGAAAAGTTAGAAGCTGAGAAGTGTGAAGAGTTGGTGCCGTTTTGGGAAGTGGAAAGTGTATAAATTCGGCTTAAGAGGGTAGATGAGTGTCGTTTTTGGGTCTTTTAGGGGGTATTACGAATTTTCATTGTGGCTTTTGGCTTTTGGAGAGTTTTGCAAATAGGTCAGTCTTTCTTTCTTTACGGAATATCATGAAGTTACCCTTACACAAGCACATTTGATCTTTTTCTTTTCTTCTTGTTACTTTTTCCAATCCCTCTAAAACCGAATAATTCCACCCTTACTTTACCAAAATTCTTTTTGTGTCGTCACTATTTCTTCAACCTAGCCGATTCTTGTGTAAGTACTTTACTCTTTCAATTGATCTTGCTAGAACCGACTTCTCCTCTCCCTCACTCTTTCTAAATCGATTTTGTATGGGATTGATATCGAATCTCTGTTCTTCAGATCTTTGCCGAATTACTCTTTATGCGTTTCGGGATTTGGATTTAGGAAGTACTCGTGATTAATGATCGAGGAAAAGCTGTTAAAGCTTGGTGTTTCAAGTAAGGTTAAGGATCGTGGCTAAGGAGATCACAGTGCGTTTTGTTGTCAGGTGTGTACATACACTATACACACATAATGGATTGGGAAATCCCGAAATCCCGAAAGTTTGGCTTCAGTAGTCTTGCGAATGTGTGAACACTCGTATAGGGAAATGGAATCGATAACAGAGACCCCATGAGCGATCTCATGGACTTGGGTCGTGTTATGGCCGATTGGGCCAAAGTGGGCAAAATGGGCCCGATGGGTTGTAGGTTCAAAATAGGCGAATTTGATGATTTGGTAATAAGTGATGAACTAGTCATGCTGGTTACATGGCTTGAAATTGATTTGGGCCAGATGGGCCATATGAATGTGATTGGGCCAGACGGGCCATATGAACGTGACTGGGCCAGATGGGCCATATGAATGTGATTTGGGCCTAATGGGCCATACGAATGAGATTGGGCCTGGTGGGTCATATGAACGTATGTAAATTTGTTTGGGCTTTGTAAGGGGTCTTGGGCTTAGTATTTGGTAAATTGCTTAACCTTACATAAAACTTTAATAATTTATTAAGTGCGACTGTGAACAAGTCATAAGGTTTAAGTGTGGCAACGAGCATACGCATGTCTAGGATTAGGTCTAGGGAGAGCTTGGTACTTAAGCGGTCTTAATGACCCACCTCCTCTTTTCTGGAATCCTACTTGGTGCATGGTGTCTGCTCATTTTAGCAGCGAGGACTTATTGACAGGCCAAGGTTCGTAATTAGACTCATACTATTAAGAAATACTAAAGTACCCCTGATTTGTAAAATTATCGAAATACCCTCGAAGGGTAAAATTATTGAAATACCTCTAATTTATAAAATTATCGAAATATCCTTGATTTATGAAATTACCGAAATACCCTCGGGTTGCAAAATTATCGAAATACCCCCAGTTTGCAAAGTTACCGAAATACCCCAACTTGCAAAATTATCAAAATACCCCGATTTATGAAATTACTGAAATACCCTTGACTTATAAAATTATCAAAATGTCCCAGTTTGTGAAATTACTAAAATACCCCCGATTTGTAAAATTATTGAAATACCCCTGTAAGGTAAAATTACTGAATTACCCCTATAGGGTAAAATTACGGAATTACCCCTATAGGGTAGAATTACTGAGTTACCCATATAGAGTAGAACTACCAAAATAGCACTGAAGGGTAGGATTATCGAAATACCACTGAAGGGCAGGATTACTGAAATACCCTTATATGGTAAAATGACTATTTTGCCATTGTGGGTAAATGACTAACTTAGACTATGAGTTGACTAATTTGACTATGGTTTTATTACATGATATGCTTTTATTACATGTCTAAATGTTTGTTACTGAGCATGGCCATTTTGCATACACGTGTAATGATTGAACATGACATACACGACATATTACATGGGGTTGGGACATTGATAAGGAGGAAGTACTGTACTAGTGGCTCTGCCACGTTTTATTACTTTAGTGGCTTCGCTACGTATACTGATTTTAGTGGCCTAGCCACGTTCACTGTTATAGTGGCTCTGCCACATTTTACTGTTATAGTGGCATCACCACGTAATTTGATTTTAGTGGCTTAGCCACGTATACTATTATTAGCAGCTAGGCTGCGTTATTAGTGTGCTAGTTGGGTGGGTCGACTTGGTCCCCACAAGGTGTGCTGGTTGGTACGGGAGGTGTGTTGGCTGGACTGGGTGGGGTGCATCCTCGTATTGTTGCATACTTGTTTATGAGATCTGTCTGTACCGGGCTTAGGCCACTTATTCTATTATTGATTTTGAAATAGGCTAGGCCCAATTGATTTTATATGGGCTGTGACCCAAATGATATTATAGTGGGCTTGGACTCACGTATGCTTGAACTGGACTATATCATATCAAGTTAAAGGGCTTTGACCTGCATCGCTTTGGGTTACATTTCGTACTAACTGTTACTCTAGTAAGGGCATTACACATTGAGTTTTCATAAACTCACCCGTTTTTAACTGTGTAGGTAAACCTCAGTCTTAGACGGATCGGAGCTGCGAGGGACTCAGAGAAGACCACACACTGCTTATGCTTGCTGTTTTGATTATTTACTTTTAAATATTTTGATTTGGGTTGTAATAAGGCCTCTCTATTTTTAACTTATTATTTGTGATATTTATTTATGAAGTTTTCTAACTGTTAAAAGTGGAATACTGTTTCCAAAATGATAACTATCTTCAAAATACTACGTTTTCGCAACATTTTCAAAATGCTTCTGCAACTCAATTTTTGAACATCACATTTTCGTAAATTGCTTTAAACATGCTTCCGCAACAGATAAGGTTTTAAATGTAATTACGTTTTCAAGTGGATAACAATTGCTTGAGTGTTTTGAGTTTTAACAAAGAGGCTTTAACTCTCAAACAAGTTTTAACAACAAGAAATATGGTTTTGAAAAACACTTCCATGTGACACGCTAGATTCGAGCCTAACTTCTAGGCCGAGTTTGGGGTGTTACATTATTATTAATTTTGTTATTATTTTAAAGACATTTGTTAATTTTGTTATTATTTTAGAGACATTTGCTTGTTAAATTGTATCTATCTTAGTGTTATTTAAGTATACATATTTTTAAAAATTTATTTTCAATTTGATGGGAAATATTTGTTTTAATGTTTTTAGTATTTTTGATGTATTATACATTTTTTAAAATTATATAAAATAATATAAAAATTAATATGGGTGGGTTGGGTCGGGCTCGGGTTTTAGCATTTTTATTCGGGTCGGGCTTCGACAAAATTTTAAGCACATTTTTCGGGTCGGATTGGGCTTGGGCCTAGCAAATGAGCCTAAATTTTTAGTTGAGCCCGGCCTAGCCCCAGCTCATGCTCACTTATAGTTGCGCCTATCTGACAGGCGCAACTGTAACAACCCAAACCCGGCCTAGACATTATGGCCGAATCTAGCGATGTCACATAGTAGTGTTTTTGAAAAAGTGCGTTGTCGTCAAAACCTCTTTTATATGATATTATGTTAATTATAGGGTGTGTCATTCATGTTCAAAACGTTTTTAATTTTCAAAACGTTACTTATCACGGAAGCCTAAAAAAATCAGTTTGCGTATTTTGTTAAAGCGGTTGATTCTTTTTGGAAACTCGATTACCCCTATTTCTAGCAGTTTTAGTTCAAAACAATGAAAATCTCAAACTAGAAAGATAAAACCAGAGAGGCCATGATACAGTAAAATACCCAACATGAAAACCAAAATAAGAATCAGAGTACTTAATAAAAAGAAATAGGTCGTGTGGCCACTGTTGAGTCCTCCGCCGCTCCGATCCGCCTATGTCTAGGGATTACCTGTACAGATTAGACAAAGGGATGAGTTTACGTAAAATCAGAGTGTAATCCCCATGCAAATAATCAGACAAGAAAAAATAATCTTAGTGTGGGCCTAGGCCCGTTTTCAGTATCAGTATCAGTCCAGTTTGGGCCTTAGCCCAATTCAGTAACAGTATGCATTGGGGCCTTAGCCCATCACAAAAATAACAATACAAATATACAATCAGAGAATCCTACCCAACCAGCCGCTACACTCCATCTCCGTCCAACCCTACACTCCATGTGGGGATATAATCAACCCACCCATCCCTACACTCCAAGTAGTACCGGTTGCGACACTAAATAGTAATTTACAGTTGAGCTGCCAGTAAGTTAGGCTTAAAGCCTTTCAGTACACTTCCTCTCCAATTAACATCAATCCCCAACCCAATGCAATGCAACAAACATACATGTCATGCCCAAACATGGTAGATCACATTTTTACAGTACAGTATAAACAACATGCTCAATATACAGTCATTCAGTTAGGAGTCTAGGTACTCTTACCGACCTTACAGTAGGTTCACAGTCGTCTCAGGTGACCCATGCAACCTTAACAATAAATCAATGAAAATTGGCTCATACGCCCATGTTGTCTACCCGTGTGGGCCCATATGCCTGTGTGGCCCACGCAGCCCAAGTTGTCCTTGGTCGTGTGGATCACACGGCTTGGCCCAGAATTCTACACACCCATGTGGCCCACACGCCCAATTGCTCAAGCATGTGTCTCGCACACAGCCTCGCCCAACCATCATATGGTCGTGTCACTCGCGCACAGCTTGGGTCGTCAATCACACTGCCGTGTGGTGACTTATAGTCTCGCACACGGCCTATCACACTGGCTACCGCACATCTGTGTGGCATCGACAGAATACTTTTTTGGCTTTTTTTCGAGACGTGTTTTCAGTGTTTTAGGTACACACCTAGTTCAATTTCGACACGAAACCACACACGAGCCTTCTAGAACCTACATTCAACACAACCATACCCAAAATCAATATTAATTCTTGATTAAATCGAACTACTCAAGACCAACCAAAGTCACTACGAGCGCTTAACGCTTACCCCAATACTCTGAGTGACTGACTACGAATCCGCAAGAGCAGAATCTTGATCTTCCTGACTCGCTACTGTCAAAACAATCATACAACCCTTATTAATAATGGAACAATGCAAGTTACAGAGAAGCAAAACCTTACTTACCCGAATGCACGTAGTCTACAAAGTACCAAAGAATCAAAAGAAAAGAACCGAAAAAAATGAAAGGGTGAGGGAAAATTTAGCAAGAAATTTGGCAGCAAGAGGGCAAAGAAAAAGGGGAATATGAGAATAGTCTTTTTCAAAAAAACCCAAATCAGCATTTTGGATATTCCCTAACATCCCCTAATTCACTCCTAAATTCTCTCCACTACCGAATTTGAAAACCACCCAAACACTTTAGTGTTTCAACTAAACCAAGACACCCACAGGCACAGGCAACAAAATAAATCACTTGTTCGTGCAGTGGCTCGAACCCCAGATCTCCAGCTTATTTACACCCTAGTTAACCACCAGACTAGCAGACCTATTCTGACATAACTCTACTAACATTTAAGTTTAAACCTACTGAACAAGAGTAAGGCTTTAGTTAACTTTAAAACAAAAATTTGCTCAAGTGAAGACTTGAACCCAAGACTTCTCAGACACTCCCAGAGCACTTAACCACTGAAGTAGGCAGATATTTTTGGTAACAAATTTTCAAAAGCCGTAATTGAGAAAAATTGGGGCGTTACAACTCTACCCCCTTAAAGAAAATTTTGGCCTCAAAATTTTACCTGATCAGAAAATATGAGGATAATGTTATCGCATTGCGTCTTCAGGCTCCCACGTCACCTCCTTAGAACTATGATTACGCCAAATAACCTTATCCAGTGGGATGGACTTTCTTCTCAGAACCTTAACAACCCGATCTAATATCTGTACCGGCTCCTCTTCGAAGGTCAGATCTGGCCTAGCCTCGATCTCCTCAACTAGGACAATATGTGTGGGATCAGAGTAGTAGCGCCTTAACATAGAGACATGGAACACAACATGAATCCGTTCTAACTTTGGAGGCAACTGTAACTGGTAAGCAACTGGTCCCACGCGCCTCAGTATGCGATAAGGTCCAATGAATCTGGGGCTCAACTTGCCCTTATGACCAAATCTCATTATCTTTTTCCATGGTGAGACCTTGAGAAACATGAAGTCCCCTACAGAATACTCTATCTCTTGAGCTTTAGATCTACATACGACTTTTGTCTATCAGATGCCTCCTTAAGTCAATCTCGAATCATCCTGACCTTTTTCTCAGTATCAGAAACTAGTTCAGGGCCCAGAACACGTCGCTCGTCCAACTCAGTCCAATACAAGGGAGTACGACACTTACAACCATAGAGCGCATCGTAAGGTGCCATTTGTATGCTAGACTGGTGACTGTTCTTGTAAGCAAACTCTGCCAACGGTAAAAACTCCTCTTGACTGCCTCGGAAGTCTATTATACAGCCCCTTAACATATCCTCTAGTATCTGAATTACTCTCTCTGACTGACCGTCCGTTTGAGGATGGAACGCAATACTGAAGTCCAACCTTGTACCCAGAGCTTCATGCAGCTTCTTCTAGAACCGAGATGTGAAGCGAGGATCCCTATAAGATATTATTGAAACCGGTACCCCATATAGCCTCACTATCTCAGACACATACAATTTGGCCAACTTCTATAATGAATAGTCAGTACGGGTCGGTATGAAGTGGGCGGACTTGGTTAATCAATTCACGATGTCCCATACATAATCCTTCTTAGTGGGTGTAAGGGGTAACCCACTAACAAAGTCTATGGTTACACGTTCCCACTTCCAATGTGGAATCTTAACTGGCTAAAGCAACCCCTAAGGTAATTGATGCTCAGCCTTGACCTGCTGACATGTCAGACATTTACCCACAAAGTCTGTAACCTCTCGCTTAAGACTTGGCCACCAATATAACTCATAAAGGTCTCGGTACATCTTGTTCTCGATAGGATGCATAGCATAAGGGATACTATGCACCTCTCGCAGTATAGACTACCTCAACTCAGTATCATTCAGTACACAGACTCTCCCATGGAAACAGAGCACCCCTTCCCTATTCAGCCCAAATTCTTTGGTAGTCCCACTCTCAACCTGTCGAGACTACGACCCAATGACTCATCCTCCCTTTGTTTACTCTTAATCTATTCTATCCATGTCGGTCTAACCTGGAGTTTAGCCAACAGACTGCCATCATCAAATAAGCTGAGACGCGTAAACATCATTCTCAGATCAGTCACAGCTCTTTAGCTCAATGCGTCAGCTACTACATTGGCCTTACAGTGGTGGTATTCAATTGTGCAGTCGTAATCCTTTAGCAGCTCAATCCATCTTTGCTGCCTAAGATTCAGCTCCTTCTGAGTGAGGAAGTACTTGAGGCTCTTGTGATCATTGTAAATGATACATTTCTCACCATACAGATAATACCTCCAGATTTTCAGTGCGAACACCACTGTGGCCAATTCCAAGTCTTGCCTCGGATAATTAGCCTCATGAGTCATAAGCTGTCGAGACGCGTATGCAACCACCTTACCCTCTTGCATCAACACACATCCTAACCCAATTTGTGATGCATCACTGTACACAGTAAACTCTTTCCCAAACTCTGGCTATATCAATACAAGAGCCTCAATCAGTACAGTTTTGAGCTTCTCAAAGCTCTTTTACTGCAAATCGGTCCAGTTAAACTCCACACCCTTATGTAGCAGCTTAGTCAAAAGTGCGACGATTAGTGAAAACCCTTCTACAAACCGTCGATAATACCCTGCCAAACCCAAAAAGCTGTGGATCTCCAATATAGTCTTAGGCTGCTTCCAATTTAAGACAGCCTCAATCTTTCGAGGATCAACCCTAATCCCCTCAGCAGATACCACATGGCCTAGAAACGTTACTTCTCTTAACCAAAACTCACATTTACTGAACTTGGCATAAAGTTGTTTCTCCCTTAGAATCTGCAAAACTATTCCGAGGTGTTCATCATGTTCACCCTTTATCCTCAAATACACCAGAATGTCATCAATAAACACTACCACGAACTGATCCAGATAGGGCTGGAACATTAGGTTCATTAGATCCATAAAGGTTGCTGGTGTATTCGTTAGTCCAAACGGTATTACCAAGAACTTATAATGACCATAGTGAGTCTTAAAAGTGTACATCAGCCTCATTAACCCTCAACTGATGGTACCCAAATAGAAAATCAAATTTAGAAAAAATTGAAGCTCCTCAGAACTAGTCAAATAGGTCATCAATTCTTGGGAGGGGGTGCTTATTCTTGATAGTCAACTTGTTCACTTCGCGGTAATCAATACAAATATGCATAGATCCATTCTTCTTTTTCACGAACATCATCGGTGCTCCCCACGGAGACACACTAGGGTGGATGAACCCACGATTTACTAACTCTTGAATCTAAGCCTTAAACTCCATAAGCTCCTTCGGTGCCATTTTATAAGGGGCAATGGACACCGAGCTGTACTAGGAAGGAGCTCAATCCTAAAATCCACTTCACTATCTGGAGGTAACCCAGGTAGCTCCTCGAGAAATACATCCAAAAAGTCTTTAACCTTCTTTATATCCTTAACTGAAGAATCCCTAGAATCTGAAACACTGATGTAGGCCATATACGCCTCACATCCCTTACGGACCAACTTTTCGGCCCTCAGTACAGAAATCACATTACTCAAGTAGTTCTGACGTTTGCCAATTAAGACTACCTCGCTGTCCTCTTCAGTTTTCATTACAACCCTCTTTATGGCACAATCTAAGCTTACTCGGTGCTTGACCAAACAATACATTCCCAGTATCAAATCAAATTCTCCAAAATGGAGTTTCATCAGATCAGCCAGAAAGATGGTCCCTTGGACCTCTAATGGAATATCTCTAAACAGTTTATTCACACTTATCGATTGCCCTAACGAACTCAGTACAATGACCTCACTCATAGTGCTCTCAACCAAGATACCCAAGTTTCTAGATACACTATAGGCTATATACGAGTGAGTAGATCCCATATCTATTAGTGCAATATAGGGTACATTATAAATAATGTACTCGTAATGATGTTCGGAGCATCACCCTTTTCTCGGAGGTGTGCAGTAAAAACTAGAGCCGACTGCCTCTCCTCTATATGACCAACACCTCTGCTCGGTGCTCTCTGGCCACGACCCAATCTATTACCACCCCTAGCCTGACCACAGCCTCTCAGCAGTTGCTGAACTACCCTCGGTGGTGGTGCAGTAGCAGTTTTCAGAGCTTGCATCTGATCGGCTCTCCGTAGACAATCCCTAATACGGTGCTCCAAAAACCACACCTCAAACAAGCCCCAATCTTTTTTTAGCATTCGTCCAGATGGCGTCTTCCATAGTCAGTACACGATTGTTGTCCAATAGCAGAAAAGAAGCCCTAACTCTGATCATCCAATCAACCCTAGCCTTTTTTTAGGCCTCTGAACGAGATCCGAGGGCTCCGGCTCCCTCTTACTTCTGCCTCTCTCTCTGTTCTGCCGCTTAGCAAGCTTCACTTCTTCTGCAATCTTCACCTTATCAACCAATACAGCAAAGTCCCACTCTATTTGTGGAGAAATCAGAACTCTTAAGCTATCTTTGAGACCGTCCTCGAAGTGATCACATCGCTCGTACTCAATCGCCACCATGGCTCTCGCATAACGACTCAATCTTAAGAACTCGACCTCATATTTATCCACTAATCTATCCCCTTGAGTTAGATTCAGGAACTCTCTCCTGCGGGCATCCACATAGCTAGCACTACATACTTCCTCTAGAAGGCGGTCTTAAAGAGCTCACAGGTCAGTCGATCGGGCTGAGTGCCCTCCTTAACTGCAAGCCACCACTGGTAAGCCTCATCTCTCAAGCGGTGATGACATCGCACCTTTAGTTTCGCCGGGGTGCAGTCCAAATCATCCATGATCCTTTCTGTGGCCTCGATCTAATACTCGGCCAAATTAGGGGCAACTTCAGCAATACCCCTGAAAATCTCGGCTCAGTTAGACCGGAGTTGTTCTGTAACCGACCCTCGGCCTCCAGTTCCAGTATTAGGCCCAACAACCCTCTCTAAGATCCTTAACATGGCCTGAGACAGTGCATCGTCCCCAGCTGCTCGATCATGAGACCAGTCTCGGTCACAGGTGAAGCCGGCGTCTCACTTGTATCCAAGTTGGGAAAGTTGCCAGAAGATGAGGACCCAGCTCGGGCTCCTCTATGGCCTCTACCACGGCCCCTTTTACCCCTTCCGCGAGAACCTCTCGTGCTCATTGTTTATGTGAGTTTATCTGTATTAACAGTTTTATGCATCAGTTTGTAGTTTTAGTATTTCATTAACAAATGTTTTATGCAGAGCAGTATCAGTAATTACAAAGCTCATTTTCGTAAATCGCAGTCTCACTATAGTTTTTTAATTTCTATATATTTTCCCAGTATACACTAACTTAGAGTGTCTTCAGTTTAGTATACTACATATAGTAGTTTCAATTTCTTACCAGTTTCAGTTTGAAACACATAACAGTTTTAGAGAACTTACTGGATCAGCACCGGAGACTCGGTGTGCCACACGTTCGGTAAAAACAATTTAAATCATTAGAAAATATTTCTTAGATAATCAAATCTTAAAACCTCCACAGCTGAGTTTTGCAACCTAGCTTTGATACTAGTAAATGTAACACCCCAAACCCGGCCTAAACGTTATAGCCAAATCTGGTGATGTCACATGGTAGTGTTTCGAAAAAGTGCGTTGTCGCCAAAACCTCTTTTATATGATTTTATGTTAATTCTAAGGTGTACCGTTCATGTTCAACACATTTTTAATTTTCAAATTGTTACTTATAGCGGAAGCTTAAAAAAATCAGTTTGCGTATTTTGTTAAAGCGGTTGATTCTTTTTGAAAACTTGATTACCCTTATTTCTAGCAGTTATAGTTCAAAACAATGAAAATCCAAAACTAGAAAGATAAAACCAGAGAGGCCATGATATATTAAAATACCCAACATGAAAACCAAAATAAGAATCAGAGTACTTAATAAAAAGAAATAGGTCGTGTGGCCACCGCTGAGTCCTCCGCCGCTCCGATCCGCCTATGTCTAGAGATTACCTGTATAGATTAGACAAAGGGGTGAGTTTACATAAACTCAGTGTGTCATCCCCATACAAAAAATCAGATAAGAAAAAATAATCTTAGTGTGGGCCTAGGCCCATTTTCAGTATCAGTATCAGTCCAGTTTGGGCCTTAGCCTAATTTAGTAACAGTATGCATTGGGGCCTTAGCCCATCACAGTAATAACAATACAGATATGCAATCAGAAAATCCTACCCAACCAGTCACTACACTCCATCTCCATCCAACCCTACACTCCATGTGGGGATATAATCAACCCACCCATCCCTACACTCCAAGTAGTACCGGTTGCGGCACTAAACAGTAGTTTGCAATTGAGCTGCCAGTAAGTTAGGCTTAAATCCTTTCAGTACACTTCCTCCAATTAACATCAATCCCCAATCCAATGCAATGCAACATACATACATGTCATGCCCAAACATGGTAGATCACATTTGTACAGTACAGTACAAACAGCATGCTCAATATACAGTCATTCAGTTAGGAGTCTAGGTAATCTTATCGACCCTACAGTAGGTTCACAGTCATCTCGGACGACCTGTGCAACCTTGACTACAAACTAATGAAAATAGGATTTCACACCCATGTTGTCTGCCCGTGTGAGCCCACACGACCTGGCCTAGAATCCCACACGCTTGTGTGGCCCACACAGCCCAATTGGTCAAGCTTGTGTCTCGGACACGGCCCCATCAGACCATCACACGGCCGTGTCACTCGTGCACGGCTTGGCTCGTTAATCACACGGCTGTGTGGTGACTTACTGTCTCGCACACGACCTATCACACGGATACCACACGCCCGTGTGGCGTCAGCAGAATACTTTTTAACTTTTCGTCGAGATGCATTTTCAGTGTTTCGGGTACACACCTGGTTCGATTTCGATGCAAAACCACACCCGAGCCTTCTAGAACCTACATTCGACACAACCATTCCCAAAATCAATATTAATTCTTGATTAAATCAAACTACACCAGACCAACCAATGTCATTACGAGCGATTAACACTTACCCCAATACTCCGAGTGACTGACAACGAACTCGCAAGAGTAGAACCTTGATCCTCCTGACTCGCTGCTGTCAAAACAATCGCACAATTCTCATCAATAATGGAACAACGCATGTTACAGAGAAGCAAAACCTTACTTACCCGAATGCATGTAGTCTACAAAGCACCAAGGAATCGAGAGAAAAGAACTGGAAAAAAATGAAAGGGTTAGGTAAAATTTAGCAGGAAATTCGGCAGCAAGAGGACAAAGAAAAATGAGAAGAAGAGAACAGTCTTTTTGGCAAAAAAGAAACCCAAAGCAGCTTTTTGGATATTCCCCAACATCCCTTAATTCATTCTTAAATTCTCTCCACTACCGAATTTGAAAACCACCCAAACACATTAGTGTTTCGGCTAAACCAAGACACCTACACGGCACAGGTTGCAAAATAAATCCCTTATTCACGCAGTGATTCGAACCCCAGACCTCCAGCTTATTTACACCCCACTTAACCACCAGACCAGCAGGCCCATTCTGACATAACTCTACTAACATTTAAGTTTAAGCCTACTGAACAAGAGTAAGGCTTTAGTTAATTTTAAAACAAAAATTTTGCTCAAGTAAAGACTTGAACCCAAACTTCTCAGACACTCCCAGAACACTTAACCAGATAGATATTTTTGGTAACAAATTTTTAAAAGCCGTAATTAAGAAAAATTGGGTGTTACAGCAACACTTTTTTTATATTAAAATAATTTTTTTATTTTTTAAATAAAATATTATTATTTTATTGGTGGCGTGATAAACCATAAAAGTAATACATTTTAATCCCATGCTTAGCATGTTTTTGGATGATTTATTATATAATTTAGTGAACTTGATGCTCCTAATCCTTTAAATTCATGTTTCTCTACTTATGTGAGCATAGAAGAGCAAAAAGAAAGGAAAACGAGCCAAAATAGGACAAAATGGGCTACCTTAAGCATCCACATGGCCAAGCCAATACCACGCGGGTTGAGCACATGCCTGTGTGAACCACACGGGCTAGACACACACCTGTGTGCCAGTCCGTGTCGATCGCGAACCATGTCAAATTTGCACACGGCCTGAGCATTCTTATACGGGATAATCACACGCCCGTGTCCCTGTCGCACTGTGTTTCATTTTCACTCGAAAAAGCTAATTTTTAGGATTTTAGGGCATTCTAAAGTCTATAAATACACACTAGAAGAGGACCTAAGGGAGCGTGCAGAATAGAACGAAGAAATTACTCAAAGGAAGCCGTCGAAATCAATTCAAGTAGGATCTCATTCAAGATTGAAGATCTCCATCAAGTTCCTTAGAAGTTTTGGGGTTCTTTATGTCTTGTTGGTTTCCTTATTTTGAGATGTTTTCCTTTTACGTTATGAACTAAACACCCTAAATACTTAGGGAGGATGAAACCTAGATGAATCTTATTATTTAATTATATGAATTACATGATAAATACTTGTTCTTGTTCTTAATTATGTGTTCTTAGCCCTTGCTTTAATATTTTCAGGATATTAATTCAAGATTGATGTGCTTATTCAGTAGAGAAAAAGTCCCTGTTTAATGCGACAATAGGGGTTTTAATTAGAAAGAGATTTTAGTTAATCAACCTAGAGTCAGTTGTTCTTAGTCTAGAAAGAGATTAACTTAATTTAGGGATTTCTACGGATCAAGGCAAGTGAATAAATTGTTTAATTCAGAATCATAATAATAAGTGAAATCTAGGTGGATTTCTCCTTGGGTATTGTCTCTTTTTTTCTTCGAATATTTTCCCAATTTTATCTCTGTCGCTCTCATAGTTAATTAGTTAGTTAAATTTTAGATTAAAATACCCCTTTAATTACTAGGCTATATAATAAAAAGATAGTAATTACTAGTACTTTTAGTTCTCGTGGATACAATATTCCGGACTCACCATAGCTATACTACTGTTCGATAGGTGCGCTTGCCTTCGTCGAATTATTAGTTAGTTTCGTGATCCATCAAGTTTTTGGTGCCGTTGTCGAGGATTAGAATAGTAGGAACGCTTAATTTTTATTACTTTAGCCATTTTTATTTTTATTGCAATTTATTTGTGTTTTTATTTTAATTTATTGACTTTTCTTTTATTTGCTTTTGGCAGGTATTTTTAGTTTATGACTAGAAGGAACCCGTCAGGACCATTGCTTTTTGACAGTGAGATTGAAAGTACCGCTCGCAGAAACCATAGAGAAATAAGGTGAAGTCTACAGTAGATAAAGGAAGAGAAAGAGGAAGATACCAATATTACCGAAGAGATGGTTGATAATAATCCGCTACCTCCTGTGGTTGCCGCAAATCCTGTGAACCAGAATCCTGCTCCTCGTACTATGTACGATTATGCCAAGCCTAATTTGACTGGGGCTGAATCGAGTATTGTGAGGTCTGCTATTGCTACAAATAACTTTGAGCTGAAGCTGAACACTATTCAGATGATCCAACAATATGTTCAGTTCGATGGTTTACAGGATGAGGATCCAAATACTCATTTAGCCAACTTCCTAGAATTTTGTGATACTTTCAAAATTAATGGTGTTTTTGATGATGCCATTCGCCTTCGGTTGTTTCCTTTTTCCTTGAGAAATAAAGCTAAACAGTGGTTGAACTCGTTACCATGAGGTACCATCACTACTTGGGAACAAATGACTGAAAAGTTTTTATTAAAATATTTTTCGTCAGCTAAAACGACAAATTTGAGGAATGATAACTCTTCTTTTGTGCAGATGGATTTAGAAACTCTTTACGATGCATGAGAGAGGTATAAAGACTTATTGAGAAGGTGCCCTCACCATGGGTTACCTCTATAGCTACAGGTTCAAAATTTTTACAGCAGTTTGAACCCCTCAACCAGGCAACTGATTAATGCAGCCACCAGCAGTACCCTAAATAATAAAACACCTGAGGAGGCTTATGAGTTCATAGAGGAGATGTCACTGAATAATTATCAGTGGCAAGTTATGAAAACAAAGTCGACAAAAGCCACTGGTGTTTTCAACCTCGACGCGGTCACCATGTTATCAAACCAGGTAGAGCTCTTAAACGAAAAGATTGATGGTTTATGTGTTTCTAAGCAGGTACATCTGGTGATGCAATACGACACAAATAGAGGAGGGATGAACACCACAGAATATCCATCTTACAACCCGAGCACAGAAAATGAACAAGTTCAATATATGGGTAGCAATTCTAAACCTCAGAATAATCCCTATAGTAACACTTACAATGCAGGTTGGAGGAACCATCCCAATTTCTCATGGGGTGGTTAAGGAAATCAGAGACCACAACCCCTTCCAGGCTTTCAACAACAACCCTACCAACAGAGGAAGAAGCCAAACCTTGAAGAGATGCTAACAAAATTCATCTCGGTGTCAGAAACCCATTTTCAAAATACCGAAACAGCACTTAAAAATTAGCAAGCATCGATTCAAGGGCTCAAGAACCAAATAGGTTAGCTTGCTAAGCTGATCTCAGAATGACCACAAGGTAGCTTGCTGAGTAATACCGAACCTAACCTAATGGAGAAACTCCATGCCATCACTGTACGCGACGAAGAAGGGTTAGTAGAATCTGAATCTGAATCAAGGTAAGAAATTATGGTAAGTAAAGGTAAGGTTGAGGTAAGCCACAGTGCACAAAAACTGGTAAGTAAAGAGTATATACCTCGTGTGCCATATCCTAATGCGACGAAGAAAGATCATACCAATGAGCAATTTGGTAAATTTCTTAAACTCTTGAAAAAGTTACATATTAACTTGCCGTTTATTGAAGCTCTTTCATAGATGCCCAACTCAGTTAAATTTTTAAAGGAGCTTTTAGCAAACAAACAGAGGTTAGATGATGCGTCACACGTGGAGCTAAATATAGTCTGCTTAGCTATTTTACAAAATAAACTACCCAACAAATTAAAGGATCCAGGGAGTTTTACTATTCCTTGTTTAATTGGTAGTTTAGATTTTAATGCCTTGGCTGATTTAGGGCGAGTATTAATGTCATGCCCTGTAAAATGTTTAAGCAACTAGGTCTTGGGAACTTAAACAAACTAGGATGAGCACTCAACTGGCAGATAAAACTATTAGATTTCCTAAGGGTATTGTTGAGGATGTACTTGTAAAAATTGATAAATTTATATTCCTAGTTGACTTTGTTGTTCTAGACATGGATGCGGACAGTGACGCACCTTTAATCCTAGGATGACCCTTTTTAGCAACTGCTAAAACTATCATTGATGTTGGCACAAGTGAATTGATACTTCGTGTAGGTGATGACACGATTAAACTTCAAGCTCGTGATTCTGTTAGGATAGTGATCGAGTTGATATTACGAGTTCTGTTAATGTGAGTAACATTGTGGCTCAAACTTCTTTGTAGGAAATCCCTAAGAAGGAAGTGATGGATCCATATTCTATCCTATGTGACAAACATAGGATGACTCATGAGGAGCGAAGGCTTCAAATCGATGAACTAGACGAATGGAGGACACATATCAAGGAGAAATTGAGGATACACGAAGCAAAATCGAAGCGACTTCGTGACAAGCTTAAGGATGGAACGAACCACTTCAAGGTTGGGGACCAGGTACTGTTAGATAAAATCAACCCTCGAATAACCACTTCAAAGCTTAATGCAAACGGAACGAATCCTTTCATGGTACTCAATATCTTCCCATACGGGACAGTCAAGGCAACTCATTCTAATTTTGACACTTTTAAGGTAAATACTACTCCACTCAAACCGTATGTTGATAATAGAATTAATAGCAAGAAAGAGGAGCCTTGACTCCACGAACCACCATAACTGAGCGAAAACAAGGTAAGTCGAGCTTAGACTCTAAACATCTCGGGAAGGTAACCCGAGCATTAACATGTCTAATTTACTAATTATATTTTATGATATTTTTGAAATTAATTTCATAAAAAATGGTGTTTTAAAAACCCATACAGACTGGACACACGGGCGTGTCCTTGGTCATGTGGATCTTGAGACTTAGTTTTTAAATTTTAAAGAAATCGATAGGGGGTCACATGGCCTGGCGACATGACCATTTCACCCACACGGCTTGGACACACGGGCGTGTCCTTGGCTGTGTGGGTCCTAGAGCTTAAAATTCCTAAAAATCGACAGAGACACGCCTAAATATAGTCCACACGGGCGTGCGATACGGCCGTGTGGACCACACGGACGTGCGACACGACTGTGTGGACCACACAGTCTGGACACACGGGCATGTCTTAGGCCATGTGAAAATTGGAGCCTAATTTTTCAAATTTTAAAATTTAAAACAAGTTAGGGGACTCCACGGGCAATACACACGGCCATGTGTGAGGTCACACAGTTGTGTGGAATTCCAAACGGGCGTGAGAGAAGCAAAGGATATCGCACACGGGCGTGTGACTCGACCGTGTGAAGGATGAACTCAAAAATATCGTGACGAACATGGGCTGGGGCTGGATGACACGGGCGTGTGACATGGCCGTGTGGACTAACACGGGCCGTTACACGATCGTGTCACCTATAAAACCCCAATTTTCTTTTCCTTCTTCTTCCTTCTTTTTCAAAAACCTCCCCAAACCCTAGCCGCCACCTTCCCACTCCAGCTCAGCCATACCATCCGCCGCCTCCATCACTCTTCCCTTTGCTTATCTTTTCCCTTATTCCCCAACTTGAAAAACCCTTTCCCTTCTCTTTTCTTCCCCTTTTCTCCCTTCCTTTTTCTCCTTTTTTCATTTCTTCTACAAATTCACCCTCTCGCCCCTCAGCCTCCCACGAAACCACCACGCCCATAGCCATAGTTCGTCACCAGCCGCTCCTCCCTCCGACCGGTTCTTCTTTGTTCTCTTCCATTATAATTATTTTCATTTATTTGATTATTTATTTGATTTTTGGTTATTCTTATTCTTATTTTATTTGTTTATTTATTTGTTGTTACTATATCATTATTTAGTTGTTAATTTTTGCTATCATTATTTTTATTATTAGTATTATTACTACATCCTTAATATAACTATTTTGGTAGTTTAGATTGCTAATATGGCTTGATTATTCGTTAGTTATATTAGGATTTTCGTTTTTCCTTCTTTTCAATTTTTTGTGCATTGATGTGTCCCTAATCATTTAGTCTATTATTTCTTTTGGCTATTTTGGTTGATTAGTTTAGTAGGCTATTAGTTTAAATTAATAAACTGTTAATTCTTGCATGTTTAGGTATTAGTGCATATAGGAACAGGTATTAGTGATATTTTTGCTCTTATTTTACTGAATTTTGGAATATGCTAATTGTTTATTAGGTACACCATGATAAATACTCGTGGCAAATCTAAGTTCACCGTCCCGGATTCAAAAAAGCAGAAGGGTCCTGGAACGACCTCCTCAAGCGGCTCCACTAAAGTTCGCCATCCTTACCTCAGATTTTCTACGGACCCACCAGAGGACTTATTTAGCTCCTTCGCGTACGACCACTAGGTTTGGGCCGATGCATTGACTGGGCCGTGTTGGAGCAGGTCTGCCTTGCTGATGAGGTTCGTGCTTTCATCATTACAGCCCCATGGGACTGTTTCTTTAGTATCATCGAGCGCACATATATGGAGCTTAGTTTGGAGTTTTTCTCGACGTTTCACCTTCAGCGCGTCATGTCAGTCCATGACGAGCCGACACCATCACTTTTCACCTTGGCGGTTTGGTGCGACACATGAGCGTCCCAAAATTCGATGCTGCTTTGGGACTCTACATAGAGGAGTTCATGTGCATCGAGGACTTTCTTCATCACCCACCTTCGCATTGTTGGACTGATCTCAGCAGGTGGCCTGACAACCTATGCCATTAGTCGCTCAAAGGCGACTTCTCTCCCTCTAGCCCTATGGTATATTCACGCCTTTTAGCTCACATTTTGACAGGATGGAGAGAGAGCACCGGAGTCATCACCACTCATGACGCTTATTTTCTATGGAGCATGGCACATGGCCATATATTTGATTTGGCGTACTTCATCGCTTTATCCTTCTGCCATCAGACTGACTGCCACAGGAAGGGCTCCATCTACTTAGGCCCTGATGTGACTCACCTCGGTCGAAACTTTGGTCTCCTCGACATACCGAAGCAGTCCTCTACACTCACACTTGTCGGCCAGATGTCCCATCAGGACATCTCTAGCATGCTACACATGAGGATGATCGAGCGTCGTCATGGATTTGATCCTCCTCAATATAGATTGTTTCATTCTGATGCTTAGGATGAACCTGAGGACTTCCCTGATGATGTTTCTCTCTCTCACGAGGGCCCACCTCATCCTCCACCTCTGAGTCACCGACCTCCTTCTTCTGCGACTACTTTGACAGACATGTCCGAGCGTCTCACAATTTTGAGCAGCAATGCTTTCAGCGGTTCAATAGTCTTGAGGCCACATTACAGTAGATCTGCCACCATTTCAATATTTCATCTTTAGCACTGACGACTCATGACACGTCTGACGATGAGGACCTTTGAGTCAATCTATTTTATTTTTATTTTTATCTTTATTTTTATGTTTAGTCTATTTTCCTTTTATGTTTCTTATCATCTTTTCAAAGACTTGTCTTTTATATTTTGAACTCTATTTTAGTTTTTATGATTGTTCCTAATCGAGTAATCCTTTAATCTTCTTCCACGGTTGTGTTTATTTTCTTAATAGTTGCTCAGAACCATGCACTTCACTCAGCTATATCCACAATTCTGCTTTCATTATTTCACGGATTTCATCCAAAATTAAGGAAGTTTCAATTCTCTTCCTCTCTTAGGATATTCTCAGATATTATTATTATCTATTTTGGTACATTGAGGAGAATGTACATCTTAAGTGTGGGAGGTTAATTATATCATTATTAGAAAATCCCTAAATTATGTCTTATTCTTAAGTAATTTTCTCATATTTCTATTAGAATGAAACTTTTATTGACTTATGATTTTTATTGATATGTTTTGGATTAAGTCATAGGTAATTGTGCATTGATTGTTTAAACCTTAAGACATTAGAGAATCAAGCATGATAAGTCTATTTTCAGAATTAAATATTGTTAGGTTGTTTTCCCTAAATTTAAATATTACCTTGAAGTTTGAAATTTGCAAGATTGACATAAAAAACCATAGTTTTTGTGAGATTTTGAGCCTTTTAGAGCATACACCTTTCTTGCTCACTTTATTATTGGTTATGAATGTGCCAATATTGATTTGTTATTCTAGAACTTGATTCGATTATGCATGTTGAGACCACACCTTTGATTTGATATACTGAGATGATAAAGACACCTAGGTTTTAACCCACTTATTCCATTAAAAGCCCACCTTCATAATTAACCCTTAGTGAACCCCTTTGAGTCTAATAAACCGTTTATTGACTCACCCATTAATATTAACCCAAAACTCATTTTTGAGTCATTGTTCCCATTTTTTTACTCCATTTTTTTTTTTTGAGATTTGATTTGGTTAGTTGCCTAACTATGTTCTTTTATTTCAATTGTTAAATTCTTTCTTATTATCCATAAAAAAAGTGGAAATATATATATATTCATTTATGTTGATTATTACTAGTCCTTTAAGTTTGAGCTTAAGTAATTAATTTCATTTTTTGCGAGAAGCTCGTGATTTTCTGTAATTTCGATTGATGTACTTTCTCAGTTTTAGTTTATTTTTCTAGTAGGTAATTTATCAATTCGATCTCGATTCTAACCTTTTTTTTGGCCTTTATCCACACCTTTAACCCAAGCCCCATTACAACCCTTTGAAGACCTTCTGATTTGTGTATCATCTTATTTTATAATGGTGGAGATTTGATTCTCATGCAAGCCTATGGTAATAACTTTTCATGTTTGACTTTTGAGTGCTTAATGTTTGAACCTTAAACACTTTGAGTGATTTGAGTGAATATTTAGTGAGGATGTCGAATCTTGCCAGTTTTGAATTAAAAGTAATTATTTAGATAAGGGGAAACACCTATGTTTTCATGCTATAAAAATGTGTGACTTGGATTGTTTGAATATTTAGTGCTCTTTTAGTTAAATTATCAATGTGTGATTATTTGTGAATTTTGATAAAACACTATTGATGAGAATTATAAATTAAGTAAGTTTAATTATTTCTGAGTTGAAGATTTTGCTTGAGGACAAGCAAACTCTTAAATGTGGGGATACTTGATAAACCATAAAAGTAACACATTTTAATCTCATGCTTAGCATGTTTTTGGATGATTTATTATATAATTCAGTGAACTTCATGCTCTTAATCCTTTAAATTCATGTTTCTATACTTAGGTGAGGATAGAAGAGCAAAATGAGCGAAAATGGGCCAAAATAGGACAAAACGGGCTACTTTAAGGATCCACACGGCCAAGCCAGTACCACACGGGTTGAGCACATTCCCATGTCGATCGCGAACCATGTCAAATTTGCACACAACCTGGGCATTCTTACACGGGCTGATCATATGCCCGTGTCCCTATCGCACCCTGTTTTGTTTTAACGAAAAAAATCAATTTTTAGGGTTTTTAGGCATTCTAAAGTCTATAAATACACACTAGAAGAGGACCTAATGGAGCACACAAAGTAAAACGAAGAAATTACTCGAAGGAAGCCGTCGGAATCAATTCAGATGTAGGATCTCATTCAATATTGAAGATCTCCATCAAGTTCCTTAGAAGTTTTAGGGTTCTTTATGTCTTGTTGTTTTCCTTATTTTGAGATGTTTTCCTTTTACGTTATGAAATAAACTCCCTAAATACCTAGGAAGGATGAAACCTAGATGAATCTTATTATTTATTTATCTAAATTACATGATAAATACTTGTTCTTATTCTTAATTATGTGTTCTTAACCCTAGCTTTAATATTTTTAGGATATTAATTCAAGATTGATGTGCTTATTCAGTGGAGAAAAAGTCCTCTTTAAGAGTAGATCTAGCATAATTAAGCGGAGTTGATTGCAATCCTAGAATTAGGACGACATAAATCTGCCAAATTAGAGTCAAATCTAATAAGGGAATCCATAGATCGAGTTAATGCGACAATAGTGGTTTTAATTAGAAAGAGATTTCAATTAATCAACCAAGAGTCAGTTGTTCTTAGTCTCGAAAGATATATTAACATAATTTAGGGATTTTAAGGATCAAGGCAAGTGAATAAATCGTTTAATTTAGAATCATAATAATAAGTGAAATGTAGGTGGATTTCTCCTTGCGTATTGTCTCTCTCATTGATTTTCTTCGAATATTTTCCCAATTTTATCTCTGTCACACTCATAGTTAATTAGTTAGTTAAATTTTAGATTAAAATACCCCTTTAATTACTAGGCTAAATAATAAAAAGGTAGCAATTACTAGTACTTTTAGTCCTCGTGGATACGATATTCCGGACTCACCATAGTTATACTACTGTTCGATAGGTGTGCTTGCCTTCGTCGAATTATTAGTTAGTTTCGTGATCCATCATGGCGCCTATGAGAAAGGCACCACTACTTGTATTTTTTTTCTTAGGCTAGTATATGACCCGTGTAGAGATACGAAAATGGTATGGTAGGTGGCGCCTATGTGACAGGCGTGATTGGTTGAGCCTATTTAATGGGCGCGACTGGTGGGGCCCAGGCATGGCTAGTGCTTAATTTTTCCCCTATATATACTCTTCCGAAAATCAAATGAGCAGAAGACACAAAATTTAGCAGAACGAATGTAAGAAGATAGGGAGAAAAAAGAAAGAAAGCAAAACAAAAAGAAGGATAAGGTATTTTAGTTTATTTTTTTTAAATAGAATGTAGAGTTTTGTTAGTAATTTTATTATTTGAAAATTATTTTGTTAGGTTATTAATTTTGTTAGCTTCTGAATGAAGAATTTTGCATTAAAAGTTTTATGTAACTTTTTTGCTATTCGAAACTGTTTTGAGAATTTTGAATTTTTTAACAGATCTAATATTGAAAATGGAGAATCAGTTTTTCGTATACGTTTATTTCGATGGAGAAATTTTGACAACAACTGTGGGATGTATATTTGAATATCGCAAACAAGTAGTAATGAGATTATAGAAATATCTCATTTGATGATATGAAGGAAAAGATTAGTGAAAAAATTTATAGATGTTGTGAGAGAAGGATCTCGGAACTTTTCTACAAGTTTTCAGTTTCGACACATCCCATAAAATTCACCAAAATGGAACTTGTAAAAGATGAAGGCGTAGAGTCAATGGTGGCTCTTTATTGTGGGACTTGGAGCAACCAAAATACACCGATTCAGTTATCTGTTGAGTTAGCTAATGTAGAGCCAACTGAAGATCCCACTCCATTAAGTGAAAAGATGGAGCTCAAGAGCCGTGTATGGTGGTTCTGGTATCGTACATTGATAGTCAATCAACTATACACGGATCGACATTGATCTTAATGCTGCCCCCGAAGCTGATGTGGTTGGTGATGATGTATACCATAGTAGTGATCCTTCTGATCACGAGGTCGATAGTGATAGTGATCTCGACGTGGACGAGGTCCCAAATGATATTGACGAAAAAGGCGTGAATAAGGATGGAAATGTTAATGCATCTTCATTTGGGAAATAGATTCGTCATATTGTGATGGACAATAATCCTGGGGCGCACATGTCTTGGATAAACCCCGATGCGGTGCACGCAGTCGAGTTTCTAGAGTACCTTGAAATACTACCTGCTCACTGGATGATCGTATATTTCGATCCTGGGGAGTTGTTCGTGGGCTAGAGATTCGAAAGTAAGGAAAAGTGTGTATTTGCCATTAAGCGGTATAGTATAAATATATCAGTGGACTACAAAGTCGTCGTGTCTAAACTGACATTATATATTGGAGAGTGTTGGAGGTCGGCAGAAGGCTGCAATTGGCGGATACAAGTTGCATTTATCCAGAAGTCGTAGATGTGGGATATACGAAAATTTGTTGGGCCTCACACATGCACTTTAACACGTATGGCAGAAGATCATAGAAAACTTTATTTCAAAACTATCTGTTTATGCATCATGCCAATGGTGAAAGATATACCGACCATTAAAGTTTTGGTACTAATTATTGAAATGCAGGCACGATTCCAGTATCGAGTATCATATTGGAAGGCATGGATAGCTAAATAGATGAAAATGGAGCAATTGTACGGAGATTTCAATGTATCGTACAATGAGTTATAGGGATGGATAGTTGCTATACGGGAGTACGTGACTGTCATTGAGTTGTAGACACGACCTTATTACGGCCCAGATAGCCAAATACAACTGGGAAAAAGAATTTTCCAATAGATGTTCTGGACGTTTGATCCATGTGTGTGTACATTTCCCCAGTGCAAGCTATTTGTGCAAGTAGATGGGACATGGCTATACAGTAAATATACACAGATCCTACTTCTTGCGGTTGCTCAAAACGGGAAGAAGAACGTGCTTTCAATTGTGTTTGTTATCGTAGATAAGGAGAATATGGAGTCATGTGAATTCTTCCTTACAAACTTGTGGAGGTATGTTATTAGTAATGATAATATTTGCATCATCTCTGATAAAGGAAAAGGATTAATTGCTGCCATTAGGCATTCCGATATGCCATAGAGATCCATTTACTACATCTGGCACATCGCGGCTAACTTCCATCGAGATTATAAGAATGCAGAATGGCGAGACAAGTTGTGAGAATGGGTAAAGAATAACCTTAACCTTTCAATATATAACCTAATGTTTTAGGGCGAGACTGTAACTTATATTTTCTTAATACATACACAGCGCACGAGCTAGAGCCACATATTTTTGGGCAAAGGATGACTCGACTTGAGAGTGACATGGAAGGTCAGACGAACACATCTTTCCGACAATGGTTGGGTTCCATGGAGCCGTGGCAATGTGCTCAAAGTTTTGATAAGGGTTTTCGTTACGGTCAAATGACCACAAACTTTGTAGAGGGGATCAATGCTTTGTTGTTGAAAACATGACATCTTCCGATTTCACCTGTCTTCTCGGCTACATTCTACAGGTTGCTACCTTAATGCCAAGAATGGGTCAGCAACAAGTCAACAAGATGGAGGCGGGACATGTGTTTGTCAAAGATGTCAGCGATGCAATGGTTGCAAACCGTCGGATAGTGAGGTCAATGAATGCAGAAGTATATTCACGACGTAATGAAACATTTTGAGTTACAGAGACCATCAGTCGTCGATCCGATATACCACCTAGGTTCTATAAAGTTAATCTTCGAAACAAACAATGCGATTGTAGTAGGCTTCAGACACTTCATTGTCCATGTGCACATGTCGTGGCAGCTTGTGCTAAAGTCTTGCTCAATGTAGAACAATTTATCGATGAAGTGCACACCCTCGAGCGCACGTTGCGTGCATGGGAGAGTGAGTTCCTCGTTCTTCTTGACCAAACTACATGGGTGGTTCCTCCGACAACCTTCGTGCTTGTCCTAGAAAAAGGGTTGCGTAGGAACCCGAAAGGTCGTCTGCAATCATCCAGAATCCATAATGAAATGGACATTAGGGAGAAATCTGACAGAAAGCTGTGTGGCGTATGTAGATTAGCCAGTCATAATCGGAGTAAATGCCAGCTCCAAAACTATCATATTGGACAATCGTCGCAATCGGATAGAAATTGAGATGTTGTAACGAAAACATAAAATTGCAAAAAGTTAGTATTTATTTATTTAAATTGCAAAAAGAAAACAGAAAATTGATAAATAAAATGGAAAAAAAGTCATTACATAAATATAAAGTTGACTATTTAAATTGCAAAAAAATTAAATTAAATTAATAAATAAAATGGTAAAAAGTCATTACATAAATACAAAGTTGACTATTTAAATTGCAAAAAAAAAAATTGATAAATAAAATGGTAAAAAATTCATTACATAAATATGAAGTTATTTGTATTACAAAACCCCCTAAAATTGATGGTTTGATGGTATGGTTCTAGGGGCATATTTTTGTGGAGCTCGACGTTCACATTGTAGGCGATTGTGGCGATCAACGTTCTCTTCATCCGTATGTGGAGGTGTGAGAAACATAGACGAAAAATCATGTCTTAAATGCCATCGATGAACTTGAGCCTAGAGGAGTGGAGTACGGTAGTGGATACGGGCAGGGAGGAGTAGAGTACAACGATGGATACGGGCCGAAAGGAGCGGAGTACTAAGGTGGATACGAGCCGGGATGATTGGAGTACTGAGGTGGTAGTGGGCTGAAGATATCAAACTCTAAATGATATCTGTGGCCTGATGAGCCCGGGAAATAGTCATCGCTCCCTAAATCTGGATGATAAGAACTATCCCCAGAGTGTACCTCGGGCTCTAGCTCCGGCTCTGGCTTCAGCTCTGGTGCATGATGTGGATCTAGAAGGGGTTGCCCAATTCATGTCGTATACGGGGGGACTACGATCGACCACCCACCAAACAAAATTATTTTCCCTATCTCACAGTACCACTGTATGTACTCTAACGAGAGCTGCAGATCCAAAGCACGATCCATCTGAGGTACCCTCCCTAACCGGTTGTTCCATATCGTAATATATTCTTCATGCACTTATCCTCAATCATTTCCATGATTCCCCCTCCTATTAATCCCATGGATCACTCCCAATCATATTGGCAGTGTCGGGATATACTGTATGCAACTAAACTGCCAGAGTACTCAATTGTCATGATACCACTCCACTGTCTAAAAATTGATAAAAGGGTGCGCTAATGCATCATAGGTTTGAGTGGATGTGGGCAGACGAGGGAATAACCGCCATAATTTCTGGAACAGAATACAACATCCAAATGAACTGCACAGTTAATAACATTGTTATATTAACGCGGGTCGAGTGAGATAAAATAACAAAATTAAGTTGCTATTGGAAAAACTTACCCCCTCTCCAGCATGATTCTCGATCATTAGATGGTATATCGGAATCGTGTATGACCTCCCGATACCCGAATTAGTGCTCCATTTACGAAAACAAATTGTTAGAACAATATAATCCAAAAAAGTCAACTAATTATTATAACGAGTAAAAATTCATCACCTATTAATGAGTGAAAATACATATGATTGATGACTAATGGATGCCAAGAATGGAATCTAATAAAGTGCCTACGACTGCAGCAGTATGAGGCATCCGCCTATGTCCATCACAGAAGGATCTGTCGTCCGACAAAGTTCGCGATACAACATGGCTAACACTGCGGACCCCCAACTGTATGAACGAGTGTTATGCAAATTGGATATTAGGGGTAAGTACATCAAGTGGATTGTACTCCGTTTGCATCCGAAATGAGTACACCCCCTATAAGGTGCATAATGTAAGCTTGAACAGCCTGCATCACCTCCCATTCATTTGCAGTACTCAGCAAATACTCAAAATTGGCCTTTAGCCATGAAAACCTCAAACTGGCAAATTTTCGCTCACTTGGCGAGCGTCCAAGTAAGTCATAGCAAAGGGCAACCAGCCTAGAGATCGAACTTACACCCGTGACCACATTCCCATTGATGGAGAGCTCGAGCTGTAGTGCAACATCCTCTTGAGTGATGGTGCACTCCCCGCATGGAAAACGAAATGTGTGGGTCTTCGGACGCCATCGCTCGATTAAAGTGGAAATCAAGTCGTATCACAGATCAAAAGTCCGGATCAATGCCGTTGATCCGAACTCGGCTAACTCCAAGTATGGCATTAGGCGTTCATCTGGTAAAAACCCTACACTATTAACACGACCCCACAATACGCGGTAAGGGCCTTGACATTATTAACTTATCAAAATAGTTAACACAATAGAATTTAATTCCGCAAATAACATGAGTATCAAATAAAAATTTCATTACCATCTCATTAATAGTACTTGATATGTGATTATTATTATTAATCAAAGAACCCATTTGTTGCAAATATGCAATTAAAAAATGAATTCATTTAATTTGTTTCAAAATACAATAAATTATTTCAAATTTCGTAAATAAAACACGGTAAATATCTCATAATTTCCCATAATTTACCTATAGTAAAATTTTTTTGTTAGTTTACAATAATAATATAATTAAAATAAATATAAACTATCTAAACATAAAAAACATATGAATTAAAAAAATAGAAATAGAAACATACCTAATTAGTTTATTTCAATCAACCTACAAAATTATATAACAACAAATTTAATCAACATTTAATAAATCAATAAAATTGTCAAATAAATAAAAATAATATAAAATTACATTATATAAAAATTATATTAAAAATCACAAAACACTAAACTAAACACTAACAATTTATATATCCTAATCATAAATTACTAACAAAATAACTATAAAATTATTTTTTAAAAATAAATTACTAAAAATGACAAAACACATAGCTAAACACTAACAATTTATATAACCTAATCATAAATTACTAACAAAATAACTATAAAATTATTTTTAAAAAAATTACATTACTAAAAATCACAAAACCCTAAACTACTAAACACTTACAATTTGTAACCTAATCCCATAAATTATTAACAAAATAAATAACTATAACAAAACACAAAATACTAACAATTTATAACCTAATCATAAACTACTAACAAAATAACTATAAAATTATTTAAAAAAATTACATTACTAAAACTCACAAAACACAACAATTTATAATAAATTACTAACAAAATATTTAACAAAATAATTTTACATTACTAAAACTCACCAAATACTAAACTAAACACAATAATTTATAATATAATCCTAAATTACTAATAAATTAATTTTAAAATAATTACAAACGCAAAAATTTATAACATAATCCTAAATTACTAACAAATTAATTTTAAAATAATTATAAAAATAAATTATATTCATACAAAATATTAACCCAAAACCATAAACACTAAACATAAACGATTTATAAATATTAAATAATAACAAAAAAATTCACAACATCTTAATTAAACTCTTTAAATTATAAACAAAATTATTTACTAAAATAATACATTAACTTCTTCTTTTTTTCTTTTTTCTTCTTCTTCTTCTTTTTTTCTTCTCCTTTCTCTCCTTTCTTTTTCTCTTCCGGTGGGTACTTCAACTTGGGGGACCATGCTTATAAGGTCCCCCATTTACAATTTTTTTTCCCTTGAAGGGACTAAACACCGCCAAGCAGTGTTGTGCAACTGAGGTGTGCCAGGGGTGCTGTGCGGCATAGGGCAATAAAGGGGTGCAGGGGGGAGCTGAGTTGGACAATAGTTGCGCCTACCTGTCAGGCGTGACCAGTTGTGCCTATCTGACAGGCGCGACCTGTTTTAGGTATTTTTTTACTCGCATTTTGACCTCGTTGATCGTATTTTGACCTGTATATAAATTTAAATATTTTTAATAAAAATAAATAATAATATTTTATTTAAAGAACAAAAAAATATTTTAATATAAAAAAAAGGTGTTGTGCCTATCAGATAGGCGTGACCCCAAAAAACACACTATTTTTGTATATAATCTAGCTGACAACCTATTTGGGTATTTAATTTTTTAAAATTTATTTAGGTAAAAAATCCACCTAGTGGCCTTTTAGTATAGTCAAGTATTTCGTTTTATCCATGTCCACTAAAGGCACTGACCTCATTTTTAAAACTTGTGACATAATTGAGGTGTAATAGGTTTTACTAACAGGGTCACTGTCTTTGATGGACATGGACAATATGAATTACTTGATTATATTGGAAGGTCTCTCCGTTTTTCTTGTCTGCACTTCCGTGTGGGTTTTATAAAGTATACTTTGACAATGAGAAATTACTTGTCGTGCCTGCATAACCACCGTAAACTAGGGCCCCAGTTATGCTCTATCCTTTGACAGCATAACCTTTGTAAAATTGAAGCCCTAGTTACACTTCAACCTGAGACGGTATAATCACCATTAACTTGGACCTCGAGTTGCAAAGCGATCTCGGCTTCTCAGGTGATGGCACCATACTCACACGGCAAGTGAAATTTGTAGGTTACTGAGCTCAATGACATCATTGTGAACCCAAACACAACTTAAAACTATAACTTTATCTCTCTTAAGGCGAGAAAGAATTAATCTTTAAACCCGAAAATTTCAACACGCGAGAAAAAGGAAAAACCAATTTAGAGGAGACTGAGATGTGGGTGAGTAGGGGATGGAACGAGCATTTATATAGGGGATGGGGCGAGGTATAAAAGGGAAAACATTTTTTTATCCCAGGAATCTCATATTGCAGGTGCTCAGAAGCAATCAAGTTGAAATGGTCAGAGAGAAAACACTCCCTGCAGGGGGCGTTTTCATCTAATATGATAGTGAAAACGCTTCTTACAGGAGGCATTTTCCATTGACATGTCAAACATGTGGCTGAAAAATGCATATTGTAGAGGGTATTTTCACTGCCATGTCAGATGAAAACGCCCCCTACAGAGGCTATTTTCTCTCTAGTCATTTCAACTTGGTTAGGGAAAATTTAGAAATCAAGGAGAAGAGCTAATGATTGTATGATAACTCCTGCAGTGAAAACACTAATTTATTCGTTTATTCATTATTTTTTTTGTAAAATGTAAGTTAATATTAATTATTGAAGTAAGATATATTACAATACACAAACCAAGTTTTAATATTTTTCCAAACATTTGAGCAATTATTTGTTTTTGAAAAAATTGTACTTAATAAATAGATGGAGAAAATCTTAAATGAAAAAGTAACATAATTAATTGTAAATTTTAAACTCACAATATAATTGTATACAAATCAAACTAATTTAATAAATTTATTTTGTATATTGTAAATAAGTGTACATTTGGGATGTAAAACAAAGTATACAAAATTACAAAATAACATAATCATCGGCTACCTGAATGTGTGCCATAACTGGGTAGGCGTCAGGTATGCCTAGGGTTCCATCACACTATTTGGTTTGTGGCTCTTCATATACTTTAGCTTCATCTTCACGTTCATGTCAGGGTTGATCACTGACTATAACTGTGACCGTGTCCTAGCCTTCCATCGTACATCCCCCGTTGTTTGAGTTTGCAGTTGTGAGGATGACCCACCTCAGTAGAACAACGATGCTGAGGGTGTTTGTGACACTATCGACTATTTCAAACATGGGTATTCAAAATATAATTGTTTCAAATATGGATATGCTTGAACAACGATTGTTTTGATCAACGACTATCTCAAACTAAAACTTTTTTCTAATAAAATTTTTAAACATTGTCATATTTTATTTTTTAAAATTATGAAATTTTATAAAATCTAATATTTAATTCGATAATTTTTAAACACTATTAAATTTTAATTAACTTATTAAACAATATTTATATTTTAAATTTCTTTATATGTTTGAAAATTTTGTATAATTTAATAATATATCTATAACAATAGTTTACAAACTTAAAGTTTTTAAAGGATAAATTATTTTGAATTAGTTTTCTTTAAAATTTTAATTATATATCTATAATTTGATTTTATCACAAAAACCTCTAATGGATGATTAAAAAAAAAAAAGAGCTAACGTGGTGTATGCACCTTGTGTTATATATATAGTTATAAATAAAATTGAGTATTATATACTTCTTTCAAAAAAAATATATTGCACATTCGTAACGGATACCTTGGTAAAAAATTAAAAGAAAAATTGAGACTAGATCTAACGTCTATAGAAATCACGGGGTTTTCAAAATTACACATTCATTACGACAATTAATGAAACAAAATATATTAATTATGGAGCGATATGTTGAATCCGCTGACGCTTAATTTACCTTAAACATCTATCAGTCATAGATGGAAAATAAGCTGATCTTGTTGGGAGTGTCCTAAGCTAAATCTACAGTAGCGATGTCCAACTACTAAAAATAAAATGCGATTCTGCATAAGAAAAGAAGTAGGAGAAAGGCAGCAGCTAAGCTATTCATTAATTTAAGAAACAACCAAAAAAAAAAAAAGCAGAAATTACAAATGCTTGTTAATGGAGGAATAAGTCCAAATTAACTAATGCTTCAACAATAACACAAGAAACCGGAAAGAAATTAGACTAGTATAAAGTCCACTCCTACATTGAACTCTTAGCCTACACAAAATGGGGAGTTCTCCCAACATATCTAATATTAGAATCTCTTTGGCAAAGTCAATTCCCGAACCTACTATCCTTGCAGGCTTGGTGATTTTGCCTTCTTACAAAACACCATGACCGCAAAGGATGAGTTGAAAGGTGCGCTCTTGACTTCATCAATCGTTAAATTTGTTTTCGGACAAACACCTTTTCTTCTCTTTTCCCTGCAGCACATTTGAAATGGGATAAGCTTAGATTGCAAACTCCAAATATAGTGAAGGATTAATTAAGTTGATTGCTCACCTTTTTTTTTTTATATCATCTTTGGTCAAGCATTATTGCACATTACGGCAGCCTTGATCCTTTCAACTGTGCATTTAATTAGACTATTGACAGTCGCCACTGATCCAAGAGAAAGCTTTGCTGTTGGAACTGAATCAACCAAAATCTGGAAAGCAACGGTAAGGAGAGAGCCACCCGAGCCGATTTCGAGAATCCCTCCTCCATTAACTCTTGGACCATCGGGAAGAATTGCGAAACCGGATGGCAATAATGCGACATAATCCGGGTCCCCGCCACTTAAGACGACGTTCATTGCAACAATATCGACCGGGGCGTATATCACATAGGACCCTGTAGCATCAGTGCAGCTCTCTTGAAGTATCAACATGTTGCTTTGGCTAGAGTTTGCACTCTGCAGATCGGTTTCCAGTTAGAGATGTTAGCTTAATGGATGATTGTCGTCAATTAAAGATCTAAAGCATGTGTTTAAGTTGCCAACTTACATTTACGCGCAGTAAAGAGACACAATTGCCTGGATCACGACCATTAGCTATGTGAGCCATTTCTTGAACTAGGCCACCATTTGATAGGATATCCCACTATAAATTCAATTTAAAAACTGCAAATTAGTATAATATTCTAACATAAAAAGTGTACCACTGTTTTGGCTTAATTGGAAACTTAATTAATGTACCTCACTTCTAGAGTTCTCATCCCTTAGGAAATCAAATACCCTCTTTGATGGAACTGGGATCCAGAAGGAAGTTGCAGCACTAAGTACAATACCAGGAGGCCTTCCTGGATCATCCATGCTCTTTCGGGTCATAACCCGCACATCATCGGAGCCTGTTGCCGATAAAGTTGTCCAAGCATGGGCCGTAGAAGCACCAACACCTGTACAAAAGCTAGTCACCATCCTCTCTGCCAACTTCAACATACTTTTCCTCCCTTCTGGGCTTGTTATAACTGCAGAGATCAAAAGGAAGCGATATGGTAACATCAGAGAAACATGGAATGCACTACATTCAACAAGGTATCCCTAGGACTAAGAGAATTATAAGCTACTAAACATGGTGTTACCGCATAGATCCCCTGCTGGAATGTTACTGGCCATTGAACTTGCTAGACGTTCACACTGTCGATCTAACGTAGCCACCCAACGTTTTGCTCCAAAAGCTAGACCGGAATTAACTACTGGTCTGTATATGTTGTGGACAGCTCTATCATCTACTTCTACATGCTCGACCCATATAACCTGAAAGTATAATGAAAACATGACATTGTATACACGTTAAGCGGTAACATAAAATGCAGCCCAACAAATATATACACGTTGAAATAAAGAGTAAGTTACCTTAGAGTATCCATTTGGCAATTCTTGGATCAAGCAACCTGAGGGCCTTCTTCTACACTTGGACATTGGGTTAGGGCGTAAATTATCCAAGGAAACATCAACCACTGCCCAAGTTCCATCAATATGCTGCTTACAGTATCTCACGAAATAATTTTCCCTAGTTGGTACAAGTGGTGAAGGGACTTGGAACTCAGCCGTCATCTGAAAATGCAAGATGTTAGGCATGCTTTCAGAGCTTAGGGAAAGAGCATGCATGCCAGAATTTTATTAGATTGGTATTGAAAAGAAAAGCATATAGATGTACTTAGTACCACTTGCAAGGCTCCATTGTAGTTTCCTGCAACTCCAGTTGATAGGACTTCTAAAGTCATAGCCCTTGAAACAATACCGCAAAACACACTTGACCATTGATTCTGGAAATCAATCGTTTTTGTCATAAATAAGCGGGGGTGGATCTAAAAATTTATATAATGGACCCAAACTCGGGGAAAAAAAAATCCTACCACATCCATGAGAATCTCAACTAAGTTGACATGATTCATGATGACAACTGCAGATTCTCTTGAAGCTTCAGACCTCAACCCCAAAGGCTTTGGTCCAATTCCCCTAGGGAAAGTTCTTAAGTATTCATCTTCGTTCAACACATCTGTAGAATTGTCCCCAGGAACCCACAAAGGTTCCCCAGATTGGGCCATTCGTATTAGTTCCTCCATTGCAGCAACAGCAAGCTCAACAATCATGGGCTTATCCGCTTCTGTAGGTCCAGAGACAGACCTCAGAAGATCACCACTGCGATCCATTTCCCCTACAAATCCTGATTGTGTCCCGAAATTGCTAGCTCCAAGATCAACAGAGCGCGAATGTAAATGAGATGAAAGGTGAGGCAATGAAGATAAAGGCTTGCCAACATATTTAGCAGCTATTCCAGATATCCTATCAATCTGTAATACAAGAAAACCAAAATATGAGAAGTACAATAAAAAGGTAACCTGATAATATGATGGGATGTGTGAAGCCTTTTTCAATCACCTCTTCCCTTAACCGAGCATTTTCTATTCTCAAATGTTGCTCATCAAATGACATCTCTCCAAGGGCAGCTGGGCCTCCACAGCTGGGGCATGTAGCATTGCTGAGAGCTTCCTTGTACCTATTATTCTCAGCTCGGAGTTTTTCATTCTCAGCCTTCAGTATAGCATTTTCATGGCGTTCATGTTGGGCCTGTTAATGAAGGTGAACTTTAGCAACTAAGCTAGGAAAGCTTACTACATAGGCAGAAAAGTTTAATCATAAAACAAGTCTAAATACTTAAATAAGCATATTAGAGCTCCTGATTTTCACCTATACATGGAAATATACCTTCATTTGGGTGCGCTTGTTTTGGAACCAAAACTTGACTTGTAGAGGTTCTAACCCTAGCTCACGGCCAAGCTCCTTCCTTTGCTTATCATCAGGGTGAGGGCACTCCTTAAAGAATCTGAGCAACAAAGTGTCAAAAGAATCAATTCCCCAAAGAAGAACTAGTCATGTTAATCTTTCTTATCTTTAAGTAAGAGGAAAAAAAAAAAAAAAAACAAACAAGACTTACGCTTCCATCTCCTGGATTTGACGCTGGGTATGACGATGATAACGCTTCTTTTTAGGGAGTTGGTCAGGATCTTGATCATCTCCAGAGGGAGCATCCATAGTTTCATTGACTGATTTGATCTCATAATCATCATCCCTGATCTTCCCCATTAGTTCACTTTCCGAGGTCTTATGAGACATGTCGAACATATGGGGACTCTCAAATAAGTTGGGGCTAAACATGTTAACAAAGTGCTCGAATGTCGACGGTATGGATATTCTGGGTTCTGCCGAGAGAACATACACAAGTCAATCAAACTAAAATAAAGGGGGAAAAGGGTTAAATAAACTGTAGAACAGTAACGAAAGACACAAAATTTAAGTACAAAGAAGTCATAAAGAAGGTTAAAAAAGTCAAAACCAGTGCATGACAATGGAATCGTAGAAACATTTGAAAGGCAAATATACAATGGAGCTGTAAACCATATACTATGTCTCTTCAAAGAAAGAAAATCTAGTTCGCTTATCGAGAAGGATATTCTTTGAATATCATAGTAACCAATTGCTACTATATTTAAAGGTAGCATATTCTTCGAAGATTAAAATGATGGATTAGTCGAAAGCTTGTCCTAATCTATTCCCATGGGAAAAGTGAAAGAACCTCGGAGAAATAAAAAGAGCAGCAAAAGTTGGGGAAAAAAAGGAGGAAAGAAAATTACCTTTTATATGGATTATTTGGAGAAGGGGACTGAGAGCTTAGGGCAACTATTTTCTTGTCTTAAATGCAGTGGTAAGTTGGTCACTAGAAACCTCATGTTGGGAGACATAGATAGCCGATGACCTTTAAAACCCTAACCAGCAGCAATACATGCTACACATATCAGTTTCTTGCTTGTTAGATTCTTGGCCCCGGTTTCCTATATTGGTGGTATTTAGGTTGATTTTGATAGAAAGTCCCCACAAGCCAAAGATTACAAATACTTTTTGCACTCTATTGATTTTCAGCAAAGCTTTATAAGCGAATATATGAAAGAGAGAACGGCAAATGGTGTGAACACAGATCGGGTGCTATAAACAAGCTGGTCCAGGGAAAGAAATAGGTTTCGTGAGTAGAGACATTTTACAGGGCCGTATAGGCAAAACAAAAGAAAACCCTTTTGAATATTGTTGAGAAAGATTAATGAAAGGAAGTTTTAGGTTGGTTTTTAAGAGTTTGGGGTCACTGGTTTGACAGAGACCTACCTTGAGAGAGAATAGGGTTAAAGTATAGAGAGAAAGGGGTTTGAAGTTCCAAGGGGGGGCGGATGAGGAAAATGAAGAGAATTGAAGAAACAGGTGGAGAGGAAGTGGCAGCTAAGGAGTTAATAGCAGAGCCCATCGAGAGGGTGCAATAGCATTTATGGTGGGTGAGAGGTGTAATTGCGAGTAATAGAAATAAAAATTATAGAAAGAGAAAAACGTCTCCCCTTCCCTTCCCTTTCTTTAAATTAACTGTGTAAGCTTTCAACTAGTTTTCAGTGTCTCAGCTCCAATATTGATAGGTTTTACTAATAAGCATGCAGTTATATTATATATATATATTGGTAGATTTAGGAAGTTAAATACATTTAGTAATAATAGGAATTATATCTGATATCAATACTATCTTATAGAATCTTTATTTTAATCAATTTGGAAAACATCATAAATTTTCAAATCAAGATAAATATTTCTTTCCAATGATACCATGAAATTTACAGTCATATTTGCTGTGCACGTATAATATGAAAATTTTAAATTTTTCGTAACATAAAAGATATAATTTATATCTCACAAGGTTAAATCATATCAGTTGATGACTACTTTCAAATATTTATTGTTTTGTTTTGGAATTAAATATTTGATTTATATATGGTTGGATATTGTGCTAATTAATTTCCCATCAAATTACATGAAAAGCAAATTAGAGCTGCAGCTAGAATAACTGAAATATATTTAATCTTTCAGCTTGCTCTCAAATCTTCCAAGAAATTATTGAGTCTGAAGGATACAGGCTATGATCTGCATTTGCAGATTTCAGACGCATTATATATCATGTCCATGCATGCATGCCTACCAAAATCTAAGTGGTGCAACTCTCATAATTTCTAACCAAATTTAATCTCGTCTCTTCCTTTTGACATATATGCATACGTATAATCATATCCGGTCGGTATATGAATTAATTCAACCCATCTGTGATCTGTTTTATGTATTTATTGACCTTTATTGCATTAATTATCGACAATGAAAGGGTATTGCAGATTGCAAAACCAACAGCTAAAAGAATAGTATAACTTTAACGTTATTTTCCTTTCATAGTTGACAATTTTAGAGCTCATCATGGGCTGGGCCGGGCCAAGATAAATTTTAGGCCCATTTTTTAGGCCCGAGCTCGGCCCGGCCCGAAATATGAGTCTAAAAATCTGTCTAAGTCCGCCCCGAAAGAAAATTGATAAACTCGAGTTCGGTCCGGCCCGGCCTATATTAATTTTTTTTTTTTTTTATTAAATAAAAAATTTTAAAATAAATATTAAAACAAATAAATAAATAAAAAATATGTAAATTTAAAAAGTATATTTGATTAAAAAAATATATTTAATACATAATTCGGGTCGGGCCGAGCCAGGCCAGGCCCAGGCCAAAAAAGTTTTACCGAGCCCAGCCTATTTTCTTAACGGGCCTATTTTTTTGCCTAAACCCATATTTCATGCCTATATTTTTATTCAAACCCTCCTATTTTTCGGGCGAACCGTCAGGCTGGGCCGAGTAACCCAACCCATAATTACCTCTAGTTGACATATTACTCAATATTTTGTTATAATATTGTGCCTGGGTATCTCCTTTGCATTAGCTACCTAACTACTCTAACATTTATTATCTTTCATTATTTTTTCTAATAACAAGTAATTCATTCTTTTATTTTTTTGATGGGACATGAACTTTAAAGTGGTTCATTAAATAAAAGTACCATATTCCGTATAAGATTAAACGTATACATTTTTCTTTGTAACCATGCTTGAATTCAAAATAGCAAGCTTATTTGGCCATGTATCTAAGGGTGTAGACCAAACATTTTGTTGCTCATTCTTCTTTTGCTCCTTAGATATGCTTCTTCTGCTGCTCTTGAGACATGTATTCAATTATTTTCTCACAAACATTTGTTTACGGTAAATGTTAAAATCTCATTTCCTTCTTAAACCAGTGGAACAAAAGAGTTTAGGTCTGAAGAACATATTCATGATGAAATTGTTAGTACAAAAGTTTGGTGAGAAAAATTTCGAACACACGAATAATAACTCGAATAGAAAACGAAAAAATAGGACAATGCTCCAAAGCGTGTATCAAACCAATATCTTTAAGGATCTAATCGCCCCACTTATACTCGGTGTGCAAATGAGTTTCAAGCAAATAAACCTTGAGGATACAATGAAGCCTAATGATCATTTATGTTTTGCATTGATGAAAATAGTTCATTAAGCACTGGGCAATGTATAATAAGAAAATCAATTTCTATAAAAAAACAACTGCAGTAACTCTTTATAGAATAATCCAATAATATTAGAAGATGGAGGAAAGATAGAAAGAATTTTAGAACTTGTTGGTATATTTCCAAATAAAATCTCATTCCTATTTATAGAAATTTTCACGTCTCTTCATATAGACATTTTTCAAGAGGTGTCCTTTTTGAATAATAATATCTTTAAAAGAGACACAATTATTCATCTAATATCTCTTGATTAAACATAACTATTCAAATAATATTGTCGAATAGTTATAATTCTTTGTCAATAACAAAAAAATATAACTTTTGATTAATTACACCTTCCATTTATAGTTATTGGAACACTATAAATATTTTTGAAAATGTTCCAATAATCTCCCTCCATTTCAAAATATTTTAGATTTTGATATTCTTGGAAATCAATTTGCATAAATGAAGGTGTGTTACAATTGAACCTTCACTTAGTGAAAACATGTTAAAGTTAATCGAAATTGTATGGTAGACTAAGTTTTGAATCAACTATTCCATTTGATTAACCGAACATATCTCACACAATGATTTCAACATTAGTCAATGCATAGTATCCAGGGACACTATTATGACCATGTGTCTGTGTTCTCTTTTCATGAGTGTTGTTAGAGTCAAGCCCTTGAGCTCTTAAAAGCGGTCACACTTCCACTCACATAGGTAGATTCCATCAAGAGTGCTCCCATAATTATAACACTCTAACATATTTATGTTATGGGTCTATTAAGAGTATATTGCTCATCATTCCCTTATCATTATGGGTATCTAGCACTTTAATATTAGGATAGATATGCTAGTAGTCACATACTAATGATGTACTTTGTCTCATTGAACTTAAGACTTAACGTTATACCAAGTGTTGAGTTGAGTTTCCATCATAGGTAACTTTCATTAATCGGCTTGAGTCACATCCCTTTTGAGATCTTGTTGACTATATCTCTAGCAAGACTTTTTGTCAAAGGATCCACCAAATTTTCACTTGACCTCACATAATTAATAGTGATCACTCCATCAAAGATTAATTTTCAGACATAGCTATATCTTAATCCAATGTGTCTAGACTTTACATTATATACTTGGGTATATGCCTTTGCTAGAGTAGTCTCACTTTCACAACGGATAGAAATAGGTGAAATTGATTTACGTCATAGAGGTACATCATAAAGCAATTTTCTTAACCATTGTGCTTCTTTAGATGTAGTGACTAATGCAATAAATTTGGCTGCCATGGTGGAATCAATAATACATTTTTGTTTTTCGAAACCCTAAGAAATGGTCCTCCATCAAGAATGAAGATCCATCCACTAGTAGAAGCATGATCTTCCAAACATTTAATCCAACTAGCATCCAAATACCCTTTTAAAATTGAAGGATATCCATTATAGCACAAACCATAGTTAATAGTTTTCTATAAGTACTGAAGTACTCTATTCAAAGCTTGTTAATGCAAACTACTTAGAATACTTGCTTATCTACTTGATTTCCCAACAACATATGCAATATCATGTCTTGTACAATTCATTATGTACATAAGACAACCAATTAGACATATTTCAATTGATCAAATTTCCTACCAGCATTAGATACTAATTTTATTTGAGGATCCATGGGTGTAGATGCTGGTACAATTGAAAAGATCAAACTTTTTAAACACCTTTTGAATGTAATGTGATTGTAATAAATCTATAGTTCTTTCCTCTCAAGTTATTTTAATCCCAAGAATAACATCTTCTACACCCATATCCTTCATAGCAAAGTTGTTTGACGAGAATTTCTTTGTGTTTTCAATTTGTTCCAAATTTGTGCCAAATATGAGCTTGTTATCTACATATAAGCAAATTATGACACCTTTTCCATTTCCAAATTTGCTATATATGCACTCATCAAATTCATTTGTTTTATAGCCATTAGCTAGAACAACCTTGTCAAACTTTTGTGCGTGTCATTGCTTTGGTGCTTGTTTAAGTCCATATAGAGATTTAATAAGCTTACATACCTTATGATCTTGTCCTGGAACAACAAATCCTTTCAGTTGTTCTATGTACACTTCCTCTTCCAATTCACCATTTAAAAATGCAATTTTAACATTCATTTGCTGAACAACCATATTATACATTGAGGTAAGTGATATCAAGAGTCTAATCGTAGCAATTCTTGCTACTGGAGCATACATATCAAAGTAATTAATACATTATTTTTGTGTAAAACCTTTGGCTAACAACATTATTTTAAATTTATCAATGGCTCCATCGACCTTCATTTTCTTTATGAAGATCTATTTACAACCTATTGGTTTGGAACCCGGTGAAAGATAAATTAAGATCCAAGTTTGATTTCCCATTACTAAATCCATCTCATAATTTATTGCTTCTTTCCAAAAAGCAGAGTCTTGAGATTTCATTACCTCTTCAAATATAAAAGGATCAGATTTCATATTATAACAATAAGGTATCTTATTGCCTGTACTTTCACCTTTACCTTCTACAAGGAACATAATGAAATCTGGTCCGAAATCATTTACCTTTTTAATCCTTTTACTTCTTCTTAATTCTTAACAAGATTCATCATTATTATCAATTTGTTCAAATGAAATATCATTCTCATTTGAAGAATGAATTAATTGTTGTGGTTGTAATTGTCTTGAAATAAAATTAAATCTATTTTCATCAAAAATAACATCTTTTGATTCAATAATAATATTAATAACACCTAATTTCAACTTGATTTATAAGCTTTAAATTTATCAAGCACTTCATCTTTTGAATGCAATAAATATACATAGGAATATATAGAACAATCATTAATAAAAGTAATAAAATATTTCTTTCCACCTAATGTAGGAGTATTATGCATGCCACATAAATCACTATGTATCAAATCAAGTATTTTTGTTTTTCTTTTAACCTTAGGGAAAGGGTTTCTAGTAACTTTAGTCAACATACATGTATTGCATTTTTCAAAATTATTGTAGTCATCATGAAGAATAGAACCTTAAAGTTATTAGTACAAAACTTCGGTGAGAAAATCTCGAACACATGAACAAAAAATGAACAACTCGAACAGAAAACGAAGAAATAGGACAAGGCTCCAAGGCCTGTATTAAGCCACTATCTTTAAGGTTTTATTCACCCCCACCTATACTCGGTGTGCAAATGAGTTTCAAGCAAATGAACCTTAAAGATACAATGAAGCCCGATGACTATTTGCATTTTGCACTGACGAAAATAGTCCACTAAGCACTTTACAATGCATAACAAGAAAATCAATTTCTATAAAGAATTTTCTGCAGTAAATCTTTATAGAACAATCTAATAATATTAGAATATGGAGGAAAGATAGAAATAATTTTAGAAGTTATTGGTATATTTCCAAATGAAATCTCATTCAATTTATAAGAATTTTCATATCTCTTCATAGAGACATATTTCAATAGGTGTCTTTTTAAATAATAATATCTTTAAAACAGACATAATTATTCATCTAATATCTCTTGATTAAACATAACTATTCAAATAATGTTGTTTAAATAGTTATAATTCTTTTTAATAACAAAAATATATAATTTTTTATTAATTACAGCTTTTCATTTATATTTATTGGAACGTTATAAATATTGTTAAAAATATTTCAATAGAATTCTGACTCCATTGCTTTGCCTGAGAATATGAGCAAACTGTTCTAAAATTTCCAAGAGTGAAATCACAAAATAAAAGAATTTCTTAAAGCTGTCATTACCATTATTTTAAGGCAAGAAAAGAGAAGCTTATCAAGTTTGATTTAGAGATGAAATTCAAGTGTGTGTATGTATGTATGTATGTATGTATGTATGTATGTATGTATGTATTGATATAGGTGGGAGAGATTAGAGAGATCGATAAAGTTGATGCAGTTTGCTGCATTAAAATGGAAAGTGCCCCCATTATATTAGCCTTCAGTTCAGTTAATGGCAAGTCATTTTTAGGTCCTACCAACTGTATTTTATTTTTTTCCTTTGGGAACCTAATCTTACTCATCATCTAACTTAATGCTTCCACTCCATAACTTCTCTTCATCTTCTCATCACTCTGTTTCCTTCTTCATTTCAATCAGAACCTGACCTTTCCTACCAGTTAGAACCCAACTCCAAATTTGATGTTGTTGCCTTTTTGCTTTAAGCCGAATATGGGGTAGTTGTGGAACCCAGTAGGAGGTAGTCCATCGTTAATATTTTCTTAAGACTTAGAAAAAGTGTTTTAAAGGTGCCACCAAGAGGAATATTTGTATATTACTCATGGATTCTTGCAAATCCAGGGTGAATGTTGATGGAGAAGAATAAGTTTGCTGCTTGCGCTTAGGCTTCCACGTCTTTTTCTATTAAAAAAGTAATATTAGAATAATATTAAAATATATAATTTTAAGTACCAATAAAATAATGATATATCATTAATTTTAAAGAAATACAAATATTATTTTACACTCAATCATATACGATATCATCTCTAAATTTATTTAATTTTAATTAAAATAATTAAAACTTTCGGGAAACGTTGAATGCCGGAAAAAACTAACAAAAATAAATAATATTTGAAAATATTTAAATCAATAATTAAAAAATAAAAATCATAAGTACAAATTGAAAAAATACCTAAAATCAACCATTAAAAATCTAGAAAAAACACACTAATAAAAAAAATTTGAAAAATTATAACCATAGGTGGTTTTATCAAGTTCTAAAATTTGATTAAAAATTAAAGAAATAGAAACAGAAATTAAAAATTAAAATTAAAAAAATAAAGATTACCTGTCTAGATATTAAAAAGAATTTAAAAAGCCTAAAAATTAAAGGAATTAAAAAATTGATTGCATAAAAATAAAACATGATTTGAAAGAAAATAAATAAAATACTATTCAAATTAAAAAAACTAAAATGATTTAAAAATTATAAAATAAGAAAACATGTTTTTTATTTATTAAAATTTTAATTTGTTAAGTAATTTAATTAAAATTAAATTAATTTAGAGAATATATTAAATATGGATGAATGTATAATAAGACTTTTATATTTATAAAATTGATAATGTCACATTTTATTATTGATGTCTAAAACCTATATATTTTAGAATCATCAATAATATAATTTATTTTAAATTTTAACAATTTTTTTTCGTTTATAGTAAGTTGAATGGAACAAGATTTAACGTTAACGAACAAACACTTATTAGTATAGAAAAAATTTAATACACGTGTTAAGTTATGATAGGAAGGGAGCCAAAAAGGCATATATAAGGGACAAAAAAAATTGTTCCATCTTTATATCACAATTACTTTTGAAAAGCCATTGATAATTGCGTGGGAATGACCTAGTGATGAATTGTAGAAACTTTAAATGTCATGTGAAATTTTATTGTTGGAATATATATAGATGAATAAATAAGAATCAACTAGGGATAGAGAAGCTAATATGTGATATAGAAATGGAAAGACAATGAAGTGAATTAACAATCATTTAATATTAATTTGATTTTTGGTATTTGGGATTATATAATATACATTGATAATTTGATATGGTGGCATGGTCACCTAAGGGATAAATGAAAATATGTGATTTGTGTATCTATATATATTTATATGAAGCATAAATGATAAGAATGTGATATATTGAATGATGTGTACATATTTATTTGTCAATATGTGGACCATGATGTGAAATCTTAATTTCTTTTATTGCCTTAATAAGTAAATTTTCCTAGTAAGCTTAGTTGAATATTTAGGATATGTTATGGGATTGATGTGCACTCGACTTGAACGAAAAATGTGTTTCTTGAATGGAGATATATTGCCTTACAACATAGCACTTTGGTGCACTTTGGGCCTTATATGTTGGTGTGTTAGATTTGATGCACAATTAGTGCAAAATATGTGGGTATGATTTATTGGAATCCCGAGTACTCGAGTTATATTCCACTAGTATTTACTAAAAATTGTGTGTTCATAATTAAAGAGAAAATAATTTTTAAGTATGTCATGTATTAACAATAAACTTGGATATAGTGACTTGACTAAAATAGGAAAATGGCGAGATTAATTAGTAATTTGTTAAATGAGGGTAAAAATAAATGCCATAAACCTAAATATGAGTTAAATAAATGCCATAAACCTAAATATGAGTTAAGTATGTATGAAGAAATGTGAAATAAATTATTAATTGATTATAGTTAAATGTTAGTATGTGTGATAATGAAAATTTTGGTACTAGAGAGCCATTACCTTAATAGGAAGCAAGAAATTGATTTTCGATATGGTAAGTAGGCGAAATGTGAATGAATATGAAATTATTAATGAAAGTGTATATAGATTGGAAATGGACTTAAGACAAGTTTGGTTTGAATAGGTACTAATTTAATGAGTAAACATATGTTGACAATTAATAACCTCCTTAGACTATGGCTTGAACATTTTAAATGAACCTCATTGCAAGTACTTAAGTCTTAATCTAAAATTAGCTTGAAGAAAGCATAAAATAAGGTTAAATCTATGTTATAAAAGACTCAATGTTGATCCAATGAGGGTAAGATACAAAATTTGACTATACTTACTAAGCTCTTCGAGATTAGTGTGTTAGTTGCTTGAACGTGTATGTATCGAATTCATTAAGAAGTAATGGGTTTGGCTAGGAAGCTTCGCGCCACCCTTGACATGATGTTCTAATATATTTTAATTAGTTGATATTGTTGGAAAAATTCGATTAAGAAAATGATTTTTAGTTACAACGTAAGTTTAAATATTTTGAAAACGAGCCGGTTAGTGATATTTATAGCAATAAACCGTTTCCCAAAAAGTAACTGTGTTTTGCATGAGACGAATTCGAAACGTTCTTGACTTTCAACCGAACGACCTTCTCCGCTATCCTCATACCCCAAATGGCATCGAGTTTGGGCTCAAATAAAAAGAATCAAACACAAAATCAAAAGAGATTTATTACTTTTAGTAGGAAAGTAATTCTCTCAATAGAAACCACTAGAAATTATTATTCCCAAAAAATAGAATTTATTCTAAGAAAATAAATTTTCACTACTTTTTGGTTGAATAATAATATATGAAATTTATGCGTAAAAACTTGCATTAATAGCTCTACCAGTATCATCTATTTATAAGGAGAGATAAGAGAACCCTAGTTGAATAAGTATAACACAAATAATATTTATTTAATAGAAAAATAGTCTTCTAGTTTAACTAAAAGGGGGTGGCACACCCTTTCAATTCCCTTAGGCTTGCTGCCCCTTACATGTTTATGTGAGGCAAATTAGGTCTCTCATGTATTGAATCGAATTATATGTGCTTCCTGGTTTTTTGACCTAACATTTTATAATTTAGTCTAACCTAGTATTTGTTTTATATCTCCAAAACAAATATTAATTAATTAATTTGATAAATCAAATTAACTAATTAGTTTCTCAATTAAATAATTTTCCCAAATCAATTCTAATTCCGTTAAAGTCATGACAACTTTACCATAAAAGAATCTATGAGAAAATATATTTAATTTTCATATTCAATAATTCTTAATGACTAATTAATTTAATTTCATTTTCAAACTTCAATTATTTTATTTAAACAATAATTTGAAAACCTTAAATTAATTCTCAAGTCCTTAATATATACTCAAGTGAGAAAATGAATTCATTTGTGAAATTTCTCTAACTTCATCATTTCTATTCATTTTTGTTCATTTGGTTCTACATGCAATTCATTTATGGTTTCATTGAGCTAGCAACGGAACCAATTGGATATATGTAATTAGGATTCAAATAATTTATAATTAAGTTCCAACTTTTTGCCTATTACTTATAAACTTATTTAGTCACAAAGTTATTCCACTATAGCATCATGACTAAGCTCTCCCTAATTACATATCATTATGAAAGTTACTCAATCAATGCTTGTCCAATGACCTTGTCAAAAGTGTGTTACCCCCATAAGATATACTTAATCTCTTTGGGATAAATTCGTTCTCCTAATATGATCCTATTTTATCTTATGGTGACTATTACATCTTCCTTCATGAAAAGTCAATTACTATCAAATAGTAATTAAGCTGTTGATTACAAAGACAAACGACTTGTGGACACGACTTTTCATCTATCATGTAATGCCGATGAGAGGATATCATTTAGTCATTAGTTGGACAATGAATTCAACTATTTTGAATGATGCTACATATTGCAGAAGTCGTATACCCAGCGCACCAGTTTTCAATTCTTTATCTATTTGAACTCAAGGTTTTACTTACATCAAAGTATACAAGTTACGCGTTTATAGTCCATCATCCACTTAGAATTAAGGTATGCCACACTATGAATGTCACAAGTGAATAAATCCACAAATAGATCTAGGATCTATTATGCTTGGGTCTTGTACAATGTATTGTCAGTCCAGTCAGTCACATCTATGTCTCTATATTCTGGGAGTCATTTGCTTCGATGTTCAAGACAAATCATTTTCTGAATTTGGATTGATAAAAGATATATTAACCTTTCAATCAGTTTTCTCATTTCTGAATTGACTAAGGACATGTCTAGGTTCATCTACTAATACAAGCTGCATTTACGTATTACGATCTGACCACGTAATATCGCTTAGTATTAGTTAAACATTAGATAACCAATTAGTCAATTTCTTCTTCCATTTTGTTTTTCATTCAAAAACATTGAGGACAATATACAAAATTTATTAATGTAATTAATGGATGTTATTATTAAACCAATTTGTTCGAAAAATACAAGTATATAAAAAATATACTACACTTAGGGCACCAAATCTAATAGATATTTGTATAAGAACTTTTGCATGTATGCAAAGATTTAGTTGAATTTGTAATTGTAATGCTCGAGTTGTTCACCGGGTTCGAGTATTGAGCATCACAATGGACCTGTACTTAATTTTGGTAACTTAGCTGTTATAAAACATTCTAAAAGTAAAACTGTCTAGTACTAAATTTAAAAATAATAATCCTTACAATTAAGGCCTTAAGCCACTGGATACTTAATTTCATAGATTTCTATATATAATTTAATTATTTTTTTTGCAATTAAATTTTTAAAATCTTACTACGGGCTATCTATCCTAAAGATCCAGTTTTTAGGGTGGTTATTTAGCTTAATTGTTCAGTTCTTGAGGTGAAGCCTCCAATGGTACCCCTTTCCTATAAGCATGGCTCTAACTTCCAGCGATCCCAATCTCTATTTGATCTGGCTTGGTCCATTCTCGATCATCCTCGCATGTCTTGCGAACATCAGTTAACTCTGTAAGTTCAAATGAACTTAGTGAGTTCCTTTACTAACTCCTACCACACAAGGGTAATGAATGTAAAATAATATAAAATAAATAAAGATTGCTCTCTGCTTGCTTAAGGAAAATAATTTAACATCAGGGTGGTAGAATGCACCCGATCTTTTGAGCTACTTGCTCACTATAAGTCCTTCTTTTAGTTGGACTCTCAACTTAATCGTAACCCTGAACACTCGCCATATCAATGGGTCCTATCCTTACTTCACATTTTTTCTAAGTGTTCTTAGGTTATTCCTTTCTTGGCGAACTCCCATGGTGGAACTAGTCCTTAGTGGACTCTCTATCTCTATCCATACCTTAGTCCCGAAGGACTCATTGACATTTTGTATTGTGCCAACTTACAGAAGACCTTGCCATTTTGGAGAAACCATCCTATTGACATCAACGATGGGATTACTTCCAATAATCTGCCTTATGCACGAGATTGACCAGGGACCTCTCATGTCCTATATGGTGAACAACTGACTTATCGTCCTTGCAAACCATCGCTCATAAAAATATAGGAGTCTACCTCCCTTCTTAAATAAGTTCCCCCTTTGGAGTTAGCTTTCTAACATGTTTTCATCCTCATGACAGAGTCTTTATCCTAGAAGTGAACTTCTATCCCTTCCATAAGATTACCGCTCGTATAAAAAATCCTTTGAGCTACCTCTAATGGCTCTTTATAGCGAATCCTTGTTTGCAATCCTCAACTAGCTCTCCATAGTTAAACCAGCTCTCATACGACCTATCTTCCTTTAATTTTTGTCGGGCAATTGCCCTTACCTTATTGGTTATCTTAGCTATCCTTACCGACTTCATCATTTTTGGTGGATTCTTCATGATCCACTTACCTTATTTATGTTTTCTTTCACATTTTCTTCCACTTGCATGGATCCTCATAAATGGCACATAGTGCTATACTCCTCAGTTGAGGTTATGACATACCTTTTGCATATGTTTCATGGTGGACTATAGGGTTGTTGTAGCTGAGCTATGTTCTTATACCTTTCTTCTTCGTTCTTTACATCCTCTTGGACTTGCCTCGTGTTTAATGTCTCGACAAACTTCATCTTTGTTTCGTGCATACTTTCCTAACGGACTACTCTATTTCATATTTACTATCTCAACTGACTTACTCTATTCCATGTTTACTGTCCTGACAGACTTACTCTATTCCGTGTTTACTGTCCCGGAGGACTATCTATTCTGTGAATGCCATGGAGTCTTTCATCCATGGTCTTACTCATTATACCTGGCTGCATAGCATTTTTCATCCATGGTCTTACACCATTTACCCTGTATCTTATACCTTTTCGCCATGTTTTCTTTCATCCATGGTCTTACGCCATATGCCTTTATCATGTACCATGCTGTTGGAATGCCGGTACCCCCATGGCACAAAAAAAAAAAAATTTCCAGCGATCCAAACTATGGAACCATGTGTGAGGAATGAATCGGGGTGAAATAATGGTTTCAAAATTATCGAAACTTCAATCTGAGTAGACAGCGACGCCTCAGCAACGAGAATTCTGATCTACTATCGAATCAAGCCTCAACCTTTTATGATTTTGACCACTACGTAATCCACCTAGCTTGATGATGAATGGAAGAAATCTCCAAAACTATTTTGGAGGTTTCTTTGCTTGATGGCTGCTAGACCTCACAAGCAAAGTTTCAATTTTTTCTAGGTTTTTTTTAAAAAAACTCTCACTCTCACCTTTTTTAATTGGTATATATATAATGAATCATAATTCATAAAATTTTAACCGAAAATTATGATTACATTAATTATAACAAGGATTTCGTAAACTATATTTATTTAAATTTCTATGCGAACCAAATTCATATATTAATAGAACTATGTTCTCTTACAACATCCTTGTACATATAATATGTTCAATATTTGATTGCCTAATTAAATTAATTCTATAATTAATTTAATTTATGTGACAACCAAACACAATACCAACTATGTTTTATTCTGTTCATTTCAACCATAGGGTGTGACCCTGTAGGTTCTTGTAACGTTAGCAGTAATACTAGAATGATTCTAATGTTACAAACAATGAGTGGCATCTAGCAATGCATCATTGCTACCTAAGTTACAAGAAGTCATGATTTGACATAACCTTTTGTGATTAACCTTTCATGCATTAATCCTTAAGTCCTTTATCTCTGGAATGGACACAAGTCATGAAATAGTCACACTTGCAAAGTCCATCCCATGTTTCTTGATATCTTGAGCAGACTATGATATACAAAGAAGTATGACATCTCATATCAACTTATTTTAGCATGGCCATGCATTTCTAGTCTCACTCAATCAAGTGGCCTAAGATATTACTCCCATTATGTAGGAGGGACTTATCCTATATTGATCAACCATATCCCTCTACATAGATTGTGGTATATCCAACATCAGCCTTTATAGAATAACCAGTTATGGTGTACGTTTGACTGTGTCAAAATATACAACTTACGATGTTGGGATAATGATGATCTCAAGTCTGAGGATCATATACATATTAATCACTATGAGTAATGTTGTGACAATTACATAATAATCCAAGAAACATACTCATAGCGGTTAGTCCAATATGTTGTTCTCTAACACACGTATTCATGCATTGATTTTGACACTACATATTAATGACAACTCTTTATCATCAATCAACTACATGTTAGTCTTAATGCATTATTGTTGTCCTAGTCAACAATAATAATTGACTAAGGATCTTTTAAGAATAATCATATTATTCTCAGGATATTATTATAGAACAATTTATTTGTACACAAAGAAAAAAAACTAAAATAATAATGACAATGCCTTATATTAATAAACATGGTAAATCAAGTATGTTATTACAATCATCTCATGATTGATCTTGTGGCATATTCTTACAATCTCCCACTAGCACTAAGACCAATCACTCGTATATCTAATACCAAGCAACTTAGTGTGACGATCATGCTTCTGCTGTGTCAGAGGCTGGGATAGAGGATCAACAATGTTATCATCTGTAGGTACTCTGCATATCTCCACATCCCCTCGATCAATAATCTCTTGAATAAGATGGTAGCGCCTAAGTATATGTTTGGATCGCTGGTAGGATCTAGGTTATTTAGCTTGTGCAATGGCTCCATTGTTATCACATCGGAGTTCTATAGCATCTGATATGCTAGGCACAACCCCTAGTCCAGTAATGAACTTTTAATCCAAACCACTTCTTTTGCTACCTCACTGGCTGCAATATACTTGGCCTCTATTGTAGAATCGGTTATTGTACTTTGCTTTAAACTCTTCCAGCTCACAGCACCACCATTAAGGTAAAACACAAAACCTGTTTGCGATCAAGAATCGTCATTATCTGTTTGGAAGCTGGCATCAGTGTAACCTTTTACACTTAACTCTTCCTCATTTCCATATATTAGGAACGTATCCTTAGTTCTTCTTAAGTACTTAAGGATATTCTTAACTATGGTCCAGTGACCTTCACCGGGATCTACTTGGTACCTGCTCGTCATACTTAAGGCATATAAGACATCTGGACGAGTACATAACATGGCATACATGATAGATCCAATAGTGGAAGCATATGGAATTTTACTCATGTGTTCTATCTCTTGTGGAGTTGAAGGACAACATTTCCTTCGAGGTGAAATACCATGTCTCATAGGTAGGAATCCTCTCTTAGATTCTTCCATATTGAACCTTTTCAGTACTTTATCTATGTATGTACTTTGGCTTAGACCTAGTAGTCGTCTTGATCTATCTCTATAGATCTCGACTCCTAAGATGTAAGTGGCTTCGCCTAAGTCCTTCATAGAAAAACAACTTCCTAACCAAGTCTTAATAGACTGCAAGGTAGGGATGTCATTTCCCATGATAAGTATGTCATCCACATACAATACTAAGAATGTGATAGTACTCCCACTAACTTTCTTGTAAACACATGGTTCATCTTCAATTTTGATAAAACGAAACTCTTTGATTGCATCGTTAAAATGAAGATTCCAACTTCGAGATGCTTGCTTTAATCCATAAATGGATCTTTGTAGCTTACATATCTTTCTAGCATCCCTTGGATTGACAAAACCATCAGGTTGTGTCATGTACACATCCTCTTCAAGTTTCCCGTTAAAGAAAGCTATTTTGACGTCCATCTTCCAAATTTCATAATCATGAAATATAGCTATGGCGAGCAAGATCCTGATGGATTTAAACATAGCTACAGGAGAAAAGGTTTCATCATAGTCAACACCATAAATTTGGCAAAAACCTTTAGCGACTAATCGCCCCTTGTATGTTTGTACATTACCATCCATGTCAGTTTTCTTTTTGAAAACCCACTTGTACCCTATAGGTTTAACGCCTTCGGGTGGGTCAATCAAAGTCCATACTTGGTTTTCATACATGGAATCCATCTCAGATCTCATGGCCTCAAGCCATTTCTCAGAGTCTAGGCTCATCACCACTTCTTGATTAGTCCTAAGCTCATCTTGATCTATAAGAAGAATGTCACCATGCGTTGTAATGAGAAATCCATATCTCTCAGGTGCATAGCGTTCTCTTAAAGATCTTCACTGTAACATCCTAAAATAGGCCTATGCATTTCTGATTTAATTATACGAAATGGCATGACTTATGTATTATGAATGTATGGTGAACAATTTTTGGAAACTTGAAAATGAAGTTTAAAAGAGGAAAGTGAACATTTTGGAAACTTGGAAATGTTAAGTTAAAAGAGGAAAGTGAACATTTTGGAAACTTAAGTTAAAAGAGGAAAGTGACCATTTTTGGAAACCTAGAAATGTAAGGAAATGATTTAGAAATGTTAAGTGTAAAAGAGGAAACTAAAACAAGGTGGCCTTAAGAAAATTAGTAGAGGGAATTTAACACAAGAACGGGCTTGGAGAAGTGGCTAGGAGGCACCACTTAAAGCCCAGTAGGTGACGCCATAGTCAAGGGGAAGGAGCCTAGGTTTGAGTCACTTGGGAGCAAACAAAGGAATTTTATTTTGGTGCAAGGAACAAGAGAGTTGGACGGCATTAATGCCCTAAAGGGAGGTGTTTTATTTTTGTTAAAATTCGGCAAATAGATGGATAATTATTGGTATTTTTTTTAGAGATAAGAGATAATTGAGGGATTAATTTTATTATTGAATAAAGTGATAATTAAGAAATAAACTTTATCAAAATAAGGGAGAGTTGGCCGAATAGGGGGAACTAAGTGTAGTATTTTCGGCCAAAAAGGAATGAAGAAAGGCCATTTGTTTCTTTTTCTTTTCTTTTGAAAGTCTCTGCTGAAATTCTCTTGTCATCTTCTCTATTTTCTTTTGTTGACAAAATCGCAAGCTCCTCTCAAAGACTCACCATTGTCAATCCTCCATCTCTATTCTTCTTCTTTGTTTCAATTCATCAAAAGTCGAAACCCCAAAGACAACCCTAGCCGATTACTCCATCAAGTCCAAAAGCCAAGATCTTTGACAACCATTCAGTCTTCCTAGCCGATTTCTTTAGGACTTGAGCAAGGGAGGTTGTCGATCTACAACACTAAGGGTAAGGATTAGATTGTTGTCATGTTATTCCCATTCCTCTTCTTTTAGCTGAAAGTTTGAGTCTTAACCCAATAATGTTCTATGGTCAATCTATGAAGGATCTTCCGGATTTGGGTAGTGTCGACTATAGAAGGAGGAGTTCTCGGGATTTCAACATTCAAGGTAAGCCACATGTAATGTTTGGCCAAGGGCCATTTAGTGATTAAGTGTTAAAAATTGATCTAACATATGATTATAGGGATTTCGATAGGCACCTAAGACAAAAGATCATCTCCGGGATTTAAGATTTGGAAGGTAAGCACATAGGTATATTTGGCCAAGGCCAATTTTGGTATTTAGGTATATTGTTACTTGTTTGAAAAGCCGAAACTAATTTGTTAAAGTGATCTAATGCTTGGCCGAATACAAGGAGGAGAATAGCAAAGTTTTCGGGATTTGAGAGATAAGCAAATCGGCATTAAGGTAAGTTTTAGTGCACAAATCCTACTAGGATTTGGTTTTATGGCCGAATGAATTTTTCATTAAATTTTTAATATGGGCCGAATGTAGGGAGTTAAAGATCTAAGATCAGAATTCGGGATTTCAGTAGAATTGTTAAGCGAATCAGGTGTGTATCCACACTACTTTTTAATAAGATTTATGGCAATAATTAATATGTGTATGTTTATAAGAATGTGAATATGGCTAAGGTACCATGCTATGGTACAAAAGTACTCAGGTACGTTTCCTACTCCTACTAGGGTTATGAATATATGTTATTTTTAACATGTGAAAAGTGATAAGAATGTGAATTAAGGCATGATTTTGCATAATGTATATGGGGGCATATGGGTTATATGAAAATGGGAAGTTAATGTGGTGACCTAAGACCACGAAATCTGAATGTGGTGACCTAAGACCATGATAACTGAATGTGGTGACCTAAGACCATGATTTCTGAATGTGGTGACCTAATACCACGAATTTTATAAGGGCGATGAGCACGTCGATTGCAATGACGCCTTCGATGGTGTGTAGCGGATGGAGGTTGACTTAGTGTCCCCACGGTGTGCGAGTTGGTACGGGGACGTGTAGTGGATGGCTATCTAGGTTTGGGTTAGGGTTGCATCATTATTTTTATTTGTTTATGAACATGTATGATAATGTATGCCCGGATTATTAAATTTTAGTGTTGGTTACACATTGAGTCTGCTTGACTCACCCTTGTGGGATTATTTTTCAGTGACAATCGGTGATGGACCGGCCTAGAGATGTTTAGTGGAGGCCATGTGAAGTTCGATTTCTTTTATTTGGACTATTTTACTTTAAGTATTTTGAATTTAAATTTTGGGAATTGTTTGATGTAATAATGCCTTAGTAGAAATATTTTATTCTATTTTTATTTGTTAAGCTTACAAACCTTTATTTATTAAAAGATTAAGTAAATCGATTTTTTTTTAAAACAAAGCCCAAACATTTTGTCACCTAAAGTAAATGATTTTTAACAATGAATTAAACTTGTTCTCAACTCAAGCCCAACCCAAAACAATCTTTCTTTCAAAACACACAAGTTTTTCATAAGTAACAAAAGAAATTGAAACGGTTTACACCATGACCATACCAAATCTGGTCAAGGCTCGTGGGCCAGGTTTGAGGTGTTTCAATTTGGTATCAGAGCCCATTTTAAACTCTCAGCCCTGGGTTTAAGGCCCAAAATGTTTTCAAGGTTAAGCCCAAAAGGGATTTTGTGAATTAAACAGGTTTTTCTGGCATGGCCCACTAAGTCTCCGACCCGAAGTCCACCAGGTAAGTACTTCTGACTTCTGAAGTGATTTGAATATATGAAATGTATGGGCTTTTATAGAACGTAGAATAGAGATTAAGTACTTGAACCCTAGGACTAGTATACCCCAACAAATACATAAAACTTAAATGCCTAACTAAACAAACCTGTGTCTAAGTCACTGAGTTAAGGTGTGGCAACCATTGTGAGCATGTCTAGGAGTGGATTCCGTAAGAGCTTGGTACTTAAGCATTCCTAGCGACTCATCTCCTCTTTACTCGAATCCTACCTGGTGCGTAGTAACGGTTCACCCTAACCAAGAGGACTTATACACGGGCTAAACCCCTAACTAAAACCCGAAAGGGACTAGCCGTATTTTTTTTATGGAAACCCTAGTTTTAAAATTTCTAAATTACCCTCTTGATTTGAAAAGATTATTTTTATAAATTTTCTTGAAATATTTTGATCTATAAAAAATTACAAAAATGCCCCTAGTGGTAAAATTACAAAAATGCCCTTGGTTTATGAAAATTTCAAATACCCACAATTCTTATCAAAATTTCAATACTTTATAAATGTCCAAAACCCTAATTTGCCAAATATCAAAATACCTTGATTTTGGAAAATTAAGAAATTACCCCTACCCTACAAATTACCGAAATACCCCCAAGCTACAAAATTACCAGAACGACCCCTGATTTTCAAAATTTTTGCAACAGCACCGATTTGGAAAATAAATTCTCAAAAAGAACCCTCAAGTTTTGCAAATTTCGAAATACCCTTGATTTATTCAGACTTATAAATTTACCCTGGTTTATTATTAAAATACCCCTGTAATTTCAAAATTTCTGAAATACCCCCGGGATTTCAAAATTTTTTTTAATTACCAAAATACCCTTATTGACAAAATCACCAAGGAACCTTATTTTGACAAATTACGAAAATACCCCTGTAGGGAAAATTACAAAAATACCCCTGGGTAGTGGAAAAACAACAACAATGAAAACTACAACTTTTCTCTGAATGAACAAAAGTTCATAATTGATTGATAGATGTATCAATGTAAAGACTGTGTGCATGTATGAATACGAAAGAACCACTCCTAAAACTCTTTTCATAAAACTTCTTCATGGATAATCAGTGGAATAAGGGCTAATTCATAAAACTTTCTTAAATCAGATTAAAGCGCATCGTTAGATATGAGTTCTAGAGGACGCGGTCGTCATGGACGTGGTAGAGGAAGAATGACTATGTCAGAACCCGTTAGATCGGGTCAAGGGTCTGACAATGAGTTACCACCGCTACCACCACCCCTAGCTGTTGGTGTCGAAAGCAAGCTCGAGACGGGGATGATGTTGTATCGCAGCTATCTGCAGGTTCTTAAAATGGTGGTCAGGTCTTTGGAGGAATACGAGAGCGTAAATCAGACCCGAGTGACTCGAGCCAACTGAGTGAAGTGTTTCGTGGAGTAGCTGGTGTGGCACCCAGTACAGCTGAATACTGGTTGGAAGCAACTGAGCGTATCATGGATGAGCTCGATCTGACCCCTGAGGAGAAGTTGAAGGGAATGGTGGCACTGTTATGCGATGAAGCATACCAATAGTGGTTAACAGTTCGGGATGGTGCCTCGGCTGAGGATCTGACCTGGGAATATGCTAAGGTGGCATATCAGAAGAAGTATGTCAGCACACGTTATATTGATGAGCAGAGGAAGGCTTTTCTAGGGCTGGTTCAAGCGAACAAGTCAGTAGCAGCATATGAAGCTAAATTTCTAAGGTTAAGCCGATATGCTCGAGGAGTAGTGGCAACGGAACATGAGTGATGTGTCTATTTTGAAGACGGTTTAAGGGATGACCTCAGGTTATTGATAGCTCCACATCAGGAGCGGGAGTTTTTTGCATTGGTAGAAAAGGCTAAGGTAGCCGAAGGAATCAAGGACTCGGTTAAGCAGAGCTCTGATAGGAATAGACCCAAGAGGGATTATGAGTCGTCAGGATCGACGGGAAATGTGCAAAAAAGGCCTAGAGCTGATGGACCGCGGGGTCAGCAAGTTGGTACAAGAGGGCAGTATCGTCCTTGTGATCAGTATGGAAAGAAGCACTTAGGAGAGTCTTTGGAAAAGACGAGAGGATGTTTTAAGTGTGGGTCAAAGGACCATATGATTAAGGATGTCCGATGAGACCGGATGAGAATCAACCAAGAGCTCGTAATGTTAATCAGGCTGGTAGAGGTGGACAGTAGCCTCAGCGAGGTCGTGGTCCGAACCATGGAGGAAATGGTTCCGGCGTGGTCGTGGAGCACCAAGCGGAGGTGCTGAAGGTTTTAATACAAGGCAACCAAGGTTGGTTTATGCAGTCGGCCGTCGCGAGGAGAGTGATGTGCCAGATGTGATAACGGGTAAGTTTCTTATTTTCAGAATACCTTTATTGCCTTGTTTATTATAGAGCTAGTTCGTTCTTGTATTGCTAGTGAATGGTACGAAACCTTGGATGTGAACTTTGGAATTGTGCATAGGAAATGTGTTAGTTTTATTAAGATCGAGTCTTGACAATAGCGTAGTGTGGTGAGTTAGATTGTATGATTGTTGTTAGTAAGTAATTTCGAGGACGAAATTATTTTTAAGGGGGTAGAACTGTAACATCCTCGAATGGGCCTATGCATTTCGATTTAATTATACTGAAATGGCATGACTTATGTATTATGAACAACAATTTTGGAAACTTGAAAATGAAGTTTAAAGAGGAAAGTGAACATTTTGGAAACTTGGAAATGTTAAGTTAAAAGAGGAAAGTGAACATTTTGGAAACTTAAAAGAGGAAAGTGACCATTTTTGGAAACCTGGAAATGTAAGGAAATGATTTAGAAATGTTAAGTGTAAAAGAGGAAACTAAAACAAGGTGGCCTTAAGAAAATTAGTAGAGGGAATTTAACACAAGAACGGGCTTGGAGAAGTGGCTAGGAGGCACCACTTAAAGCCTAGTAGGTGACGCCACAGTCAAGGGGAAGGAGCCTAGGTTCGAGTCACTTGGGGAGCAAACAAAGGAATTTTATTTTGGTGCAAGGAACAAGAGAGTTGGACGGCATTAAGGCCCTAAAGGGAGGTGTTTTATTTTTGTTAATATTCGACAAATAGATGGATAATTATTGGTATTTTTTTTAGAGATAAGAGATAATTGAGGGATTAATTTTATTATTGAATAAAGTGATAATTAAGAGATAAACTTTATCAAAATAAGGGAGAGTTGGCCGAATAGGGGGAACTAAGTGTAGTATTTTCGGCCAAAAAGGAATGAAGAAAGGCCATTTGTTTCTTTTTCTTTTTTTTTTAAAGTCTCTGTCGAAATTCTCTTGTCATCTTCTCTATTTTCTTTTGTTGACAAAACCGCAAGCTCCCTCTCAAAGACTCACCATTGCCGAATCCTCCATCTCTATTCTTCTTCTTTGTTTCAATTCATCAAAAGTCGAAACCCCAAAGACAACCCCTAGCCGATTACTCCATCAAGTCCAAAAGCCAAGATCTTTGACAACTATTCAGTCTTCCTAGCCGATTTCTTTAGGACTTCAAGCAAGGGAGGTCGTCGACTACAACACTAAGGGTAAGGATTAGATTTTTGTCATGTTATTCCCATTCCCTCTTCTTTTAGCCTAAAGTTTGAGTCTTAATCCAATAATGTTCTATGGCCGAATCTATGAAGGATCTTCTGGGATTTGGGTAGTGTCGACTATAAAAGGAGGAGTTCTTCGGGATTTCAACATTCTAGGTAAGCCACATGTAATGCTCACCAAGGGCCATTTAGTGATTAAGTGTTAAAAATCGATCTAACATATGATTATAGGGATTTCGGTAGGCACCTAAGACAAAAGATCATCTCCGGGATTTAAGATTTGGAAGGTAAGCACATAGGTATATTCCGCCAAGGCCAATTTTGGTATTTAGGTATATTGTTACTTGTTTGAAAAGCCGAAACTAATTTGTTAAAGTGATCTAATGCTTGGCCGAATACAAGGAGGAGAATAGCAAAGTTTTCGGGATTTGAGAGATAAGCAAATCGGCATTAAGGTAAGTTTTAGTGCACAAATCCTACTAGGATTTGGTTTTATGGTCGAATGAATTTTTCATTAAATTTTTAATATGGGTCGAATGTAGGGAGTTAAAGATCTAAGATCGAATTCGGATTTCGATGGAATTGTTGTTTAATCGGTGTGTATCCACACTACTTTTAATAAGATTTATGGCAATAATTAATATGTGTATGTTTATAAGAATGTTAATATGGCTAAGGTACCATGCTATGGTACAAAAGTACTCAGGTACGTTTCCTACTCCTACTAGGGTTATGAATATATGTTATTTTTAACATGTGAAAAGTGATAAGAATGTGGATTAAGGCATGATTTTGCATAATATATATCGGGGCATATGGGTTATATGAAAAGGGGAAGTTAATGTGATGACCTAAGACCACGAAATCTGAATGTGGTGACCTAAGACCATGATAACTGAATGTGGTGACCTAAGACCACGATTTCTGAATGTGGTGACCTAAGACCATGAATTTTATAAGGGCGATGGGCATGTCGACTGCAGCGACTGCCTTCGATGGTGTGTAGCGGATGGAGGGTTGACTTAGTAGTCCCCACGGTGTGTAGGTTGGTACGGGGGACATGTAGCAGATGGCTATCTAGGTTTGGGTTCAGGTTGCATCATTATTTTTATTTGTTTATGAACATGTATGATAATGTATGCTTGAATTATTAAATTTTAGTGTTGGTTACACATTGAGTCTTTTGACTCACCCCTTGTGGGATTATTTTTCAGGTGACGATCAGTGATGGACCGGGCCGGCAGATGCTTGTGGAGGCCATGTGAAGTTCAGATTTCTTTTATTTGGACTATTTTACTTTAAGTATTTTGAATTTAAATTTTGGGAATTATTTGATGTAATAAGGCCTTAGTAGAAATATTTTATTCTGTTTTTGTAATATCCTGAAATTGGGCCTAGTAGATTTGGGCCAATTGGGCCTTGGGCTTTAGGAAAATTTGAGTATCATTTTGTTATTTGTGTTAGCTCGGTATAATTTTTATTTTGGGCTTAGTATAGTTTTGTGAAGGTTTGGATTTAATTACAAAGTTAGAATAATTTTTAAGTTGAAGAAGTTAGTGAAGTGGATTAAGTGAACTTGACACTTAAGTTAATTTAAGTATTAAATTCTATCACAAGAGGAATAAGTGGCAAGATGGTTAAGGCTCTTGAGAGGGTGCTTGAGGTTAGTGGTTCGAGTAACATGGAAGGCATTTTGAGAATTTTATATTTTGTGCATCATAGCATTTATGGACGGTCAAACCTTATTCATGATAAGGTTGGACTTTCAAATTTTATGGCAAGTTGAATAATAGATTAGGCAAGCTTGATCATGGGAAAGAAATCTTTTAATTAAGGAATTGAAAGGAACACAAGGCTTGATATAAGGTGTGTGCTATGGAAATTTTGTATGGAAAAGTTTGACATTGAAGTCCATGTATTTGGACGGTTTAAGGGCTAGGGGAGTTGACTTAATTTTGATGTGAATAGGAAGAATTAAGGAGAAAATTAGGAGTGTGATTAATTCAAAATTTATTTGAATTGATGGCAAGAATAACTTTGGTGTGATTGCCGAATTTTGATTTTGGTGTAAGGGAAAAAGTGCTGAAATTTCCTTTGTCGTTAGGTGACATTTCTTAGCTTTGAAGGTGTTATTCTTTGTTTTGCATCAAGTCAAAATCTCCCTTAGCATTGCTGATTTCTCCCTAGTGCTTTCGGTTGATGCAAACCCAAAACCAAAGTAATAATTGTCGATTTACTCTCTTAATCTTTGAGCCAAATTCCATTTGCTTTCTCTTTTTTCTTCTTGAAACCAAACTTTACTCTCCCAACTCTCTCTCTTCTCTCTTTGCTCAAAACTGAAAGTACTCATCTCCACCCTTTCATTTTTCTTTTCTTCTCTCAAACTCTTGTGTCGAAATCCTCTCCATCTTCCTTTGCCAATTTCCTCTCTTTCATTTTACTTTCTTTTCTTCCTCCTTTTCCACTCTAGCGAATTCTATTTATTGTTTTTAATCAACCATAGCCTAATCTTCTTTCTTTCTTTTTGATATTTTGGCGAATCTCAATCAGGCCTTGATTCCTTTTGGTTGTTTCTTCAATCGATTTTAAGAAGGTAAGTGTCCATGGCGAAACTCCTTCTTACTTTTTCTTCTTCTCTCGTCGATATTTGGTGAAAGCCTAATCCGGCAATTGTTGATAATATTGTTAATCTGTCATGGGAATCGATTTCTTTTAGGCTCTTTGGGACTTTGGAAGCAATCAATCTAAGTCTTACTCTCTAGCAATCGAAGTTGGTAAGTCAAGTGGTAAGGGTATCTATGTTAGTTTATCATTTTTTTAAATGATTGATAAGTCAAGGTTAATTATTTATAGGTACTAGTGGGTGGCGATTGCAAAGGGAACTCGAGTGTGATTCGGATTTGGTAGGAGACCAAATCGAATTTAGAGAAGGAAGAACCACGCTTTGAGATCGTGTTAGATTCGAGTGGTTCGGGATTTCGCTAATAGGCGTGTGTGTAGTTAGCCTACCGCTTCCGGTATTTGTGTTAAATCTATATGTGTTAAATATGTGCTAACTTGTGTAATGGAAATAGTGATAAGGATACCCTCAAGGGTATGTCGATAATTCGGTAAGTACCAAATCTATTAAAAAGTGATCTTTAATATGAATATGTGATTATATGTTAATGAACATGCTCATGCATCATTATATTATGTCATTATGGAATGTTGCATGTGCATGGATTGGGATATGATATGAAAGAAGGTACGGGTGTACTTGAGCACGTGGCTTGATGAGTGGCTATGTGCCTCATCGTGGTTGATATCGCTATGTGCCATATCGTGGTTGATGAGTGACTATGTGTCCCATCGTGGCTTTGGTGTTAGCTATGGCTACATCGTGGATTGGCGCCGACCGAGGTCGCGTTGTGGATTTTGTGCTTTATTGCACGTGGATGGCATTTGTTGCCTTATTGGAGTAAAAAGGAGAGGGTGATTTAATAATCCCACGTGTGTGTAGGTGGATACGGGTGTGTGGAGGATGGACCCTAGGTGGGTTGGGTTTCATAATTGCATAATTTTGTATGTGAATATGTGGAAATGGGCCAAGCCCAATATGTGAACTCTATGTGATGTGGATATGGGCCAAGCCCAATATGTGGACTCATGTGGTTAAGTTATCTTATTATCTGATATGTGTTATAGTTATGGGCCAAGCCCAATATGTGAACTCTATGTGATGTGGATATGGGCCAAGCCCAATAAGTGAAATTATGTGAATAATGTTGCATTAATATCTGATATATGGGTTAATATGTGGTTAACATGTGGGTGGAATTCGGTGGATTAATTACACACTGAGTCTGTTAGACTCACCCAATTTTTATCAAACCTTACAGGTGATGTGCGATGCTCGGACCGGGTTGGAGTGGATACAAGGTGGCCCATACAGAAATGGATTCTCTTTATACAATTTATGTTTCAGTATTTTAAGTATTTAAGGACTTTTATTATGTTTTAAGTTGGATTGTCGAATATATTATTATTTGAAAATGTTTTATTTAAACAACTTAATTTTATTTGGAACTTTAATTACACAATGATTTTGTAAAGACAACAAATTTTATGTTTTTAACTCTAAGTCAAAAGCTTTTCAAACGTTTTTCCGCAGTGGCATTTCAAATTCGGTCATAGCAAATGGGCCGGGTTTGGGGTGTTACAATTTAGTATCGAGCCAAGTTCAAAACTCGGCTTTGAGGTTTTGGGCCCAAAACATTTTTTTAAGATGGGCTTTTCAAAGATTTGGGCTTTCATAAATTTTTCGCTTTATTCGGCATGGCACCTGATCTCCAATTCAAGTCCACCGTAAGTACCTCTAATTGTTGAGTGAATTATTATATGATTGGTATATGGGCATACTTGGGCTCAGAGATTAGTGAACTAGGATCTATGGAACCCTAGGACTAGTCTACTTAAACTCAAGTGCATAAGACTTAAGGACTATCAAACAAACTCAGACTAAGTCACCGAAGTTACGGTGTGGCAACCATTGTGCGATGTTCAGGAGTGGATCTGTAAGAGCTTGGTATTTAAGTAGTCCTAGCGACTCACCTCCTCTTTACTCGAATCCTACACTGGTGCGTAGCTACTGGTTCACCCTTACCAAGAGGACTTATTCACTGCTAAACCAATCACTAAAACCCGAAAGGGACTAGCCATGCAGTTTTATAAAAGCTCTAGTTTTTTTTAAATCACTAAACTACCCTTTTGATCTATACAAACTATTTTGAATACATTTCTCAAAATATTTTCGATTTATAAAATTACTAAAATGCCCTTGGTTTCCAAAAGTTTCAATACTACCTTGATTTTAATAAAATTTTCTTACTTTGCAAAAGTATCCAAAACCTTATTTTGCAAAATATCAAGATGCCTTGATTTGGAAAATTTATGAAATTACCCCTGATTGACAAAATTACCAAAATAACCCTAATTTTTAAAATTTCTATCATGGTTCTGATTTGGGAAAATTTTTGAAATATCCTCGAGTTTTGGAAAATTTCAAAGTGCTTTGATTTATTAAAATTTTTGGAATTGACCCTGAATTATTACCAAAATACCCTTATAGTACAAATGACGAAATTACCCTTGGGTGGGGAAATGGACAGAAATGCCCATAAAAGTGAAGTGAGTGCAAAGGATCAATGAATGTGTCCTTATGGATGTTTGTGAATGTAACTCTCTAAATTAGAATAGAAGCTTGAGCTGAAACTTTGATTGATCGAAAGAATTACCTCTAAACACTTCTTTCATAAAATTTGCTCGTGGATAAACAGTGAAACAAAATTTCTGATACATAAAACTTTTTAATCAGATTAAATTACGAAGTAGACATGAGTTCTAGAGGACGTGGTCGTCATGACGTAGTAGAGGTAGAATGGCGATGTCGATCGGTAGGGTCTGGCCATGGGTCAGAAAATGAAGTGCCGCGGCCAGCAGTGGGCACGGAGGATCAAAATCAATCAAGAGGTGATGATGCTGTATCGCGGGCTATGTTGCAAGTGCTCGAGCGAGTGGCAGGAGCTAGTGTAGGTAGCGGAGCTCGAAAGTCAGTGTCGGAACGACTCAGGTCGAACGGGGCTGAAGTTTTTAGAGGAATATCTGGAGTAGTCGAATGTGGCGAGTATTGGTTAGAAGCAATCGAAAGAATAATGGACGATTTGGACTGCACTGGATGAGGAAAAGTCGAAGGTGCTATTTCGTTATTCGGACGAAGCTTATCGATGGTGGCTCACTATTAGACAAGGTGTTCCGACAGATCGATTGGATTGGGATTATTTTAAGGTTAAATTTGAAGGAAAATATGTTGGAGCTAGTTACTTGGACTCGCAAAGAAAGGCATTTCTCAACTTAGTGCAAGGAAGTAAGTCGAATGTAGCATTTGAAGCGTAATTTGTGCGGTTAAGTCAGTACGCCAAAGGGATCGTGACCACTGATTATGAAAGGTGTGTCCGATTCGAAGATGGGTTACGAGATGAGTTGCGAATGTTGATTGCTCCGCAAAGAGAAAGGGACTTTGCTCTGTTCTAGTGGAGAAAGCTCGAATCGCTGAAGAAGTTAAGAAGACTGTAAGGGAGAACCGAGAAAAGGATAGAAATTGGAACAAGAGGAGTTTTCGACTAGCAAAATCGTCGGAAGACTTTCAGAAAAGACCGAGGGTCGAGAATTCAGACGCATCTATACCAGCTTGAGAATCGTAATCGTTTATGTGCTCAAAGGTGGGAGAACTCATACAGAGAGTGTTGGGGTAATAGTAAGGAATGTTTCCTGTGGATCTAAGGCTCATTTGGTTAAGAATTGTCCGCAGACAACAAAGGTTCGTGGTCCAAACCATGGAGGAAATGGTTCGCCGAGGTCGTGGAACACCCTTAGAGGTGCTAAAGGTTCGGATGTGGGACAACCAAGAATGTGATAGCGGTAAGTTCTTTGTTTTGCTTTAGAGATAGCTCATTCTTGTGTTGTTAGTGAAATGCTTGAAACTTTGGATATGAACTTAGGAACTGTGCCTAGAAGGTAAGATAGTTTTATCAGAGTGCGCAGCATAAGCATAGTGTGATGAGTAGGATTGCACGACTGTTAGTTAGTTGGAAATTTCGAGGACGAAATTTCTTTAAGGAGGGTAGAATTGTAATATCCTGAAATTGGGCCTAGTAGATTTGGGCCAATTGGGCCTTGGGCTTTAGGAAAATTTGAGTATCATTTTGTTATTTGTGTTAGCTCGGGTATAATTTTTATTTTGGGCTTAGTATAGTTTTGTGAAGGTTTGGATTTAATTACAAAGTTAGAATAATTTTTAAGTTGAAGAAGTTAGTGAAGTGGATTAAGTGAACTTGACACTTAAGTTAATTTAAGTATTAAATTCTATCACAAGAGGAATAAGTGGCAAGATGGTTAAGGCTCTTGAGAGGGTGCTTGAGGTTAGTGGTTCGAGTAACATGGAAGGCATTTTGAGAATTTTATATTTTGTGCATCATAGCATTTATGGACGGTCAAACCTTATTCATGATAAGGTTGGACTTTCAAATTTTATGGCAAGTTGAATAATAGATTAGGCAAGCTTGATCATGGGGAAAGAAATCTTTTTAATTAAGGAATTGAAAGGGAACACAAGGCTTGATATAAGGTGTGTGCTATGGAAATTTTTGTATGGAAAAGTTTGACATTGAAGTCCATGTATTTGGACGGTTTAAGGGCTAGGGGGGAGTTGACTTAATTTTGATGTGAATAGGAAGAATTAAGGAGAAAATTAGGAGTGTGATTAATTCAAAATTTATTTGAATTGATGGCAAGAATAACTTTGGTGTGATTGCCGAATTTTGATTTTGGTGTAAGGGGAAAAAGTGCTGAAATTTCCTTTGTCGTTAGGTGACATTTCGGTTAGCTTTGAAGGTGTTATTCTTTGTTTTGCATCAAGTCAAAATCTCCCTTAGCATTGCTGATTTCTCCTAGTGCTTTCGGTTGATGCAAACCCGAAACCAAAGTAATAATTGTCGATTTACTCTCTTAATCTTTGAGCCAAATTCCATTTGCTTTCTCTTTTCTTCTTGAAACCAAACTTTACTCTCCCAACTCTCTCTCTCTCTCTCTTTCTTTTTGCTCAAAACTGAAAGTACTCATCTCCACCCTTTCATTTTTCTTTTCTTCTCTCAAACTCTTGTGCCAAATCCTCTCCATCTTCCTTTGCAATTTCCTCTCTTTCATTTTACTTTCTTTTCTTCCTCCTTTTCCACTCTAGCGAATTCTATTTATTGTTTTAATCAACCATAGCCAATCTTCTTTCTTTCTTTTTGATATTTTGGTAGAATCTCAATCAGGCCTTGATTCCTTTTGGTTGTTTCTTCAATCGATTTTAAGAAGGTAAGTGTCCATGGTCAAACTCCCTTCTTACTTTTTCTTCTTCTCTCTCGATATTTGGTGAAAGCCTAATCCGACAATTGTTGATAATATTGTTAATCTGTCATGGAATCGATTTCTTTTAGGCTCTTTGGGACTTTGAAGCAAATAATCTAAGTCTTACTCTCTAGCAATCGGGTTGGTAAGTCAAGTGGTAAGGGTATCTATGTTAGTTTATCATTTTTTAAATGATTGATGTCAAGGTTAATTATTTATAGGTACTAGTGGGTGGCCGATTGCAAAGGGAACTCGAGTGTGATTCGGATTTGGTAGGAGACCAAATCGAATTTAGAGAGAAGGAAGAACCACGTTTCGAGATCGTGTTAGATTCGAGTGGTTCGGATTTCGCTAATAGGCGTGTGTAGTTAGCCTACCGCTTCCGGGTATTTGTGTTAAATCTATATGTGTTAAATATGTGCTAACTTGTGTAATGGAAATAGTGATAAGGATACCCTCAAGGGGTATGTCGATAATTTGAAGTACCAAATCTATTAAAAGTGATCTTTAATATGAATATGTGATTATATGTTAATGAACATGCTCATGCATCATTATATTATGTCATTATGGAATGTTGCATGTGCATGGATTGGGATATGATATGAAAGAAGGTACGGGTGTACTTTAGTGCGTGGCTTGATGAGTGGCTATGTGCCTCATCGTGGTTGATATCGGCTATGTGCCATATCGTGGTTGATGAGTGACTATGTGTCCCATCGTGGCTTTGGTGTTAGCTATGGCTACATCGTGGATTGGCGCTGACTGAGGTCGCGTTGTGGATTTTTGTGCTTTATTGCACGTGGATGGCATTTGTTGCCTTATTGAGTAAAAGGAGAGGTGATTTAATAATCCCTGGTGTGTGGTAGGTCGGATACGGGGTGTGTGGAGGATGGACCCTAGGTGGGTTGGGTTTCATAATTGCATAATTTTGTATGTGAATATGTGTGGAAATGGGCCAAGCCCAATATGTGAACTCTATGTGATGTGGATATGGGCCAAGCCCAATATGTGGACTCATGTGGTTAAGTTATCTTATTATCTGATATGTGTTATAGTTATGGGCCAAGCCCAATATGTGAACTCTATGTGATGTGGATATGGGCCAAGCCCAATAAGTGAAATTATGTGAATAATGTTGCATTAATATCGATATATGGGTTAATATGTGGTTAACATGTGGGTGGAATTCGGTGGATTAATTACACACCGAGTCATTAGACTCACCCAATTTTTATCAAACCTTACAGTGATGTGCGATGCTCTGACCGGTTGGAGTGGATACAAGGTGGCCCATACGAAATGGATTCTCTTTATACAATTTATGTTTCAAAGATTTTAAGTATTTAAGGACTTTTATTATGTTTTAAGTTGGATTGTCGAATATATTATTATTTGAAAATGTTTTATTTAAACAACTTAATTTTATTTGGAACTTTAATTACACAATGATTTTGTAAAGACAACAAATTTTATGTTTTTAACTCTAAGTCAAAAGCTTTTCAAACGTTTTTCCGCAGTGGCATTTCAAATTCGGTCATAGCAAATGGGCCGGGTTTGGGGTGTTACAGTTTTTATTTGTTAAGCTTACAAACCTTTAAGAATTAAAAGATTAAGAAAATCAATTTTTTTTTTAAAACAAAGCCCAAACGTTTTGTCACCTAAAGTAAAGGATTTTTAACAATGAATTAAACTTGTTCTCAACTCAAGCCCACCCCAAAACAATCTTTCTTTCAAAACACACAAGTTTTTCCTAAGTAACAAAAGAATTTGAAACGGTTTACACCAGGGAACATACCAGATCCGGTCAAGGCTCGTGAGCCGGGTTTGGGGTGTTTCATTTGCGGTGGTTGTGTTTCTACAGCAGTTACTTGTTCCTCAATTTCTTGTGGAATTTGCTATTGTTCTATCTCTGGTTCAGTGGTATCTTGTGATTCTTGAATTTCTTCAAGTTCAATATTTCTCCTACTTCCTTTTCTAGAAATAAATTGTCTCTCTAGGAAGACACCGGTCTGAGCAACAAACATTTTGTTCTCAGTGGGATTAAAGAAATAATATCCTTTGGTTTCTTTCGGATACCCCACAAAAATACACCTTTCAGATTTGGGTTCAAGCTTAGTATACGTCTGACGTTTAACATAAGCTTCACAACCCCAAATTTTTATAAAAGACATACTAGGACGTTTCCCAGTCCACATCTCATATGGCGTATTTTGAACCGATTGAGATGGAACACGATTTAGTGTGAAGCAGCTGTCTCAAGTGCATGTCCCCAAAAGGAAGTCGATAGATCAGCATGACTCATCATGGATCGAACCATGTCTAATAGAGTTCGATTTCTTCTCTCAGAAACTCCGTTCCATTGAGGAGTACCAAGAGGAGTAAGTTGTGAGACAATCTCACATTCCTTCAAAAGATCATCAAACTCTAGGCTCAAATACTCTCCACCTCAATCATATCGAAGTGACTTTATAGTTTTGCCTAGTTGATTTTGTACTTCATTTTTGAATTCCTTGAACTTTTCAAGGGACTCAGATTTATGGCGCATGAGATAAACATACCCATATCTACTGAAATCATCAGTGAAAGGAATGAATTAGTGAAATCCACCTCTAGCCTATGTATTTATTGGTCCACATTAGAGGTGTGCATGGGCCGGGCCCAAAAAATGGGCCTAAAATTTTGCCCAAGCCCGGCCCATATAAAAATGCTGAAACCCGGGCCTGGCCCGTATTAATTTTATAATATTTTATATAAATTTTAAATACATATAATACATCAAAAATACTAAAAAAATCAAAATAAACATTTTTCAACAAATTGAAAATAAATTTTAAAAAATATGTAGACTTAAATAACACTAAAATAGATGCAACTTAACAAGCAAATGCCTCTAAAATAATAACAAAATTAACAAATATCTTTAAAATAATAACAAAATTAACAATAACATAAGTTTTATATAATATCTAAACAATAACAAAAAATAATAGAAACATAGTAGTAAAATGGTAGTAAAATAAGGAGAAAAAATAACAAAATATTATTAAAAATAATTTTTTCATTTAATGAATTGGTAGAGCTGCCAAGCTGGGCCAAAATGCCTTACCCGAGCTCGGCCCATTTTTTAAACGGGCTTTATTTTTTTCCAAGCCCATTTTTTGGGCCTATATTTTTGCCCAAACCCTCTCACATTTCAAGTGGGCCTTGGATAGAAGTCAAACCCTTGACCCATGCACACCTCTAATATACATACATCAGAATGTATTAGGCCCAATAAATCACTAGCTCGTTCACTTTTACCAGTAAAAGGAGATTTAGTCATTTTTCCCAATAAGCAAGATTCACATACTTCAAATTGTTCAAAAACAAATGAATCCAAGAGACCATCTTTATGTAGTTTGGATATGCGTTTCTCACTTATGTGGCCCAAACGACAATGCCAAAGATAAGTTTGATTTGAGTAATTTATTTTAGATCTTTTAGTATTTATGTTGTAAATAGGATTCATTTGATCTAAAATATAGAGGCTATTAATCAATTCTGCCGAATCATAGAAAACATTATTGAGGTAAAAGGAACAACAATTATTCTTAATAATTATCTCAAAACCAATTTTGTCTAAACAAGAAATTGGAATAATGTTTTTAGTCAATCTGGGCACAAAATAACAATCCTCTAAACATAAATCAAGTCCACTAGGCAACGATAAAGTATATGTTCCCACATCTAATGTAGCAACTTTTTCTCCATTTCCAACTCGCAGGTCCATATCTCCTCTAGCCAAAGTTCTACTCCTTTGTAGTCCATGAACAGAAGTACAAATATGAGAACCACAACCAGTATCTAATATCCAAGAAGTAGTAGTTGATAAATTAATATCAATAACATAAATACTGAAGCAGACGTTCCACTTGTTTTGGCCTTTTGACTTCCTCAAGATAGATAGGGCGATTCTGCTTCAATGTCCATCACACCACAATGAAAGTAGTTTCCTTCCTTAGACACCCCACCTTTAGGTTTCAGTGCAGCCTTTCCTTTTCCAGGCTTAGGCCTACCTTTTCCCTTGGGCTTTATCTGAACTTTGGCCTTTCCCTTGCCCTTGTTGTTACGGACCATCAGTATGGGCTTAGGTCCAACCTTTTTCATGTTGCCTTTAGCAGTTCGTAATATACTGAGCAACTGTGGTAGAGTCTTGTCAATTTCATTCATATTGAAATTGAGGATAAACTGACTGTAGCTATTCGGTAACAATTGCAGAATAACATCAGTGGCCAACTCTTGGCTCAATAGAAACCCAAGCTTAGATAGGCTTTCAATATAGCCAATCATCTTAAGGACATGAGGTACTACTGGGCATCCTTCAGCCAGCTTACATTAGAATAGGGCCTTAGAGGTATCAAACCTCTCTTGCCATGCTTACCCCTGATAAAGTTCTTTCAGGTGCTCGATCATGTCATAAGCAACCATGTCCTCATGTTGCTTCTGAAGCTTAAGATTCATAGTGGCAAGCATAAGACATCCAACGTCTACCATGTCATCGAGATGCTTCTTATAAGCATCTCTATCAGTCCTTGAGGCATTAACGGGTGGTTCATTAAGAAGTGGTTGTTCAATGACATACAATTTTCATTCTTGTTTGAGGACAATCCTCAAGTTACAGAACCAGTCAAGAAAGTTCAAACCATTCAATTTGTCCTTCTCAAGGACCGATCGCAATGAGAGTGTATTAGTGTTTGCAACCATAATATATCTACAACAATAAAATATGCGTGTGAACAAATTTACCAAGTTTATATCAATCATTAAAAAGAATTTATTAAATGATGTTCCCACTATTTAATTTCAAAATTAATAACCCTCATATATTAATTTTAGAAAGACTTTCTCAAAAGTATTTCTAGTGGGTTAAGGATCCATATTTCACCTCCTCTTAAGTCAGCTTTGGTTTTACTCTCAAGACTATGGTTATTTAGGTAAGCAACTTTTGCTAATTACATCATATGTAACTCTTAATATTTGGTGAACAACTATTTTTCTAATCATCTTATGATTTATCCAATTTACCTGCCTTTAGGTTTCTAATCCTATTAGAGTAACCTAGTTAAGTCATTGACCAATTTTTAACCAGTGAATATCACTTATTTATTCTTCGCGTTTAACTAAGATAAATACTAGTACTTCGCTTTAGCAGAACCTACATAGTATTGATCGAGGCCTTAACGAGGGCAAAATTAGAAGGTCATATTGACTTAATATTTTAATAGAGGGATTTTATTAAGGTTGTTGCATCTCACCAATTATGGTCTACTTTAGTCCATTTAGTCTTTTAATTGACCTCATCAATTAATGGGGTTTATTATTATCAAATTTTAATATATTTAAAATTGGCATGCTTTAGACATCCATAGCATCTCATACATGAATAAATAAAGCAATAAATAAATGCAATAGTTATAGCCCATAAACTAAGGTGGTTAAACCCAAGCCAATGGGAGAACCAAAAGGAAACCTAAAGGTGTAAGCCATTTCACAAGCTATCGGTCCACACTAGTTGTCCCATCTTCCTTCTCCTCTAGCGCACAGCAATTCTTGCAAATTACAATATGTAGAAACTCGTTTTACATACAAAGGAGTAAGATGAGAAGATAAATACAAGAGAATAGTAGTAAGGCACGACACGCAATCCGTATTTATAAAAAAAATACAACATTTTATCAAATGGGTCATCGGGCTATAACTATGCATTTCAAACACTATGCATGCCAAAAATAGCATACATTATTCAACATTTTGCTAAGGTGAATTATAAAATATCCTTTCAACCTTTTGTGGCCCACCAAGTTTTTATTTATTTATTTATTTACAAAACATACTGGAAGAAGATGGGGATCTGAGGCAGTCGGATCAGAATAGAAGAATTCCAAGGCTGCCTTCGGTGTCGCGAGATAGCCTAAGGATGTCGCAACCCACCCCTGAAGATACCTTAAAGATGAGCATACTGCCTTCCATGTCATGATATAGGACCTAATGTGTCATGAAATCAGCTTTATACGGGAAATAATTACAAGCTAGGGGCATCTTGGTCCACAATCAACATTAAGAAGGAGACAACAATTGACCTAGGGTTAAAGACGACGACCACTCTAAAGTCTATAAATAGGTTCAATTAGCACATGTTATGGACAACTTTCATGTTGTATAATTTTCTGCTTAGATTTGGTCTTTAGTTTTTCTCTTTTCTTAGGCTTAGGTTTATTTTATTTTTTGTTATTTGCTTTTGGGAAAGAAATCAAATTAGTGAAACATAATCAAACTTTGTGTGGATTATGCATTCAATTCTAATACAAATAAGGCTTCTTCTAAACTTTATACTCTTGAATTATTATTCATGTCTACTCTTTATATCAAACTTATATTTTTTATGAGATCCATGAAGAACTAATCCTCCTATGGGGGCTTAGCAAATGGAAGTATGATTAATTAACTATTTTGTAGGATTCTCTTAGTGGATCAGTTGTTTAGGAAAGGAAGAACTTAAACCCTAGGCCTGACAACCCTAGGAAGTCATTAAGGTGAGAATTAACCCAAATTTGGTATGACCTATCCGTAAGCACCTTAACCTTGATCTGGTCTGGATTGTAAGGTCGAAAGATAAGTAATTCATGTCAACTCGATATTCTAGTGGAAGATCGAAAGATCGAAAGGTCCTGTTGGGATATTGACTAGTTGTTTGAACAAGAAAACCTGAAGCGACAGTTGATTATGATTACTGAATTGAGCTAATCACCCATGCCTAGATTTGATATATTCTATTATTTGATTTCTCGTGATTTATTTGTTTCTATTCTTTATTTTATTATTATTATTATAACATAGATTAGAAAAAACTTTCTTTTTATTTCATCGTAATATAATTAATGTAAAGTAGTAATTTGATCTATTTTTGTTTAGGTTAGGATTAATTTAGTGCTCGCCTCCCTTTTGTACGATCCTCAGAGTAATCATCTACTCCATTGTAACTATATTACAACATGACCCGTATACTTGTGGATATCACCTTTTCACATATTTTGTGCAGGATTTTTACACTGGACATTGGTACGTCTGGAGGCGGTCAAGTTGTTGGCACTGTTATCGAGGAGGCACCATCACTGATTTAATTTTACTTTTTACATGTTAATAAAATAATTAGGAATTTTTTATATTATAGCTATGATTTTATTTTCTTATTTTGTTTACTTATATTTTCTCTTTCGGTTAAGTGTATGACTCGTATTAGGGAACACCTATAGAGCTAGTTATATATCTATAAAGAATAATTCGAAAGAATCATCGACAACAACAATAGCAACAATTGATGCAGAACCAACCACCTGCTGGTGGTAATTTACCACCACACGAAAATCCACTATTCGACGAGGCTAACAATAACAACTTAGAAGATCCACCAACAACACAGCTAACCACATACATTAAATGGTGTGTAATGAGAGAACTCTAAGGGAATATGCACTACCAAAACTGGATATGGTTCAAGGGAGTATAATGAGGCCAATTATCATGACCAATAACTTTGAAATGAAGCCAGCTATGATCCAAATGATCCAAGACAATTTGCAATTTTGAGGAACAATGACAGAAGGCCTAAGTTAGCATCTAAAACTATTCCTCTAGTTTTGTGATACCTTCAAATATAATGGGGTTATTGATGACGCTATTTGTCTTAGGTTGCTCCCTCTTCATTAATTGATTACGACTTTTCATGATTAGATTCGTAGGCACCAAGATCAATCACGAAATTGGACCAACTAGTAGGAAAATTCTTACAAATGTTCTTCCCCATTAGCAAGACGGTCCAACTAAAGAGGGAAATTTCTATGTTTAAACAATTAGAAGGAGAAAGTTTTTCACGAAACATGGGAGTGTTTTAAAATGCTAATTTAGAAATGCCCACACCATGGATTACCTGAGTGGTTACGATTGCAGCTTTTCTACAATAGGTTAGATGTGCACTCAAGGTCAGGATTGGATGGAGCTGTTGGAGGTGCCTTAATGAACAAAATGTACGAAGATGCCTACGAATTAATATAAAATATGGCGGTGAACTCCTACCATGGCCAACAGAACGACACACATATGGCTAAAGATTATCCACAGTAAAGGCTATCTAGGAGGATGATAGATATCGGTAGTTAATGGATAGAATAAACATTATAGAGTTTGAGAATAGTGCACCATCTATATATGGAGTGGACAAACAACTCTTCCATTACATTAACAATTCTATAGAGGATGTGAATTACATAAGGAATAGGGGTGGAAGCCCTTATTCAAATACTTATAATCTCCCGGATGAAGAGATCACCCGAATCTGGGATGGAGAGGAAATCAAGGAGGACGTAATAGTTCTAATCAAGTCAAAAACACTAAATATCAACCTCCTTATTTACAGAAGCCTTAAGAAAGGGTCAACCCACCATATTGTATGTGGTCAACGTTTGGATTGAATCGAAGGGGAAATGCAATCAATGAGGATAGATGTGAAACATGTGCAATCTGAGTGAACCAATTCAACAAAAACATTGACTAAGCTCGAAGATCAGATAAACCAACTAATGAGCATGATGGGAGAGATTAAGGGAGAAACTGGTACTGGTATCCTTAGTAACACTTAAGATAATCCTTAAAGAGATGGAAATGAGCAAGTGAAAGCAATCGCGCTCCAATTGGGTAAAATGCTGAGTAGCTCGAAGAACCCAACTCAGGAGGTAAAAAAGGGGAATACTGATGATCTTCAAGAAGAACCCTTAGAAGTTGATGATGAACCAAAACTAGAGGAAGTAGTCAAATTGGCAATTGAACTGAAGAAAGAGACAACTAAAGAACCTACCATTGCAAAGATATTGTTCCCTTCAAGGTTAGAAGAGAAACAAAAATAGATTTAGATGAGTTTGTAAGTTTTCTTAACTTCTTCAAAATATTAAATGTCAACCTGCCTTTAATTAAACTAATTGAAAAAGTCCCTACGTATATCAAATTTTTAAAGAAAATCATTTCTAAGCGTAGGAAAATTAAAGTAGGTAAATGATAAATCTTAATATGTACATATTTTAATCCCACATTTAACATACTTTTGGATGATTTATCCCTTTAATTATGGAAATAAGTGCTCCTAATCCTTTGTTTTCATGTTTTATACTCAGGAGAGCACCAGAGGATGAAAAGAACAAGAAACGGGCTAAAAACAGAGAAAATGGGCCAAAATATGAAATCAACAAGGCCTGGCCCTGAAATACACGACCATGCCACCTTAGCAGATTCGACCACGGCCTGGCCTCGATTCACACGGGCGTGCCACACGGGAGTGTCCCTGCCGCAGAAAAGAAGAGTTTCATTCGGATTAAGGTACTTAGAGACAAAGAAAAACATTCCAAAAGACTATATAAACACCCTAGAGGCCAACCTAAAAGGGGGCATTCAGCTAGGCCAAAGAGCCAAGCCAAAGGGGCCGAATTGTGGGATTCACTCGAAGAAAGCCAGTTGATTCATCTCAAGAAGCCGGGATCATACTCAAGATTGAAGATCTCTCCTTCAAATCTTTTAGGGGGTTTTAGGGTTTTCTTTATGTTTTGTTTTATATTTTATTTTGAGATGTATTCTTTTATGATTATGAACTAAACCCCTCAAATACCTGAGGGGAATGAAACCTAAGACAGATCTTGTTATTGTTTTCTGAGCTGTATGATAAATGCTTGATTTGTTCTTAACTATGTGTTCTTAATTCTTGCTTTGATATTTCAGAGTATTGATTCAAGCATTTATGCTCTGAGGCAGAGGAGGAATAGAACCTGTCTAAGAGTAGATCTAGCATAGTTAAGCGGAGTTGATCGTAACCCTAGAGATAGGATGACGAATATCTACCGGATTAGGGTCAAACCTAATATGGGAGTCCATAGATCGAGTTAATACAATTCTAGAGGTTTTAATTAGAAAGATATTTCAATTAATCAACCTAGGGTTAGACGTTAGTAGCGTCGAGAGAGGTATTAATATAAATTAGGGAATCCTACGGATCAAGACAAGTGAATAAATCATCTTGTTCAGAGTTAAATAACAAGTGAAGTCTAGGTGGATTCTTCCTCGGGTATTGTCGTAATCAATTGGTTTTTCCCTCAAGTATTGTCCCCAATTCCTTCTCTGTGTCTTAGCATCTTTAGCTTAGTTGTCAGTTAATTTTAGGTTAAACATGTAACACCCCAAACCCAGCCCAAACGTTATGACCGAATTTGGTATGCTACAGAGAAAACATTTTTGAAAAAATCCCTTTAAGCCGTTTTAAATTTTTGATAAAAGATATTGTTTTGGTTTAATAATTTATTAGGTCAGGTTGTTACAGATTCAAGTGTACCCGATGGCACAATAAAACATTTTTGCGTATTAATTTGAGAAAACATGTGTATCCATTTTCAAGTCATTAAGTTATTAAACAAATTATCCAAAACAGATAAAATAACCAAAATATAATCCTAATAGGCCTTATTACAATTTAAGCAAAATAACCAACAATAAAATAAAAGTAGTTCATAAATCATTTAATCCAAATGTTCACTTGCATGGCCACCTCGAGTTCTTCCTCCTTATCCACGATCTACGAGTCACCGAAAATTTAAAGGAGAAGGTGAGTCACCAAGACTCAATGTGTAATCCTTCCCGGTTTAGTGCAACACATACACAAGTCATAACCAATTAACATGCAAAAGTTTAATATGCACCCAACCTAGCCATCCAAACGCCTTTCTCTACCCCTGTGGTACCAAACCACCGGTGGTGCCAAACCACCGGTGACTTAAAGTCACATATGTGATACCAAATCACCGGAGATACTAAATCTCCGTGTCCAGAAGACACAAATCGAATGATGGGGCCAACCCATCGTGTGATACCAAATCACCAAGCGTCAATCCCATATCTCAAAGTGGGGCCAACCCACGGTGGTGCTAAGCCACGTGGGGCGAGACGCTATGAGGTGCCAAACCTCGGAGGTACCAAACCTCGGTGACGTAGTCACAATATGTTACCAAAACACCGTGTCCGCTGACACGAATATCATCGCCCCTCCACTCATTTGATCCCACATGAATCAATAATATTTAGTTAACAATTGTCATGCCAATAGATTTATTAATCAATATCCAATGATCTATCATGAGCCATATATTATAAGCCACATATACCAAATATACCATGCTTCCCAAAAGCATCAAAAGAAAGCTCATAGCAACAAAGACTTACCCAAATCCTTGTCTATATCATGATGGTATTACATCCGAATCTACACAAACCGATTAAGCATACATATAACACTTAGCATATTAAATAGTTATAAGGTGTGTATGTACACACCTTTCACCAACGATAGTCCTAATCCTCAAAGAGTCAATTGGCCAGACAAGATTTCTTGCTCCTAATCGCCTTCGAGTACTAACTACGGCAACCGGTACGCGAATCTGCTTCACTTCCCTACAATCGGCAACCATTAAAAAAAAAATAATAGCCTTCGGCTTTAGAATAATCAAAAAAATAATCCCTTAAAATAAATCCTTACCACCTTCAATATTCAGCCAAGATACTTCTAACTGGAAGAAGAGAGTTTCGGCACACCCAAAGGAGTATATTCTACCAATAAAGAAATTATTGAGAAGAAAGGAGAAATAGGGATTCATTTTGAAAAGAAAAGAAAAGTAGTAGATGAAAGATAATGGTGTAGGAGATTCGCCAAAGTTTAGAAAATGGAAGAAAAGAGAGATATAAGAAATGATATTCGGTCACCACAAACTTTACCAAAGAAGAAAATCCACAAGATGCAAAAAATGTAGTTTGGTTCAAAAGACAAATGAGAGAAAGAAAGTGGTATTTTGTTTTCAACAAAATGAAGTTCTCTTCAAAAGAAATTTTGCACTAAAACACCCTAGACATTCGACCAAAGATGAGAGCTTTTGGAGAGGAAAAACAAACACAAAATGATACACAAAACAAAAGTTTGGCCAACATCCCCCAAGCTACCTACCAAAATTTCTACACTCCCTTAGCCTTACATGTCATCCACATACATGCATTAAGGCATAGGATTTCTTTCAAAACATTCTCCACCTTTCATACCTTTGTCCCTCATAATACCATAAACTCAAGATTCTTATCCCTATCTTCAAGCTTTCCTTAAGCAAAAATTCAACTTACCAAAAGATGAAAATCCATCCTATCATAAACATAGGTTGACCGGCCATTAATGTTAAAATAAAAAAAAAAATAAACTTTCAAATTGCTAAACATACTCCTCGAACCTCTAACCTCAAGCCACCTTTCAAACTCCTTAACCAACTTGCCACTTACTCCTCTTGTGCTTTAATTAACACTTAAATTAACTTAAGTGCTAAGCTCACTTAATCCACTTCATTAAATAAACCATACTAAAATTACTCTACTAAACCGAGCATACTCAAGACCCCTAATTTAGTCTTATAACTCTACTAATAATATCACAACAATTCATACACAAGAAAATAATTCAATCACAAATAACCCCAATATTAGGATATTACGCTTCTACCCCTTAAAATAATTTTGACCTCGAAATTACCCGATCGTAAAAGGTGGGGTATTATCTGCGATCACATCCTCGGGTTCCCACGTTGCTTCCTCCGTACCATGGTTTCGCCATAGTACTTTCACCAAGGGTACTGACTTCCTACGTAGAACCTTGACATCACGATCTAAGATCTGAACTGGCTCCTCCTCAAAAGATAAGTCTGAGTTAACCTCAATCTCTGGCACTGGCAAGACGTGTGATGGATCGGACCGATATCGTCTAAGCATTGACACATGGAAGACGTCATGAATCTGACTCAACTTTGCCGGCAGCTCGAGCTGATAAGCTACCGGTCCCACTCACTTTAACACTGTATATGGCCCAATGAACCTAGGGCTTAGGTTCCCTTTTTTCTCAAATCGCAACACCTTCTTCCAAGGCGACACCTTCAGAAAAACTTTATCTCCCACAGCATATTCCATTTCCTTACGCTTGAGATCGGCATAGGACTTCTGCCTATCCGACGCTTCCTTGAGACGAGCCCAAATTATCTTAACTTTGTCCTCAGTTTCAGTCACCAACTCCGGACCCAAAACCTGTCGTTCACCCAACTCCGTCCAACACGTAGGAGTACGACATTTTCGTCCATACATTGCTTCATATGGAGCCATCTGAATGCTCGCTTGATAACTATTGTTATAAGCGAATTCCGCCAACGGTAGATATTCCTCCCAACTACCATAGAAATCCAAAACACAACCTCTCAGCATATCCTCTAAAATCTGTATCACTCTTTCTGATTGTCCGTCAGTTTGCGGGTGAAAAGCTGTGCTGAAGTCCAATCTCGTTCCCAAGGCTTGATGCAATGCTCTCCAAAACCTTGATGTAAACCTCGAATCCCTATCCGAGATAATTGATACTGGCACACCATGTAATCTCACTATCTCGGCTACATATAACTTTGCTAGCTTCTGAAGCGAATAATCTACCCTTACCGGTATGAAATATGCTGACTTAGTTAGTCGATCCACAATCACCCAAACTGAGTTCTTCTTGCTAGGCGTGAGGGGTAATCCACTGACAAAGTCCATGGTGATCCTCTCCCACTTCCACTGAGGAATCTTCACCGGTTGAAGTAACCCAGATGGCAACTGATGTTCAGCTTTGACTTGTTTACACGTCAAACACTTACCCACAAACTCAGTTACTTCCCGCTTCAGACCTGGCCACCAAAACTGCACTCTCAAATCTCGATACATCTTGTTACCTTCGGGATGCATAACATATGGGCTGCTATGTGCGTCCCGAAGAATCCTTTGTCTCAACTCCACATCCTTCGGCATACAAGCTCTCCCTTTAAAGTACAAAATTCCATCACTAGACAGACTAAAATCCTCTAATCCACCATTCTGAACTTGTAACCTCCGATCATTTAAACTATCATCCTCTAACTGCTTCTCCTTAATCTGATCTAACCAAGTCGGCTTGACTTGCAATTCTACCAAAAGACTCCCATCGTCGAATAGACTAAGTCGAGCAAACATCGATCTTAAATCCGATACAACCTTATGGCTCAACGCGTCTGCCACCACGTTAGCCTTACCAGGATGATACTCGATCAAACAGTCGTAGTCCTTCAACAGTTCAATCCACCGACGTTGCTTCAAATTCAAATCCTTCTGAGTCAAAAGATACTTAAGACTCTTGTGATCCGTGTAGACTATCGACTTCTCCCCGTACAAATAATGCCTCCATATCTTCAAAGCGAAGACTACAGCCGCTAACTCCAAGTCGTGCGTTGGATAGTTAACCTCATGCGGTCTTAGGCGGCGGACGATAGGCCACTACCTTCCCTTCTTGCATCAATACACATCCCAAACCAAGATGAGACGCATCACAAGAAACCGTAAACAACTTTCACCTTTCCAGTCGCACGTAACCGAGCTTCGTCGAATCTTCCTTAGCTTGTCAAAACTTTCTTGTTGCTTCTCCGTCCACACAAATGAAATTTCCTTTCTTAATAACTTAGTCAACGGCGCCGCGATTAAAGAGAATCCTTTCACAAACCTCCGATAGTACCCCACCAGACCCAAAAAACTTCAAATTTCGCGCATCGACCTAGGCGGTTTCATCAACACCGCTTTGATCTTGCGAGGATCTACTCTAATCCCTTCCGCTGACACTACGTGACCTAAGAAAGCCACCTCTCAAAGCCAAAATTTGTACTTACTGAATTTGGCATATAACTGCTTCTCCCTCAATACTTGTAGAACTATACACAGATGCATGTCATGTTCCTCCTCTGTCTTTGAGTAAACCAATATGTCGTCTATGAACACCACGACAAATTGATCCAAGTACTGCTGAAACACCCTATTCATTAAGTCCATGAATGCTACCGGTGCATTGGTCAACCCAAATGGCATCACCAAAAACTCGTAATGCCCATACCTTGTACGGAATGCCGTCTTGTACACATCAACCTCCTTCACCTTGAGTTGATGATATCCTGACCTAAGATCTATCTTTGAGAATACCGATGCACCCTTCAGTTGGTCAAACAAGTCATCAATCCGAGGCAACGGATACCTGTTCTTGATCGTTAACTTGTTCAATTGGCGGTAGTCGATACACATCCGCATTGAACCGTCCTTCTTCATGACAAACAGCACAGGTGCTCCCCACGGAGATATACTTGGTTGGATAAATCCTTGGTCCAAGAGCTCCTGAATTTGAGCCTTCAGTTCCACCAATTCCTTTGGTGCCATTCGGTACGGTGCTATAGACACAGGTGCCGTTCTGGGTAACAAGTCTATACCGAATTCAACTTCCCGATCTGGAGGCAAACCCGGAGTTCTTCAGAAAATACGTCAGCATATTCCTTTATAGTTCGAACATTCGCCACAGAAAACTCTTTAGCTTCCAAAGCACACACATGAACTACGAACGCCTCACAGCCCTTCCTGACCATCTTCACAGCTTTCAACATAGATACCACGTTGGATAGATAATCTCTCCTATTACCTATCATGACCACTTCTTCACCTTCAACCGTCTTCAAAACCATGCGCTTAGCATCGCAATCCAAACTTGCTTGGTACTTGACCAACCAATCCATCCCAAGAATCGATCGAACTCCTCAAACGCGGTTCCATCGGATCGACTACAAACACTACCCCTGGAGTTCTAGGGTACATCTCTATACAACTTATCTACTTCTGAGTAACCTAAAGGACTAAATACGGTCATTCTCCTGAAGCGGTCTCGAAACTAAACTCATGGTCTTAACTATGCCACTAGCAACGTAAGAATGCGTCAAACCCACATCTATCAAAGTAGTATATGGGAGACCAAAGATTAAAAACATACCGGTTATGACGTCTGGTTCGTCTCCCTCCTCACGACGCCTCGCAGCATACACCAAACCAGGCTGCCTAGCCTCCGTGTTGCCAATACCTCTGCTAGTTGCTCTGCGACCTCCACTAGAGCCATTACCACCTCTACCATTACCACGACCTCTCTGCGGTGCTGGTCCCTCCTTTCTGAACTGAGCACGACCTTGACCCTCTGGCTGATTTCTTGCCAACTTCTGTGGACAATCCCTCACACGGTGATCCAAAGACCGACATTCAAAATAACCCCTCTCACCGGTCCAACATCCTCCCCAATGTGACTTCCCACAGCGGTTGCACTGAGTTGGTCTCTGATTAGTAGCCATGGGCCTTCCTGCCTGATTCGACCCATCCTGCCTAGCCCTCTTCTGAGCGTTACTACCCGATCCAGACGATCCAAAGCCTCTTTTCTGTTTGTTTCTATCATAATTCTGTCTCATGGACGCCTTGACCCCTTCGGCTACTTTATCCTTTTCCACCAAAACAGCAAAATCACGCTCCTACTATGGAGCAATCAGCAGTCTCAAGTCATCCCTCAGTCCGTCTTCAAAGCGGACACACCAATCATGCTCTGTTGACACAATTCCCTGAGCATAGCGACTCAGTCTCAAGAATTCTGCTTCATATTCTGACACAGACTTATTTCTTTATACCAACCCCAGAAAAGCTTTCCTCTGTGCATCAATACAGCTAGTGCCCACATACTTCTTCTGATAAGCAGTTTTGAAATACTCCCAAGTAAGATCGTCTGCCGTAGCACTATCTCGAACCGTGAGCCACCATCGATATGACTCATCCTTGAGAAGCGACACCGCCCCTTTCAGTTTCTCCTCAATTGTCAAATCTATCTCATCCATGATTCTTTCGATCGATTCTAGCCAATACTCAGCTGTATTGGGCGCTACACTAGATACACCTCAGAAAAATTCAGCTCCGTTAGCTCGAAGTCTCTCATGCAGATTTCTGAGCTCCTCCACCTCCACCCATTCCAGCTACCCTTTCCAGAACCCGCAGCATCGCTTGTGACACTGCGTCATCACCCATCTGATCCTACTCTTCGGCTCCAAAAGTTAGGGGTGGTGGTGGCGGTGGTATATCGTTCTCAGATCCCCGACCGACCGACAAGTTACGATCGGTGGTCATCCTACTCCTTCGCGTCTCACGACGGCCACGCCCTCTAAAGCTCATTCTAACTATCGCACTTTAATCGATTAGGAAATTTTATGAATTAGTACATGTTTCACTTGGTTATCCATGAGAAATTTTATGAAAAGAATTTAATAGAGATTCTTTCGATCAAACGAGTTTTAAGTCTTCTATCTAGTTTACACGTAAAAGTACATCCATTCCTAATACCTTTCATACCTATGCACTCTTCTAGCATTTCGTCTGCTTTCTAACCCATGGGTATTTTCGTCATTTTTCCTACAGGTGGTATTTTTGTAATAAACCAAGAAATTTGAAAACTTTAATAAATCAAATCATTTTGTAATTTCTAAAACTGAGGAGTATTTTCAAAAATTCTTCAATTTAAAGGTATGGCGGAATTTTGAAAACTAGGGGTATTTTGGTAAAATTTTTTTTAAATCGGGAATATTTGATAATTTTCGAAGATGAATTTGTCCTACTATCTAAAAGAGATAATTTAGTGATTTTAAAATCGAAGTTTTCCTTAAAACATGACTAGTCCCTTTCGGGTTTTATTTAGGGTTTTGCCTATGACCGAATCCTCTTAGTTAGGGTGAACCGAAGCTACGCACCAGGTAGGAATCCCGCGAAGAAGAGGTGAGTCACGAGGACTGCTTAAATACCAAGCTCTTTCGGATCCAATCCTAGACATGCACACCAAGGTTACCACACCCTAACTCGGTGACTTGGTCACGGGTTGGTTTTAATTAGGCCATTAAAGTCTTATGGGTTTTGTTGGGGTGGACTAGTCCTAAGGTTCAACACCTATCACACTAACTACATTCCCTACTTACCCTTCTACAATGATAATTCATACAAAAGTTAGAGGTACTTACCTCGGTGGATTGGTGCCGGAGACTCGGTGCCATGCTTATTCAAAACCAAAATATTTCAAATAGGCCTACTAAAAACATTTTTGGGCCTTGGGCCCCCACAGTCGAGCTTTGAACTGGGCTCTGATACCAATTTGTAACACCCCAAACCCGGCCGAAACGTTATGATCGAATTTGGTATGCTACAGAGAAAACATTTTTGAAAAAATCCCTTTAAGTCGCTTTTAAATTTTGATAAAAGATATTGTTTTGGTTTAATAATTTATTAGGTCAAAGTTGTTACTGATTCAAGTGTACCGATGGCACAATAAAACATTTTTATGTATTAATTTGAGAAAACATGTGTATCCATTTTCATGTCATTAAGTTATTAAACAAATTATCCAAAACAGATAAAATAACCAAAATATAATCCTAGTAGGCCTTATTACAATTTAAGCAAAATAACCAACAATAAAATAAAAGTAGTTCATAAATCATTTAATCCAAATGTTCACTGCATGGCCACCTCGAGTTCTTCCGGCTCCTTATCCGCGATCTACGAGTCACCTAAAAATTTAAAGGAGAAGGTGAGTCACCAAGACTCAATGTGTAATCCTTCCCCGGTTTAGTGCAACACATACACAAGTCATAACCAATTAACATGCAAAAGTTTAATATGCACCCAACCTAGCCATCCAAATGCCTTTTTCTACCCCGTGTGGTACCAAACCACTGGTGGTGCCAAACCACTGGTGACTTAAAGTCACATATGTGATACCAAATCACTAGAGATACCAAATCTCGGTGTCCAAGACACAAATCGAATGATGGGGCCAACCCATCGTGTGATACCAAATCATGGCGTCAATCCCATATCTCAAAATGGGGCCAACCCACGGTGGTGCTAAGCCACGAGGGCGAGACGCTATGAGGTGCCAAACCTCCGAGGTACCAAACCTCTGGTGACCGTAGTCACAATGTGTTACCAAAACACCGTGTCCGCGACACACGAATATCAACGCCTCCACTCATTTGATCCCACATGAATCAATAATATTTAGTTAACAATTGTCATGCCAATAGATTTATTAATCAATATCCAACAGATCTATCATGAGCCATATATTATAAGCCACATATACCAAATATACCATGCTTCCCAAAAGCATCAAAAGAAAGCTCATAGCAACAAAGACTTACCCAAATCCTTGTCTATATCATGATGGTATTACATCCGAATCTACACAAACCGATTAAGCATACATATAACACTTAGCATATTAAATAGTTATAAGGTGTGTATGTACACACCTTTCACCAACGATAGTCCTAATCCTCAAAGAGTCAATTGGCCAGACAAGATTTCTTGCTCCTAATCGCCTTCGAGTACTAACTACGGCAACCGGTACGTGAATCTGCTTCACTTCCCTACAATCGGCAACCATTAAAAAAAAATAATAGCCTTCGGCTTTAGAATAATCAAAAAAATAATCCCTTAAAATAAATCCTTACCACCTTCAATATTCGGCCAAGATACTTCTAACTGGAAGAAGAGAGTTTCGGCACACCCAAAGGAGTATATTCGGCCAATAAAGAAATTATTGAGAAGAAAGGAGAAATAGGGGATTCGGTTTTGAAAAGAAAAGAAAAGTTGTAGATGAAAGATAATGGTGTAAGAGATTCGGCCAAAGTTTAGATATGGAAGAAAAAGAGAGATAGAAGAAATGATATTCGGTCACCACAAACTTTACCAAAGAAGAAAATGCACAAGATGCAAAAAAATGTAGTTTGGTTCAAAAGACAAATGAGAGAAAGAAAGTGGTATTTTGTTTTCAACAAAATGAAGTTCTCTTCAAAAGAAATTTTGCACTAAAAACATCCTAGACATTCGGCCAAAGATGAGAGCTTTTGGAGAGGAAAACAAACACAAAATGATACACAAAACAAAAGTTTGGCCAACATCCGCCCCAAGCTACCTACCAAAATTTGACCACTCCCTTAGCCTTACATGCCATCCACATACATGCATTAAGGCATAGGATTTCTTTCCAAAACATTCTCCACCTTTCATGCCTTTGTCCCTCATAATACCATAAACTCAAGATTCTTATCCTTATCTTCAAGCTTTCCTAAGCAAAATTCAACTTACCAAAAGATGAAAATCCATCCTATCATAAACATAGGTTGACCGGCCATTAATGTTAAAATACAAAAAAAAAAAAAATAAACTTTCAAATTGGTAAACATACTACTCGAACCTCTAACCTCAAGCCACCTTTCAAACTCCTTAACCAACTTGCCACTTACTCCTCTTGTGCTTTAATTAACACTTAAATTAACTTAAGTGCTAAGCTCACTTAATCCACTTCATTAAATAAACCATACTAAAAATTACTCTACTAAACCGAGCATATTCAAGACCCCTAATTTAGTCTTATAACTCTACGAATAATATCACAACAATTCATACACAAGAAAAATAATTCAATCACAAATAACCCCAATATTAGGATGTTACAAAACAACAATTCCTTTAATTCTTAGGTTAAATAATAAAAAGAATGTTAGTATTACTACTTTTGGCTCTTTGGGTTCGACAATTCGGTCTTGCCACTAAACTATACTACTGTTTAATAGGTGCTCTTGCCTTAAGTCATTGTCACAGTTAGTTTTTAGGCTAGATCATTCATATTATAAATTTTTAAGACTCTGACACAAGATCAAGTTTTTGGCGCCGTTGCCGGGGAACTGAAATATTAAGAAAGCTCAATTTTTATTACTTTATCCATATTTTATTTTTTTACAATTAAATTTTATTTTTACTTTTCTAATTTTATTTTTCCTTTTATCTGTTCCTAGCAAGTACCTCTAGTTTATGACTAGAAGGAACTCGATAGGTGATAAACCGCAAAAGTAACATATTTTAACCCCATATTTAGCATGCTTTTGGATGATTTAGCCCTTGATTTATGTAAAAAGGTGCTCTTAATCCTTTCTTTTTATGTTTTCTACTTAGGAAAGCACCTAGGGATGAAAAGAACGAGAAACGAGTTTAAAATGGGCCAATTTGGGCCAAAGTGAAAATCGACACGGCCTAGACTTCAAGCCATATGACCTTGCCTCGACAATTAACTAAGACATGGCCATGCCACAATTTACACGGCCGTGCCCCAATCGACAGATTTGAGACACGGCCTGGAAATGATTTACACGAGCGTGTACCATGGCCGTGCCCCTACCGTGGGAGAAAGTAATTTCACTTAGATTTGGATACTTTGAGGCAGAGAAACACATTCCAAAGCCTATTCAAACACCGAGTAGGAAGTAGACTTGAATTGGGACACTTAGAGGCCAAGTAAAGCATTCCAAAAGTCTATATAAACACCCTAAGTGTAACCTAAAGAGGTGTGTGGGTCGGAGGCCGAGACATTTAGAATTCGGAAGAAGCCGGAGCTTTTGTGGAAATCACTCGAAGATAGCTAGTTGATCCATCTCAAGAAGCCGAAATTTTACTCAAGACGGCGGATCTCTTTTTTATGTTTTGTTTTATCTTTTCTCTTGAGATGTTTTCTTTATTTGTTATGAACTAAACCCTTCAGATACCTGAAGGCGATGAAACCTAGATGAATCTTATTATTGTCTTCTGAATTATATGATAAATACTTAATTTTTTCTTAATTATGTGTGCTTAATTCTTGTGTTAATATTTTGGAATATTAATTCAAGTCAGATGTTCTTAGGTGGAGGAGGAATAGACCCTACCTAAGAATAGATCTAGCATAATTAAGCGGAGTAGTTCGTGCGCCTAAAGATAGAGTGACTAGATTTTGCTGGATAAGGGTGAAACCTAATATGGGAGTCCATAGTTCGATTTACTACTATTCTAGGGGGTTATTAAGTGAGAAATAGATTTTCGTTAATTAACCTAGGGTTAGACATTATTTGCCTTGAGAGAGGGTTTAATATACGTTAGGGAGTCTTGCGGATCAAGTCAAGTGAATAAATCGTATGGTTCATTGTTAGATAATAAGTAAAGTCTAGGTGGATTCTTCCTGATGATATCATCGTGATCAACTGAGTTCCTCTTCAAGATATTTCCCAATTCATTCTTTTTGTCTTTGCATCTTAGTTTAGTAATTAATTAGTTAATCAACCAAATCATTTAATATTTAGGCTAAATAATAGAAAGAAAGTGAGTATTAGTACTTTTAGTTCCTTTGGGTTCGATAATTCGGTCTTGCCTAAGCTATACTACTGTTCGGTAGGTACACTTGCCTTAAAGTCGTTGTCAGAGTTAGTTTCCAAGTTCGATCATTCTCTTTATAAATTTTAAAACTCGACAAAACAACGATCAATAGGACCCTTGATTTATGACAGTGATATCTAAGGTATGTTTCGCAGAAATCATAGAGAAATAAGGCGAAGATTAAACTACATACAAGAAGAGCAAGAGAACGAAATTAATACTACCGAAGAGATGGCTGAGATTAATCCGCTACCTCCAGAGGTGGCCGAAAATCATGCTCCTCAAACTATGTATGATTATGCTAAACCTAATTTAACAAGAACTGAGTCAAGTATTGTTAGACCTGCTATTGCTGTAAATAATTTTGAACTGAAACCTAACACAATTCAGATGATACAACAATTTGTGCAGTTTGATGGTTTGCAGGATGAAGATCCAAATAATCACTTGGCAAATTTCCTAGAATTTTGCAATACTTTCAAAATTAATGGCGTTTCTGATGATGCCATCCGTCTTCGATTATTTCCCTTTTCTTTGAGGAATAAAGCTAAACAGTGACTGAATTCTCTTCCACGAGGATCAATCACTACATGGGAACAAATGACTAAAAAATTTTTATTAAAATATTTTCTTCATGCCAAAACGGCCAAATTAAGGAATGATATCTCTTCTTTGTGCAGATGGATTTAGAAACACTATACGATGCATGGGAGAGATACAAAGATCTATTGAGAAGGTGCCCACACCATGGATTACCCTTGTGGCTATAGGTCCAAACCTTTTACAATGGTGTGAACCCTTCAACGAGACAACTGATTGATTCAGCAGCTGGCGGAACCCTGAATAACAAAACTCTTGAGGCAGCCTATGAGTTTATAGAGGAGATGTCACTGAACAACTATCAGTGGCAAGTTATAGGGACATGGCCAACAAAAACAGCCAGAGTTTTCAACCTTGACACAGTCACCATGCTATCAAATTAGGTAGAGATGATAAATAAGAAAATTGATGGCTTATGTGGTTCTTCGTAGGTACATCCGGCTATACAATACGATATGAATGGAGAAGGAATGAGTAATACAGAATATCCACCTTACAACCCGAGCGAAAATGAGCAAGTTCACTATATGGGTAACAATTTTAAACCTCAAAATAACCCTTATAGTAATACTTATAATCCAGGTTAAAGGAACCATCCACATTTCTCATGGGTGGTCAAGGAAATCAGAGACAACAACCCCCTCCAAACTTCCAACAACAGCCCTACCCACAGGTAAAGAAGCCGAACCTTGAGGAGATGCTAACAAAATTCATAGGGGTGTCTGAAACACGTTTCCAAAACACCGAAACAACATTAAAAATCAACAAGCATCGATTAAAGAAATCGAGAACCAGTTAGGGCAACTCGCTAAGCTGATCTCCGAATGACCATAAGGTAGCTTGCAAAGTAACACTGAGACTAACCCAAAAGAGCAACTTCAAGCCATAGCCGTTCAAAATAGTGAACAGTTAGTAGATTCTGAACATGAGCCAAGGCAAGAACCTGTGGTAAGTGAAGGTAAGGTTGAGGTAAGCTAAGAAAAGCCAAAATCGGTAATTAAAGAATACCATATCCCGATGCGATGAAGAAAGACAATTTAGATGAACAGTTCGGTAAGTTTCTTAAACTTTTAATGAAATTACATATTAACTTACTATTTCTTGAAGCTCTTTCGTAAATGGCAGATTCAAGGAAATTTTAAAAGAGCTTGTGACAAATAAGCGGAAGTTAGATGAGGAGTCGCATGTGTAATTAAATGCAGTGTGCTCAGCAATGTTGCAAAACAAACTACCACAAAAATTAAAAGAGCCAGGGAGTTTTACAATTCCATGTTTAATTGGTAGTTTAACTATTAATAACGCGTTAGCTGATTTAGGGGCAAGCATAAATGTTATGCCTTATAAAATGTTTAAATAGCTAGGTCTAAGGAAACCCAAATAAACTAGGATGAGTATTCAATTAGCTGATAAGACTATTCAAATTCCTAGGGGTATAATTGAAGATGTACTCGTTAAAATTGACAAATTCATATTCCCCGTAGACTTTGTTGTTTTAGATATGGATGAGGATAATACGATTCCTTTAATTTTAGGAAGGCACTTTTTAGCAACTTCTAGATCTAAAATTGATGTGAGATAGGTGAACTTACACTTTGTGTAGGTGACGAATCAATCAGTCTTTAAGCTCTCGACTCAGCTAGGACATTGAGTGACAACGGTGAGAATGTAAATTCTATTGATAATCATCCGGTTCAACCTTCTTTACAGGAAGGACCACGAAGCTACATATCTGAACCAGATCATAAGCCTCGTGCCAATAAAGAAGAAAGTAACGAGGAACGAAGGCTTTAGATTGATGAACTAGACAAGTGGAAAGCGTATTTCAAGGATAAATCAAAACTACAAGAAGTGAAACCGAAGGAACCCCCAGACGAGCTTACAGGAACATCAAATCACTTTAAAATAGGAGATCAGGTACTATTAGATAAAACAGACCCTCGAATTGCCATATCAAACCTGAATACAAACGAAGAAATCCCTTTTAAAGAAATCAATGTTTTCTCTTACGGAACAGTCAAGGTAAGTAATTCTACATTTGGTACTTTTAAAGTAAACACTACTCGACTCAAACTATATAATTATAGCATGAGAAAGAATTTTTCACTCCTCAAACCACCATGAATGTGCGAATGAAAGGTAAGTCTAGCTTAAGACTTTAAACGAGCGCTTCTCGGGAGGTAAGCCAAGTACTAATCCCATTTATTTTTATTCTCCTTCTTTTAGCACCTAACTACAAACTAACCAAGTTAATGAAGCGCAGATTTCCACACCACACGGCCTTGCACATGGCCGTGGCTGTGGCCATTTGGATACTACGGATTTTCGTATTGGAATGACAGAGATAGTACAAAATAGGATGAAAAATATCTTCAAGCCACGGGCTCCGACTAAACACAACGACCGTGCGACACAGCCGTGGCTGACACTATTTTATCAATAAGGGCGTGGCGACCTGGATAACAGGTGTGGGAGAAATGAATGAACCACCGCACGGCCATGTGATATGGCCGTGTGACACGACACGCCCATTGAACACGGGTGTGGGGATGTACCAGAGTTGAAAATTTTATTTAAACTACCTACTCCCCTTCTCAGCTACTCTCCATTCCCTTCTTCCACAACCTTTACACTCTCCTCCCTTTTCATTTTCCTCCTTCTTCATTTTCCAAACTCTTTATCCACACTTCATCCATGTCGAAGAAACGGAAGGATCCTATCCCAGTATCACTATGCGAGATCGATCTATATAAGTTCATGCCAGCCTCTTTATTAACTAAATAGGAAAAGGACCTTTGAGTCCATTTAATCTTTCTTTTTCCTTTCTATTCTCCTTTATTTTCCTTATCTTTATTTTTTTATACTAAATTTGGTTTATTTTATTTTTGTTTCTTGGTTTTAGGTTCTAAAGACTGCTAGGGAATCACCACACCAAGCCTTAGAAATCACACCCACCTCACGAACCATCTAACAATAAGGACCTTTCAGTCCATTAATCTTTTCTTTTAGTCTTATTTCACTTTTTACACTCTTTCTTTTTATTTTTATTTTCTTTAAATATATAATTAGTATATTTAGAATTATTCTTATTATTTCCTGGGTAACTCTTCATGAGATTCCCAATTTCTCTATCTAGCACAGGAATTAGATGAGCCCCCTCCAACTTATCTTTCACCTCCGAATCAAGTTTCCACACTTTCAACTCAAGGAATCCATCCAAAAATTTAGGAAATTTCACTTCTCTCCCTCTGTTTTAATTTTCTTAATATATGATTACTATCTATCTTTGTACATTGAGGGCAATGTACATCTTAAGTGTGGGGGGTGAAAATTTATTTAGAAAAGTTCTTAACTTTTTGCATTATTCTCAAATCCTCAATTATATATTGTTCTTAAGTAATTTTCTCATATTACTAATTAGAATAAAATTTCTATTGATTTATGATTTTTATTGATATATTTTAGATTAAGTCATTGTTAGTTGTGCATTGATAATTTAAACTTTAAGATACTAGAGAATCAAGCATGATAAGTTTATTTTTCAAAATTAAAAATCTACTAGGCTGTTGACCTAAATTTGAATATTACCATGAAGTTTGAAATTTACAAAGTTGATATCAAAAACCCATAATTTATGTGAGATTTTGAGCCTTTTTAGAGCATACATTTTTCGTGCTCACTTTATTGATTATGAGCGTGTCAACATTGATTTGTTATTCTAGAACTTGCTTCGATTATACAAGTCGAGACCACATTATTGATTTCATATACAAAAATGATAAAGGCACTTAGGATTTAACCTACTTACTCCACTAAAAGCCTACCCTTATAATTAACTCCTAGTGAACCCCTTTGATCCTAACAACCCTTTTATTGATTCACCCACTAATATTAATCTAAAACTCATCTTGTATTTGTTATCACCATTCTTCTTGACTACCCTTCTATCGAGACTTGATTTGATCAGTTGCCTAATTATTTTATTTTAGTAGTTGAATTAATCTTATATTATGTATTTACTTGATTTTTTCTTAAAAAAAATCAAAGTATATTCATTATTAGTTCAGTGATTGAGTGAGCTTATAAGTTTAAATTCAACATCATGAAGAAGAAGCTCGTATTATTATTATTTCAAGTTTTCAATTGATGTAATTATTCAAGATTAGTTCATTTTTCTAATTAGGTAATTTGTCAATTCAATCTCGATTCTAACCCTCTAATTCAGCTTTCATCCACACCTTTAACCTAAGCTCCATTACAACCCTTTAAAGACCTTTTGATTTGTGTATCATCTCATTTTATAGTGGTGGAGATTTGATTTTTAGGCAAGCCTATGGATTAACTTTTCATGTTTGACTGTTGAGTGCTTAATTTTGAACCCTAAACACTTTGAGTGATTTGAGTGAATCTTTAGTGAGGATGTCAACTCTTGTCGATTTTGAATTAAAGGTGATTATTTAAGTAAAGGGAAACACCTATATTTTCATGCTACAAAAACTATGACTTTGATTGTTTGAATCTTTAGGACCCTTTTTACTTAAATTATCCATGTATAAATTATCCATGAATTATGATGAAACATTATCGATGAATATTATGAAATGAGGAAGTTCATTTTAATTGTGAGTTGAGAATTTTTGCTTGAGGACAAACAAAAGCTTAAGTGTGGGGGTATTTGATAAATCGTAATATGTACATATTTTAATCCCACATTTAGCATACTTTTGGATGATTTATCCCTTTAATTATGGAAATAGGTGCTCCTAATCCTTTGTTTTCATGTTTATACTCAAGAGAGCACCGGAGGATGAAAAGAATGAGAAACGAGCTAAAAATAAAGAAAATGGGCCAAAATACAAAATAAAAACGGCCTGGGCCCGAGACACATGGTTGTGCCTCCTTAGCAGATCTAATGACAGCCTGGCCTCGATTTACACGGGCGTGTTCCTGCTGCAGAAAAGAAGAGTTTCATTCGTATTAGGGTACTTAGAGGCAAAGAAAGACATTCCAAAAGCCTATATAAAAACCCTAGAGGCCAACCTAAAAGAGGGCATTCAACAAAGCCAAAGAGCTAAGTCAGAGGGGTCGAATTGTGGGATTCACTTGAAGAAAGCCAGTTGATTAATCTCAAGAAGCCGAAATCATACTCAAGACTGAGGATCTCTCATTCAATTCCTTTAGGGGGTTTTAGGGTTTTTTTTATGTTTTATTTTATATTTTCTTCCGAGATGTATTCTTTTATGATTATAAACTAAACCCCTCAAATACCTGAGGGGAATAAAACCTAAGACGGATCTTGTTATTATTTTTTGAGCTGTATGATAAATACTTGATTTGTTCTTAACTATGTGTTCTTAATTCTTATTTTGATATTTCAGGGTATTGATTCAAGCATTTATGCTCTTAGGCAGAGGAAGAATAGACCCTGTCTAAGAGTAGATCTAGCATAGTTAAGCAAAGTTGATCGCAACCCTAGAGATAGGATGACAAAAATCTACCGGATTAGGGTCAAACCTAATATGGGAGTCCATAGATCAAGTTAATGCAATTCTAGGGGTTTTAATTAGAAAGAGATTTCAATTAATCAACCTAGGGTTATATGTTAGTAGCCTCGAGAGAGGTATTAATATAAATTAGGGAATCCTACAAATCTAGTCAAGTGAATAAATCGTCTAGTTCAGAGTTAAATAACAAGTGAAGTCTAGGTGGATTCTTCCTCGGGTATTGTCGTAATCAATTGGTTTTTCCTTCAAGTATTTTCCCCAATTCCTTCTGATCGCTGTAAAACAGTCTAATTTTAAAATTTATAAAGAACGATCGAACCTATAGACTAACTATGACAACGATACAGGCAAGTGCACCTATCGAACAGTAGTATAGTTAAGGCAAGAATATCTTATCGAACCCAAGGAACCTAAAAGTACTGCTACTCACTTTCTTTCTATTATTTAGCCTAAAATATGGAGTGATTGGTTGATTTATCTAAAACTAATGAAATACTTTAAGCTAAAATGCAAAGATAAACGAATAAATTGGGAAAAGACTTTGGAAAACTCAGTTGATAAAGACGATACCCTCAGGAAGAATCCACCTATGACTTCACTTATTATTTATCCCTAAACCATATGATTTCTTTACTTAGCTTGATCTCTGAGACTCCCTAACCTATATTAAACCTTCTCTCGAAGTGAATAACGTCTAACCTTGGGTTAATTAGTGGAACTCTCGTTCTCTTATAATAATCACCTAAGGAAGCAACAAATCGATCAATGGATTCCCATATTAGGTTTCACCCTAATCTGGAAAAATCTCGTAACCCATCTCTAGGCGCCCGATCAATTCCGCTTAATTATACTAGATCTACTCTCAGGCAGGGTCTATTCCTCCTCCACCTAAGCACATCAGATTAAATTAAGCAACATAATTAAGAACAAACTAAGTATTTATCATATAAATTCAAAAAAACAACAACAAAATCCATCATAGGTTTCATCCCCTTCATGTATCTGAAGGGTTTAGTTCAAAACTAAATAAGAAAATATCTCAAGAGAAAAGATAAAACAAAACATTAGAAATCCTTAAAACCCCCTTAAGGAATTGAAGGAGAGATCCTCCATCTTGAGTAGAATTCTCACTCTTCGAGATGGATCAATTGGCTATCTTCGAGTAATTCCCTAAATGAGTAAAGCTCTGGCAGAAAACTTTGCTAAAACTTTTACGCCATTGAATAGCCGCCTTGGGATGTTTATATATACTTTTGGGATGCTTTACTTGGCTCCTAAATACTCATAATTCAAGCATAATTCGTTCCTAGGTGTTTAAGGAGACTTAGGATTGCGTTTCTTGGGCTCCAATCATCCTAATCCGAGTGAAATTGCTCTTTTCCGCGACAGGGGCACGGTTATGGGACACGCGTGTAAGTCGTCTTCTAACTCGTGTCTCTATTCTATTGATTTAGGCACGACTGTGGTACGACCATGCACGTCGAGGTTCAGGCTGTGCTTCGAGTCTGTCAATTGGGGCATGGCCGTGTAAATTGTGGCATGGCCGTGTGAAGTGAATGGCAAGGCACGGCCGTGTAGCTTGAAGTGTAGGCCGTGTCGATTTCTTGGGTTGGTCCAATTTGGTCTGTTTTAAGCCCGTTTTACGTTCTTTTTATCCTTAGGTGCTTTCCTAAGCATAAGACACGAAAAGAAAGGATTAAGAGCACCTTTTTACATAAATCGAGGATAAATTCATCCAAAAGCATACTAAATGTGGGATTAAAATATGTTACTTTTACGGTTTATCAAATACCCCCACACTTAAGCTTTTGCTTGTCCTCAAGCAAAATTCTCAACTTATAATTAAAACGAACTTCCCACAATTCATAATTCCTATTGACAATGTCTCATCATAATTCATAGATAATTTATACATGGATATTTCAACTCAAAGAGTCCTAAAGATTCAATTACGATATGCCATACCTTTATAACATGAAAACATAGGTATCTCCCCTTATCTAAGTGATTACCTTTAATTCAAAGCCGACAAGGACTGACATCCTCACTAAAGATTCACTCAAATCGCTCAAAGGTGTTTAAGGTTCAATAATAAGCACTCTAAATCGAACCTGAAAAGTTAATCCCATAGGCTTGCCTGAAAATCAAATCTCCACCATTGTATATGAGATGATACACAAATCAAAAGGTCTTTAATTAGGGTTGTAACGAGGCTGGGGTTAAAGGTGTGGATATAGGCTGAATTAGAGGTTATAATTGAGATTGAATTGACTAATTCCCTAATCTAAAAATAATGAACTAAATATGAATATTTATATCGAATGAAAAACTAACAATATCTACTATTGATAATTACTCTATAATAAGGAGTGTTTTGATAATACTTTAATACGAGCTTTTTCAACAATTGGAGTTTAAATGCTCTAAGCTCTTTTGTATACAACTAATATTGAGTAAACTTGGATTTTTTTTTAACAATAAACTAAAACAAACATAATAGAAGGAACTTTGATAATTAAAATAACCTAATTCGGCAATTGATCAAATCAATTCTCAATAGAGGGGTAGTCAAAGGAATGTTGATAACAAATACAAAGGGATTTTGGGTTAATATTAGTGGGTGAGTCAATAAAAAGGTTGTTAGGATTCAACGAGGTTCACTAGGGGTTAATTTGTATGGGTAGGCTTTTTAGTGTAGTGAACGGGTTAAAACCTAGTATCATCTCAGTATATCAAATCATTAATGTGGTCTCGACATGTATAAACAAGGCAAGTTCTAGAATAACAGTTCAAGGTTGACACACTCATAATCAATAAAGTGAGCACGAAAAAGAATATATATGCTCTACAAGGCTCAAAATCTCACAAAAATTATGGGTGTTTTGACATCAATCCTTATAAATTTTGAACTTCAAAGTGATACTCAAATTCAGTTCAACGACCCATCAATTTTTTTTAATTTTAGAAAGTAGACTTATCATGTTCGATTCTCTAGTATCTTTCAAATCTAATTATCAATGCACAATTAACTAAGACTTATTCTAAAAAATATCAATAAAAATCATAAATCATTAGAAATTTCATCCTAATTAATAATATGAGAAAAATACTTAAGATCAAGACTAATTTCAGGGTTTTGAGAATTATGCAAAAAGTTAGGCACTATTACCCCCACACTTAAGGTATACATTGCCCTCAATGTACAAAGATAGATAATGAAATTTATGTGCCAAATCAAAAAGAGAAGTGGGGAAAGTAATACTCCATGAAATCTGGATGATCCCTGGCGTCTTTAGTGGCGGTGATGGTGTTTTCTATGGGCCTGGTGGAGTGGCTATCGAGAAGCAATTTGCTAGATGAAGAAATTGGGTAGCCTGTGAAGATATAGCCAAGAGATCTAGAGAAATAATAATAATATACTAATAATAAATTTAAAGATTAAGGAAATAAAAAGAAGGAGACTAAGAAGAAAACTGAAATTGAAAGAAAAGACTAATGGACTAAGGAGTCCTTATTGTTGGATGGTTTCCGAAGTGGGTGTGACCTCGAAGGCTGTGGTGTGTGATTCCCTAGCAGCCTTTAGAACCGAAAAGGTTTCCGAGACCCTTAACGTGTCAATTAAGTGAAGCTACCACATGAACTCATGTTGAGGTCTCCTCTGAGGAGATGATGCTTACATTTCTTCGGCATGATCTTTGTGTTGCTCAAGTGTCTTGGATCTTTTCTATGGATAGGAAGAAAAATTTGAAAGAAAAGAGAAAGAAGGAATAAGAAAGAAGATGAGACAAAGAGGATGGGCTTGGGGATTTAAATAGGATTTCAAATCTGGCACGTTCCCACACCTGTGTACCGAGGGTGTGTCGATTCACACGGCCGTATTGCATGACCGTGTGTTGTCCTTCCACGCCTGTTTTGTTGGTTTTCACGCCCATTCCTAAAAAGCCAGTATAGGAGCACGTTTGGAATGCACGGGCGTAGTCTGCCCGTGCTAAATAAGTTAGTATCTTAGCACGGCTATGAGGCACTACCGCCATTTTGTTTGATGCCGTCTTTGTGGGTGGTTGGATCCGTGACGTTGGAGGGGTGGTTGGACTGACTTGCATGGCTTTGCTCTATCAGTGTGGTAATTTTGGTGGTCCACACGGCCACGGGCATGGCCGTGTGGCCTGGAAACCTACATCTTTGCTTTAATTATGGAGAGAGAAGAGAGAAAAGAAAAGAAAAGAAAAGAAAAATAATTTTGAGAAATAAAAAGTGTTAGCGCTCGGGTTGCCTCCCGATAAGAACTTGTTTATAGTCTTAAGCTAGACTATCTTAGGCTTTGAAAATTTAGGGAGGTTTAAAGGTTTGAATATTTTCCCTCTTACTGACAGTTTTATTTTCGTGACAAAGTTTAGGTCGAGAAGTGTTTACCTTGAAATTACTGAACATTGGATTACTTACCTCGACTATTTCTTATGGGAAAACATCGCGTACCTGAAAAAGTATTTCTTCATATTTTGTCAGTTCTATTGAACTGATGTAAGGATCGGCTTTATCTAACTGCACTTGATCTTCTATTTTAAAGTGATTTGATGTCCCTATGAGCTCTTCTGGTGGTTCCTTAGGTTTTATTTCGTGTGGATCCGATTTTTCTTTGGTGTGTATCTTCTTCTCTTCTAAATTGTTGATCGTACGATTTTATGTTGGCTCGGTTTTGATGCTTTTTGATGTTTCCTGCGATGAAGGTTGAATAATTTCATTATCTATTGAAACGACTTTCTTACCTTCATCTTCTATAGTTCTGGCTGAGTCGAGAGCTTGAAGATTGACTGATTCATCTCCTACACAAAGTATGAGTTCTCCTGTGGCAACATCAATTTTATTCTTGGCAGTTGCAAGAAAAGGTCTTCCTAAAATTAAAGGGATTGAATTTTCCTCATCCATGTCTAAAACAACAAAATCTACTGGGAAGACGAATTTATCGATTTTTACTAAAACGTCTTCAATAATGCCCTAGGAATTCTAATAGTTTTATCAGCTAGTTGGATACTCATCCTAGTTTGTTTGGGCTTTCCTAGACCTAGTCATTTAAATATTGTATAAGGCATGACATTTATACCGCTTTAAATCGCCTAATGCATTATCAATAGTTAAACTACCAATTAAACATGGAATCGTAAAACTCCCTGGATCTTTTAATTTCTACGGTAGTTGGTTTTGTAGCATTGCTGAGCATGTTGCATTAAGTTCCACATGTTGCTCTTCATCTATTTTGCGTTTGTTTGTTAAGAGCTGTCTTAAAAATCTCCTTGAGTCGGGCATCTGAAAAAGAGCTTCAAGAAGAGGTAAGTTAATGTGTATTTTTTTTAGAAGTTTTAGAAACTTACCAAATTGTTCCTCTGAATCATCTCTTTTCAATGCTTCGGGATAAGGTATTCGAGGGTGGTACTCTTTAATTATCGATTTTTCTTGTGCTACCTCAATATTACCTGTTCCTTCCTTGGTTTCTTGTACTGTGGTGGGCTTGTCTACCTTTGTATCCTCTTGAGATGTGATGGCTTGTATCTTTTCTTTTGGGTTTATTTCTGTGTTGCTTGGTAGACGTCTTTGTTGACATTCTGAAACAAGCTTTGTGAGTTGTCCCACTGACCTAGTGATTTCCCTGATTTGTTCCTTGATTTCTTTGATTGATATTCCTTGGTTATCAAGTGTTGTATCAGTTCTTTGGAGACGGGCATCTGTGTCTGCCATGAACTTTTTCAACATCTCTTTAAGACTCGACTTCTTTTCCGATGGATAAGGTTGATTTTGGTAATTTGGAAGAGGTCGCTGCCTTTGATTTCCTTGTCCTCCCACGAAAAATTTGGGTGGTTTCTTCAACCTGGATTGTAAGTATTACTATAAGGATTATTATTAGATCCGAAATTGTTACCTATATAGTTTGTCTGCTCGTTTTCTTCTTCTGGTTGGTAAGGTGGGTACTCAGAATTCGCCACATTCCCACTTGCTTCGCATTGCATGACTGGATGTACCTGTGAAGAACATAAATTATCAAGCTTTTTATTATTTAACTCCATTTGTGTTGACAACATTGTCACTATGTCTATGTTAAAATCTCCAGCTGATTTTGTCGGTTTAGCCCTTGTAATTTGCCATTGATAGGTGTTCAACGACATTTCTTCAATAAAATCGTAAGCCGCTTTAGGAGTTTTATTATTCAGAGTTCCACTGGCTGATGAATCAATCATTTGCCTAGTTGGAGAATTCACACCATTGTAGAAAGTTTGGACTTGAAGCCACAAAGGTAATCCGTGGTGTGGGCATCTCTTTAGGAGATCCTTATATCTTTCCCATGCATCATATAATGTTTCTGTGTCATTCTACACAAAAGAAGGTATATCATTCTTAAATTTATCCATTTTGGCTGGTGGAAAATATTTTAAAAGAAACTTTTCGGTCATTTGATCCCATGTGGTAATTGACCCTCGTGGTAACGAGTTCAACCACTGCTTTGCTTTGTTCCTTAATGAAAAAGGAAATAACCGAAGACGTATGGCATCATCAGAAACGCCATTTATTTTGAAGGTATCACAGAATTTTAAAAAATTAGATATATGAGTGTTTGGATCCTCATCCTGCAAACCATCAAATTGAACGATTTGTTGAATCATTTGTATTGTGTTAGGCTTTAATTCAAAATTATTAGCAGGTATAGCGAGCCTAACCATACTAGATTCTGCTCCTGTCAAATTAGGTTTAGCCTAATCATACATAGTTCGCGGAGCATTCTGTTCTTGCGCATCAGGTGGATTATTTTTGGCCATCCCTTCAGTAGGATTGGATCTTTGCTGTTCTTCTCTTTGATAGTCTAGAGCTCGTCTAGTTTCTCTGCAATTTCTACGAGCGGTAGCTTCAATATCACTTTCATATACTAATGGTCCTCTAAGATTTCTTCTAGTCATAAACTAGAGGTACCTTGCAAGTTTAAGAACGAAAGAAAGAGAATTAGTAAAAAAATAAAAATTTAATCTAAAAATAAAATAAAAATAAGAATAATGGCTAAAGTAATAGAAATAGTGCTTTCTTAATATTTTAGAGCTCCCCGGAAACGGCGCCAAAAACTTGATCGTTGCAAAATAGTCTATTTTTAAAATTTATAAGGAATGATCGAACCTGTAGACTAACTATGACAACGATAGAGGCAAGTGCACCTATCGAACAGTAGTATAGTTAAGGTAAGAATATCTTATTGAACCCAAGGAACCTAAAAGTACTACTACTCACTTTCTTTATATTATTTAGCCTGAAATATGGAGTGATTGGTTGATTTATCTAAAGCTAATGAAATACTTTAAACTAAAATGCAAAGATAAACGAATAAATTGGGAAAAGACTTTGGAAAACTCAGTTAATAAAGACGATACCCTCAGGAAGAATCCACCTATGACTTCACTTATTATTTATCCCTAAACCATATGATTTCTTTACTTAGCTTGATCCGTGAGACTCCCTAACCTATATTAAACCTTCTCTCAAAGCGAATAACGTCTAACCTTAGGTTAATTAGTGGAACTCTCGTTCTCTTATAATAACCCCCTAAGGAAGCAGTAAATCGATCAATGGATTCCCATATTAGGTTTCACCCTAATCCGACAAAATCTCGTAACCCTATCTCTAGGTGCCCGATCAACTCCACTTAATTATGCTAGATCTACTCTTAGGCAGGGTCTATTCCTCCTCCACCTAAGCACATCAGATTAAATTAAGCAACATAATTAAGAACAAACTAATTATTTATCACATAAATTCAGAAAACAATAGCTAAATCCATCATAGGTTTCATCCCCTTCAGGTATCTGAAGGGTTTAGTTCATAACTAAATAAGAAAACATCTTAAGAGAAAAGATAAAACAAAATATTAGAAATCCCTAAAACCCCCTGAAGGAATTGAAGGAGAGATCCTCCGTCTTGAGTAGAATTCCGGTTCTTCAAGATGGATCAACTGGCTATCTTCGAGTAATTCCCTAAATGAGTAAAGCTCTAGCAGAAAAGTCTGCTAAAACTTTTACGCGCTTGAATAGCCGCCTTGGGGTGTTTATATATACTTTAGGGATGCTTTACTTGGCTCCTAAATACTCATAATTCAAGCATAATTCATTCCTATGTGTTTAAGTAGACTTAGGATTGCGTTTCTTGGGCTCTAAGCATCCTAATCCGAGTGAAATTGCTCTTTCCTGCGGCAGGGGCACGGTCATGGCACTCCCATGTAAGTCGTCTTCTAGTCCGTGTCTCTATTCTGTTGATTTAGGCACGGCTATGACACAGTCGTGCACATCGTGGTTCAGGCCGTGCTTCGATTCTGTCAATTGGGCCATGGCCGTGTAAATCGTGGCATGGCCGTGTGAAGTGAATGGTAAGGCACGGCCGTGTAGCTTGAAGTCCAAGCAGTGTCGATTTCTTAGGTTGGCCCAATTTGGTCTGTTTTTAGCCCGTTTTACGTTCTTTTTATCCTTAGGTGCTTTCCTGAGCATACCCTATTTTTAAACCTAAAAATATCTAATTTTTTAACTTCAACACACTTTAACCCAAACTCTAACTCATCCTTAAACATTAAAATCTCTCAAGCACTCTCTGTCTTCAAACCCTTTTCTGCCCAAACCCTAAATTCATAAAGCTCCATTGCTACTCCTCAAGCTTTGTTTGAATGCAGGATTGTCAAACTTTTGGAGAGAAACAACAAAGAGTTTCAAGGAAGTCGAGGTTAAGCATTATTTTTCTCTTTTTTACTGTTTCATTAAGATTATTGCTTGTTAGTTCATTAGTTTTTAACATACAATAGTTTTGAATATGCCTCCAAGGAAGGTTAGAAGAACTAATGAACCAGAACCATCAGCATTTCCAAATCCCTCTAATTTATCGAATCCAAGAAGTAAGAAATTTTTTGTAGAACTTTAAGGAAAAAAAATTATTCAAGAGAGGGGATTTGAACCATCAATGGTTCTCTGTCAGGAGATATGACCTTTAGTTAGATGTTATAGATGAGAATTTTTTTTACGATCATAAAAGACTCTATTGTGGTCCCTTTAGTTTAGGAATTTTATGCATATTTACAGGACCATGAGTCTAGAAATACCGAAGGTCGTACATGGGAAACGATACCTATACGAGGGAAATACATACAAATTACCCCTCGGGTTATTTGTGAATTTTATAATGCTCTATTTTATGAAATGACTTTATTGAAGAAACTGATTTAGAGTATTTTCGAGATATAAACATGGATAACATTATAAATTTCCTAATAGAAGGAAAGGGTGAATGAAAATGTCGCTCAGGGACAGATATCCCAACCTCCTTTAATCAAGCAATAATGTTTCTTGAAGCAAATTGTGGATTCAGTTTCTGTGTGCTAGAATAGCATCTGCCTTAAATGTTTCTAATGTTAATACTTTTCGAGCAGTTTTGGTTTACCCTATTTTGTAGAAAAAGCAGGTATGCATTGAAACATGGATATATTAAAAAATGAAATGGTGCATTGGCAGCCAGAAAATGGGAGTATTCTCTTCTCACTTAGTGATAGCCTTATGCAAAAGAGTAGGCATTTCGATGGCATTTACGGAGTAATCAATGAACCCGTCCTGAAGCATAATTGGTGACACTTTGTATACACAGTACACTGAGCTTCGGGCTAAATGGATTAAAGAGTGGAATATACACTAGCAAGAGATGATGGCCACTCTGGCTTTGTCTCAAAGGAAAAAAAATTCAACAACTCAACAAGAAACTGGTGAGAGTAGTCATCCCAAGCTGGATTTGATGATACACTGGATGTAAGAGACGGGCCCAATTTTTTAGGAATTTGCAAGGCAAAATAATATTAGAGTGCCTAATTACATGCCAAATATGTTTGGGCCAACGCATCTAGAGTAAGAAAAAAAGGAATAGGAAGCGAAGAAGAAGATGAAACTAAGGAGGGGGAGGAAGATAATGAGATGGATTCTGAGGAAGACAACTAAAATTCTAATTTTTGTTTTTAAAGATTGTATTAATTTTTGGGATGATTTTTAATTTATATAAATTGTTAGGAGTATGAGTAATAGTAGATTATTAGTTGTTTGGTGCTGTTCAAATTTTTGCGTAGGAACCCCGCATAGCAGATGCACAACAATTTTGAGCTTTCAACGATCAAAGGAGGAAGCACCCATCTATAGCTTACGAAACCATCATGATAAATTGGGCAACTTATTTCCTTATATTTTGTAGGGCTACATATTGAAGAAACTATGTTTTCTAAGGTATGGGGAGGTAACATAGAAAATTTGTTTAATTTTTACGCTTTTCTTTGATTTTTCTTATCAATTGTGTGCTTGAGCTTGTAGAAATACAAGTGATTGGTTAGGAGAATGTACATAGGTTGATTGTATTTATAGTAAATTTGGCATGAGAATAGGTGTTTTTAAATTTTTTATTGCTAGACTATTAAGTTCTATATGTTACACTGTAAACATGTGATAAACCATAAAAGTAACATATTTTAACCCCATATTTAATATGCTTTTGGATGATTTAGCCCTTGATTTATGTAAAAAGGTGATTTTAATCCTTTCTTTTCATGTTTATACTCAGGAAAGCACCCAAGAATAAAAAGAACACAAAACGGGCTTAAAACAGAGTAATTGGGCCTTAGCAAGAAATCAACATGGCCTGGCACAAAGCCTGCACGACCGTGTCTCGACGATTACCTAGAGCATGGCCCAACTCACGAGTTGCACGGCTGCGCATCATCTCATTACCACACACGAGCGTGTCAAATGATCTACATGGCCGTGTCCCAACCGACAGGCCTGAAGCACAACTAGAATCTCGACTTACATGGCCGTGCCCAAAACAACAGAATCAAGGCACGACCCAACCACGATTTACACGGGCATGTGACATGGCTGTGCCTCTGCCATGGGAATGAGCAATTTCACTCGGAATTGGATGCTTGAAGCCAAAGAAACATACTCCTAAGTCTACTCAAACACCCTAATAGTAATTCTTCTTGAAGGAGGTACTTAGGAGCCAAGGATAGCATCCCAAAGCCTATATAAACAACCCAAGGCAGACATTAAAGGGGCGCCTTTGGCAGAGGGTTTTGCCAAAGCTTTCATCTTTTAGGGAATCACTTGAAGATAGCCAGTTGATCTATCTCAAGAAGCCGAAATTTTTATTCAAGACGGAGGATCTCCTCTTTAATTCCTTCTAGGGGTTTTAAGGATTTCTTATGTTTTGTTTTATCTTTTCTCTTGAGATGTTTTCTTATTTAGTTATGAACTAAACCCCTCAGATACCTGAAGGGGATGAAACCTATGATGGATTTTGTTATTTGATTTCTAAATTATATGATAAGTATTTGGTTTGTTCTTAATTATGTTGCTTAATTCAATCTGATGTGCTTAGGTGGAGGAGGAATAGACTCTACCTAAGAGTAGATCTAGCATAATTGAGTGGAGTTGATCGGGTGCCTAGAGATAGGGTTACGAGATTTTACCAGATTAGGGTGAAATCTAATACGGGAATCCATTGATCGATTTACTGCTTCCTTAGGGGGTTATTATAAGAGAACGAGAGTTCCACTAATTAACATAAGGTTAGACGTTATTCGCCTCGAGAGAGGGTTTAATATAGGTTAGGGAGTCCCACGGATCAAGCTAAGTAAAGAAATAATATGATTTAGGGTTAAATGATAAGTGAAGTCATAGGTGGATTCTTCTTGAGGGTATCGTCTTCATCAACTGAGTTTTCCTAAAGTCTTTATCCAATTCGTTCTTTTGTCTTTGCATTTACTTTAAAGTATTTCATTCGTTTTAATAAATCAATCACTCCATATTTCCGGCTAAATAATAGAAAGAAAGTGAGTAGTAGTACTTTTAGATTCCCTTGGGTTCGATAAGATATTCTTGCCTAAACTATACTACTGTTTGGTAGGTGCACTTGCCTCTATCGTTGTCATAGTTAGTCTACTGGTTCGATCATTCTTTTTATAAATATTAAAACGCAACTGTTTGACACGATCAAGTTTTTGGCGCTGTTGCCGGGGAAACTCCTAAAATATTAAGAAAGCTCTATTTCTATTACTTTAGCCATACTTTTATTATTTCACAATTTATTTTTATTTCTTAGATTAAATTTTTATTATTTCTCTTTCTTTCTTATCATAGCAGGTACCTCTAGTTTATGACTAGAAGAAACCCGAGAGGACCATTAGAATACGAAAGTGACATTGAAGCTACAATTAGACGAGCTCTAGACTACCAAAGAGAAGAACAACAAGAAAGAACCAATCCTACTAAAGGGATGGATGAAAACAAACCACCAAATGTGCAAGAACAGAATGCTTCGCGTACTATCTATGATTATGCTAAACCTAATTTGATAGGAGCAGAATCTAGTATTGTCAGGCCGGCTATAGCTGCTAATAATTTTGAATTAAAGCCTAACACAATACAAATGATTCAGCAGTTTGTTCAATTTTATGGTTTGTAGGATGAAGATCCAAACACTCATATATCTAATTTTTTAGAATTCTGTGATACATTAAAAATAAATGATGTTTTGATGATGCCATGCTTCTTCGGTTATTCCCTTTTTCATTAAAGAATAAAGCAAAGTAGTGGTTGAACTCATTACCACGAGGGTCAATCACCACATGGGAGCAAATGACAGAAAAATTTCTTTTAAAATATTTTCCACCAGCCAAAACGGCTAAATTGAGGAATGACATATCTTCTTTTGTGTAGAATGGCACAGAAACATTATATGATGCATGGGAAAGGTACAAGGATCTCCTAAGGAGATGCCCACACCACGGATTACCTATGTGGCTTCAAGTCCAAACTTTTAACAACGGTGTGAATTCTCCAACTAGACAAATGATTGACTCATCAACCGATGGAACTTTGAACAACAAAACTCCTGAAGCGGCTTACAATTTTATTGAGGAGATGTCATTGAACACTTATCAATGGCAAATTACAAGAGCTAAACCGACAAAATCAGCCGGAGTTTTTAACATAGACGCAGTAACAATGCTATCAACGCAGGTGGAGTTAATGAATAAAAAACTTGATAATTTATGTTCTTTGCAGGTACATCCAGTAATGCAATGCGAAACAAGCGGGAATGTGGTGAATTTTGACTACCCACCCTACCAACCAGGAGCAGACAACGAGCAGACAAACTATATAGGTAATAATTTCAGATCTAATAATAATTCTTATAGTAGCACTTATAATACAGGTTGGAGGAACCACCCAAATTTTTCGTGGGGAGGACAAGGAAATCAAAGGTAGTAACCTCCTCCAAATTACCAAAATCAGCCCTATCCACAAGAAAAGAAATCAAATCTTGAAGAGATGCTGACAAAATTAATGGCAGCTACAGATTCTCGTCTCCAAAAGGCTAAAGCAACATGTGATGAACAACAAAAATCGATCAAAGGGATCGAGAATCAAGTTGGAGAACTTACTAGGTCAGTGGGACATCTTACAAAGCTGATTTCTGAACGCCAATAAGGACGTTTACCAAGCAACACAGAAATAAACCCAAAAGAACAAATCCAAGCCATCACATCTCAAGAGGGTACAAAGGTAGACAAGCCCACATCAGCATAAGAAACCAAGGAAGAAAAAGGTAAAATAGAGGTAGCTTAGGAAAAGCCAAAACTAGTAATCAAAGAATACCAACCTCGCATACCTTATCCCGCAGCATTGAAAAAAGAGGATTCAGAGGAACAATTTGGTAAGTTTCTAAAACTTCTAAAGAAATTACATATTAACTTACCTCTTCTTGAAGCTCTTTTTCAGATGGCCGATTCAAGGAAATTCTTAAAGCAGCTCTTAACGAACAAACGCAAAATAGATGATGAGCACTATGTGGAATTGAACGCAACATGCTTAGCAATGCTATAGAACAGACTACCACAGAAACTAAAAGATCCAGGGAGTTTTACGATTCCATGCTTAATTGGTAGTTTAACTATTGATAATACGTTAGTCGATCTAGGGGCAAGTATAAATGTCATGCCTTATACATTGTTTAAACGACTAGGTCTAGGAAAGCCCAAACAAACTAGGATGAGTATCCAACTAGCTGATAAAACTATAAGAATTCCTAGAGGCATTATCGAAGATGTGCTTGTAAAAATCGATAAATTGGTTTTCCCAGTAGATTTTGTTGTTTTAGACATCGATGAGGATAATTCAATTCCCTTAATTCTAGGAAGACCTTTTCTAGCAACTTCTAGAACTAAAATTGATGTTGCCACAGGTGAACTCATACTTCGCATAGGAGAAGAATCGGTCAATCTTCAAGCTTTTGACTAAGCCAAAACAACAGAACATGAAGGTAAGAACGTCATTTCAATAGATAACCAAATTGTTCAACCTTCATCGCAGGAAACATCACAGTGCATCAAAACTAAGCCAACTCATAGCTGATCGTGTCAAACAGTCGAGTTTTAATATTTATAAAAGAGTGATCAAACCTGTAGACTAACTGTGACAATGATAGAGGCAAGTGCACCTTCGAACAGTAGTATAGCTCAGGCAAGAATATCTTATCGAACCCAAGGGAACCTAAAAGTACTACTACTCACTTTCTCTCTATTATTTAGCCTGAAATATGGAGTGATTGGTTTATGAAACTATTGAAAAACTAAACTAGATGCAAGGACAAGAGAATGAATGGGAGAAAGACTTTAGGAAAACTTAGTTGATAAAGACGATACCTTCAGGAAGAATCCACCTATGACTTCACTTATTATTTATTCCCCAAACCATATGATTTCTTTACTTAGCTTGATCCGTGAGACTCCCTAACCTATATTAAACCCTCTCTCAAGGTGAATAACGTCTAACCTTAGGTTAATTAGTGAAACTCTCGTTCTTTTATAATAACCCCCTAAGGAAGCAGTAAATCAATCAATGGATTCCCACACTAGGTTTCACCCTAATCTAAAAAAATCTTGTAACCCTATCTCAGGTGCCCTGTAAGATCCTAGATTGGGGGCTCTTCGCTTGGGATGTGTTATGTGTGTATGCCATGCTGTGTGTGTGTGTGTGGTGTGTTTAGAGCTTTCGGGAAGGCTTGAGGTTAGGTTTGAGCCTTGGTAGAAATTTTGTTTTTAGTCAATGTAAGGGAGAACTAGGTGAAGTGGGCCTTAGGGATACTTGAATGGGAAAGGTAACACAAGAATTTAATTGGTAAAGTGGCAAGGAGGCACCACTAAGGGAGCAGATAAGTGACACCACATGCAAGTTTGGAGGGAGCAGGTTCGAATCCCATGTTAAGCAAAAGGAGTGTTTTTTTTTTTAAATATGTGCCTGAGGAGTGAGAGGTGGTTTTGGCTAGGACTCTAAAGGAGTGGGTGTGGATTGAGTCACAAGATAGGGAGATGAGGATAAGAGAAAAATGAGGGATAGGATAGAGGGGGAAGAGGTGGCCGAATGTGGGACTATGTGCAAGGGGGAAACGGCTAGATGAGGCTAAGGGGTGCCGAATTTTCATTATTTTTCCTGGAGTATAGCTTTTTGATTTTCTTTCTCTTCTTCTTTTCTCTTCATAAATTTTGGCAACTAAAGATTTCTTCTTCTTCTTCTCTTTTTCAGCCAAAAGCCTAAAAACTCCTAACTCTATTCTTCTAAAGCCGAAAACGCCTAAGCCTCTTCTTGTTCATCTCTTTTTTGAATCTTTCTTAAAAGTCAAAAACTCCAAGATCTCGTTTGTGGCTTGGTTTATTTCTTTCATTGTTTCTATCTTCTTCTTTAATTGTCGAATCTTCTTGCAAGTGGTAGCCGAAATCCTCTGTAAAGGTAAGTGTCGATTGGTGCTATTATATTTTTTTTTGTAATGTTTTTTGGCTTTTTGAGGCCAAAGCCGAATGGCCAGTAGGTGGTTAGGGCCATCTTTAGTTTGACGTTTTCACTGATCTTGTATTCTTTTTGGGCAGCATTTCGGGATTTGAAGGAGATCTAATTGCCTAGGTTTCTATGCCAGAAATTGGTAGCATTCAAATCATATTATTTCTTTCAGGATTTCAAGGTAAGGATTTCAATTCTTCCTAAGTTGATCAATCGGTTTCTTTACGTTATTTGTGCCTTAATCTAATGTTTCATTAAGCAATCATTATAGTTCCTTCTGACCAAGGTCATCCATGGACTCGAATGTCAGCAAATCGAAAGAAGGGGTTGGATTTGTAGTCCCAGTCCCAAAGTTCAAGAAAGGCGCGGTGTCTTCTGTTCGTTATTGGCCACCTGGTTGTGGGCCAGCTTCTAAGCAGAATAATAGGCAAATAGCGATAGTTTCGGCTAGTGATAGCGTCGACATAGAGAGTGTCTTCTTATGTGTTATCATGTGTAAACTTTCACACACTATACCATAACTGTACTAACGCTTGAGTGGGCTAAAAAGCCAGAAAAAGGGCTGTGTAGATAGTCGTGGTACCTTTAGGGGTACCTTTAGGGGTAAGGCTAGGATTGCCAGGTACGTGACTATATCGTTACTTTGTATAGCCGAATGTATGTATGATAGACTGATGTGTTATGATTAGCATGTTGCATTGACAGGATTGTATGTAGATCATGGGTATGGGTTTGATATGAAGGGGAAGTGCTTAATTGGTCATGTAGTGATCGGTTTGCCACGATATATATAAATATGTTCATACATTATTTTTGGTCACTTAGTGATCGGTGGCTCTGCCATGATGTATATATATTTTATTTGGTCACGTAGTGATTGGTGGCTGTGCCACGAAATATTATTTGGTCACCTAGTGATCATGTATACTTGGCAGCATGACTGTCGTGATGGAGTGTAGCGGATGGAGGGTCAATTGTAGAAATCCCCACGGTGTGATTGGTTGTTAACTGTTGGTGTGTAGCGGATGAAAAAACTAGGTTTGGGTGGGGCTTATTGCATTTATATGTGTATGTTGATATGTGGGTTAGGGCCAATGTGTGATTGTGGATTGGATGCAGTATGTATAACGTGGTAGATTTTTACACATTGAGTCTTGGTGACCCACCCCTTTCCTTAACTTTTTAGGTGAGCAGTAGCTCGTGGATGCAGGAGCCGAGGGGGACTCGTGGTGAAACACCCCAAACCCGACCCACGAGCCTTGACCGGATCTGGTATGTTCCTCGGTGTAAACCGTTTCAAATTCTTTTGTTACTTAGGAAAAACTTGTGTGTTTTGGAAGAAAGGTTGTTTTGGGTTGGGCTTGAGTTGAAAACAAGTTTATTTCATTATTAAAATCCTTTACTTTAGGTGACAAAACATTTAGGCTTTGTTTTAAAATAAATTTACTTAATCTTTTAATAAATAAAAGTTTGTAAGCTTAATAAATAGACACAAAGTAAAGTAGTTTTACTATGGCCTTATTACATCAAATAATTCCCAAAAAAAAAAAAAATAAATTCAAAGTACTTAATAAAATAAAAATCCAAATTAAATAAATTCCTTGCTGTGCATGGCCACCTTTAAGCTCCTGCCGACCCGGTCCATTACTGATCGTTACCTGAAAATGATCCCACAAGGGGTGAGTCAAACCGACTCAATGTGTACACAAACACTAAGTCTTAACAAATTCAGGCATAACAAATCATATTCATACATATCATAATTCACATTTAATGATGCAACCTAAACCCAAGCCTATATGCCATCCGCTACACATCACCCGTACCATCCTGCACACCGTGGGGACTACTAAGTCAACCCTCTATCCACTACACACCATCGAAGGCAATCGCTGCAGTCGACGTGCTCATTGCCCTTATAAAATTCGTGGTCTTAGGTCACCACATTCAGATATCATGGTCTTAGGTCACCACATTCAGGTATCGTGGTCTTAGGTCACCACATTCAGTTATCGTGGTCTTAGGTCACTACATTCACTTCCCCTTTTCATATAACCCATATGCCCCATATCATACATATCATGCATTAACATGCCAAATTCTTATTTCACATTCTTATAATGTCATATGTGTGTCGTAACAGATATTTAACATAATGCTAGTAGGAGCAGGAAACGTACCTGAGTATTTTGTACCATATCATGGTACTTAGCCATATTCACATTCATACATTTATTTAATATTGCCATAAATATTATTAAAAGATAGTGTGGGGTACACACCTGATATACTTATCGAATTTACTGAAATCCTGAAAACTCGTTCTATCGCTTTAGATCTTTAATTCCTATATTCGGCCAACCCTAACATGTTAGTAAAAAGCCATTCGACTATAAATCCCAATCCTAGTAGGATTGTTGTAATCAAATTCTTACCTTGGTGCCAATTGGATTAAAAATTAAATCCCGAAACTTTGTGATGCTTCTTTATTGCAATCGGCTATACCCTTAATCATTGAACTAGTTAGTTTCAGCTTTTTAAACAAATAAGAATTAGATCTAAATACCACAATAGGGCCTCGACCGAATGTCAGATTCACTTACCTTTATGAATCTAAATTCCCGGAAACCTCAGCTTACTTCTGTCGCCTTCCTCCTAAAAATCGAAGTCACCTAATTTTTACCTACATTTGGCAATCCTCCACTTATTCAACAAACCGAAATTCTCAATTATCTTAGCCCATATGGTATTCGGCCAAAAAGAAAAGAATAGAAAAGGGCCATTCAGCCACCTACCATTAATTACTCACCTTCAGCTTTTCCAAAATCGGCACTTTTGGCTTATTATAACGTAGGATTCGACTTCTAGGGCTAAACAAGAGAAATTAATAGACATAGACAATTGATTCGGGTTAGATCTTGATGAGAAGAGAGGAAGAAATCGTGAGGAAAAGAAATCCCGAAACTTACCGAATCACTAAAGAACATGCGACCTATAGTGCACCTTCGGGAAACTAAAACACCCTTGTAGATTCGGCTTTGACGCTTAGAGAGATTCAGCTATAGGCTTGAAACTTATCTTCGGCTTTTGATTGGTTTTGCAAAGGAAAAATAATTGATGATGGGAAGTACAGGGTATTTCGGTTTTACAAGGAAAGAAAAGGAAGATATAGAACTTAGAGAAATTCGGCAAGACTAGGGGATTTTGTTGTCGGCTTTGTGAAGAATTGAAAAGAAAAAAGAAGAATAATGGCAGAGAGAATTCGGCAGAGATTTAAAAAAAGAGAAGAAAGAATGTTGAATGGCCTTAGTTTTCCTCCTTTTGTCGAAATTACTAAGCCTAGAGAGTCCCCTTTCTTGGCCATCACTCTCATATCTTTATTTTCCTAGCTTAGCCGAAATTTTAAAAGAATTTGACTTCAACTTAAACTCCTACCTTAGTCTCCCTATGCCGTCCATCTCCTTACCTTAGGAGTGCCGAATTTTAACCCATTATTTTGGGCTTCATGTGGCCATACTAGGCTCAAGTTATCCTAGCATATGGCGTCATTTCCAGAGCCTTAAGTGGCATCTCCGGGCCATTTTTCCAAGCCCAATTTTGTCACATTTCCAAGGTTCCTTACATTTCCTTACATGTCCTTACATTTCCAAGCATCCTCTTAAGACTTAATATTTTCTAAAGCATTTCTTTACATTTCCTTACATTTCCTTACATTTCCTTACATTTCCAAGCTTCCTCTTAAGACTTAATATTTTCTAAAGCATTTCCTTACATTTCCTTACATTTCATTACATTTCCAAGCTTCCTCTTAAGACTTAATATTTTCTAAAGCATTTCCTTCCATTTCCTTACATTTCCTTACATTTCCAAGCTTCCTCTTAAGACTTAATATTTTCTAAAGCATTTCCTTACATTTCCTTACATTTCCAAGCTTCCTCTTAAGACTTAATATTTTCTAAAGCATTTCCTTACATTTCCAAGGTTCTAAAATGAACACAACACATTCACAACACATAAGGCATACTATTTCATGTAATTTTAGCCATAGTGCATAAGCCCTATTCCGGGATATTACGCTTCTACCTCGTTAAAATAATTTCGTCCTCGAAATTACTTACTAACGAAAATCGTACATCCTAACTCACCACACTACACTATCGCTTGCGCACTCGATCTTAAAACTAACACATTTCCTACAAAATTCACATCCAAGGTTTCATACACTTCACTAGCATTACAAGAACGAACTAACTCTATAACAAACAAGGCAATGAAGGGTATTCCAAATTCCACCTCCCTGTCCGGGGGTATTCCGGGTAATTCTTCCGAAAAGACATCCTCAAATTCCCTTACAGTTCTAACTCCACTAACTCCCCCTTCTTTCGTACCCAAAGTACTAATGAAAGCCAAGAATACCTTACACCCCTTCCGAACCATCTTATCAGCCTTTAAAGCCAAAACTATGTTAGACAAGTAGTTTCGTCTTTCTCCTATCATAACTATCACTCTATCCTCTGGGGTCCTTAACTCCATTCGTTTGGCTGCACAATCCAACATAGCTCGATGCTTCACTTGATTAACCACGAACAGTTTTATGTTTAATAGTTCTAGGAAGTAGTTCTTTCGATTCATACACATACAGTCTCACATTATTCATTTAGTCACACACATGAACTTACGTTCATTACAGAGAAATGTTGTATTTGTCATTGTTTGTTGTTTTCCACTACCTAGGGGCATTTTCGTAATTTTATCCTATAGGGGTATTTTGGTATCAAATTAGCATATTTTGAGAATGTTGCAAAATAGAGATTGTTGATATTTTACCAAATTAAAATTCTTGCTGGAAAAATTTTAAGGGTGAAATGATAATTTATACACGAGGGGTATTTTTTTGTAATTTTACAAGCTAGGGTCATTTCAGTAATTTTTTGCAAAAATATGGTTCCTGCTGACTTTTAAAACAAGGGCATTTTTAAAGATTTCTAATTTGAGGGTACTTCGGTTATTTTCCCTTTTGAGGGTATTTTGGTCATTTGCACAGGTTAGGGGTAACTTGGTAATTTTGAAATTAGGGGTAATTTCGTAAAATTTCCAAATCGAGGTGTCTTTGATATTTTATAAAGTTTTTGGATATTTTTGCAAGATCAGAGGTTGTTATTTGAAATCGAGGGTAGTATGGTAATTTTGGAGAATCAATGGCATTTTAGTAATTTTACCACTAAGGGTATTTAGGTAATTTTGTAAATCGAAAATCCTTATAAAGTTTTTCCAAAATAGTAATTTTCATAATTTCAAAAGGGTAGTTGGTTGACTTTTAAAACTAGGGTTTCCATAAAAAATATGGCTAGTCCCTTTCGGGTTTTAGTTATTGGGTTTAGCCTATAACTAAGTCCTCTTGGTTAGGGTGAAGTGTAGCTACGCACTAGGTAGGATTCGAGTAAAGAGGAGGTGAGTCGCTAGGACTGCTTAAATACCAAGCTCTTACTGAATCCACTTTTAGACATGCGCACAACTGTTGCCACACCCTAGCTCGGCGACTTAGTCACAGGTTTGTTTAACGGTCCTTAAGTCTTATGTATTCAATGTTGGAGTAGACTAGTCCTAGGGTTTAATAGCCCTAATCTACTAATCTACGAGCCCAAATAAGCCCATAACAGTTCATATAAACAAATTACTTCAATAATTAGATGTACTTACCTGGTGGACTTCGGGTCGGAGGTACAGGTGCCATGCCAGAAAGCCTGTTTATTTCTTAGAAAAGTCTATTTTCAAAAGACAGAAAATGTTTTGGGCCCTAAAAGCCCTCAAGGCTGAGTTTTGAATTGGGCTCTGATACCAAATTGAAACACCCCAAACCCGGCCCACGAGCCTTGACCAGATCTGGTATGTTCCACGGTGTAAACCGTTTCAAATTCTTTTGTTACTTAGGAAACACTTGTGTGTTTTGGAAGAAAGGTTGTTTGGGTTGGGCTTGAGTTGAAAACAAGTTTATTTCATTATTAAAATCCTTTACTTTAGGTGACAAAACGTTTAGGCTTTGTTTTAAAATAAATTTACTTAATCTTTTAATAAATAAAAGTTTGTAAGCTTAATAAATAAAAACAAAGTAAAGTAGTTCTACTATGGCCTTATTAAATCAAATAATTCCCAAAAAAAAATAAATTCAAAAGTAATTAAAAAATAAAAATCCAAATTAAATAAATTCCTTGCTGTGCATGGCCACCTTTAAGCTCCTGCCGATCCGGTCCATTACTGATCGTTACCTGAAAATAATCCCATAAGGGGTGAGTCAAACAGACTCAATGTGTACACAAACACTAAGTCTTAACAAATTCAAGCATAACAAATCATATTCATACATATCATAATTCACATTTAATGATGCAACCCAAACCCAAGCCTATATGCCATCCGCTACACATCACCTGTACCATCCTGCACACCGTGGGGACTACTAAGTCAACCCTCCATCCGCTACACACTATCGAAGGCAATCGCTGCAGTCGACGTGCTTATCGCCCTTATAAAATTCGTGGTCTTAGGTCACCACATTTAGATAACGTGGTCTTAAGTCACCACATTCAGGTATCGTGGTATTAGGTCACCACATTTAGTTATCGTGGTCTTAGGTCACCACATTCACTTCCCCTTTTCATATAACCCATATGCCCCATATCATACATATCATGCATTAACATGCCAAATTCTTATTTCACATTCTTATAATGTCATATGAGTGTCGTAACAGATATTTAACATAATCCTAGTAGGAGTAGGAAACGTACCTGAGTACTTTGTACCATAGCATGGTACTTAGCCATATTCACATTCATACATATATTTAATATTGCCATAAATATTATTAAAAGATAATGTGGGGTACACACCTGATATACTTATCGAATTTACTGAAATCCCGAAAACTCGTTCTATCGCTTTAGATCTTTAATTCCTATATTTGACCAACCCTAACATGTTAGTAAAAAGCCATTCGGCTATAAATCCAAATCCTAGTAGGATTGTTGTAATCAAATTCTTACCTTGGTGCCGATTGGATTAAAAATTAAATCCTGAAACTTTGTGATGCTTTTTTATTGCAATCGGCTATACCTTTAATCATTGAACTAGTTAGTTTCGGCTTTTGAACAAATAAGAATTAGATCTAAATACCACAATAGGGCCTTGGCCGAATGTCAGATTCACTAACCTTTATGAATCTAAATTCTCGAAAACCTCAGCTTACTTCTGTCACCTTCCTCCTAACAACCGAAGTCACCTAATTTTTACCTACATTTGGCAATCCTCCACTTATTCAAAAAACTGAAATTCTCAATTATCTTAGCCCATATGGTATTCGGCCAAAAAGAAAAGAATAGAAAAGGGCCATTCGGCCACCTACCATTAATTACTCACATTCAGCTTTTCCAAAATCAACACTTCTGGCTTATTTTAAAGTAGGATTCGCTTCTAGGGATAAAGAAGAGAAATTGATAGGCATAGACAATTGATTCGGGTTAGATCTTGATGAGAAGATAGGAAGAAATCGTGAGGAAAAGAAATCCCGAAACTTACCAAATTACTAAAGAACATGCGGCCTATAGTGCACCTTCGAGAAACTAAAACACCCTTGTAGATTCGACTTTGAGGCTTAGAGAGATTCGGCTATAGGCTTGAAACTTATCTTCGACTTTTGATTGGTTTTGCAAAGGAAAAAGAATTGATGATGGGAAGCACATAGTATTTCGGTTTTACAAGGAAAGAAAAGGAAGATATAGAACTTAGAGAAATTCGACAAGAATAGGGGGTTTTGTTTTCGGCTTTGTGGAGAATTGAAATGAAAAAAGAAGAATAATGGCAGAGAGAATTCGGCAGAGATTTAAAAAAGAGAAGAAAGAATGTTGAATGGCCTTAGTTTTCCTCTTTTTGCCGAAATTACTAAGCCTAGAGAGTCCCCTTTCTTGGCCATCACTTTCATATCTTTATTTTCCTAGCTTAGCCGAAATTCTAAAAGAATTTGACTTCAACTTAAACTCCTACCTTAGTCTCCCTATGCCGTCCATCTCCTTACCTTAGGAGTGCCGAATTTTAACCCATTATTTTGGGCTTCATGTGGCCATACTAGGCCCAAGTTATTCTATCATATGGCGTCATTTCCAGAGCCCTAAGTGGCGTCTCCGGGCCATTTTTCCAAGCCCGATTTTGTCACATTTCCAAGGTTCCTTACATTTCCTTACATTTCCTTACATTTCCAAGCTTCCTCTTAAGACTTAATATTTTCTAAAGCATTTCCTTACATTTCCTTACATTTCCTTACATTTCCAAGCTTCCTCTTAAGACTTAATATTTTCTAAAGCATTTCCTTACATTTCCTTACATTTCCTTACATTTCCAAGCTTCCTCTCAAGACTTAATATTTTATAAAGCATTTTCTTACATTTCCTTACATTTCCAAGCTTCCTCTTAAGACTTAATATTTTCTAAAGCATTTCCTTACATTTCCTTACATTTCCAAGCTTCCTCTTAAGACTTAATATTTTCTAAAGCATTTCCTTACATTTCCAAGGTTCTAAAATGCACACAACACATTCACAACACATAAGGCATACTATTTCATGTAATTTTAGCCATAATGCATAAGCCCTATTCCGGGATATTACACGTGGAGGCCATACTTTTGATTTCTTTTCCTTATAGTTTCGGCATTTCCATAAGTTTATTTTAATTTGGGATTTTCGCCATGTAATAAGGCATTTCAAGGTTGTATTTTGGTTTATTTTATTATTTTATGGTTTATATCAAACACGACACCTCGGTGGTTTGAATATTAAAGTTAAATTGGAGTTTCATTAAACTAATCATCATGTTTTCAAAAGACCACATACTAAACGAAAAAAAAAAAGTTATCTTTCAAATCGTTGATTTTTCATAAATACAACTAAGTCTTGATTTTAGTTCACCTGTGGCATACTAGATTCGGTCGTAACGTATGGGCCGAGTTTAGGGTGTTATACTTTTGGTATCAGAGCCCAGTTCAAAACTTGGTCTATGAATTGGGTCTAGTGGTGTTTTATAGTCCGATGTGAGTTTGGAAAAAAATATTTTCGGTTGAGATATGGCCTTCGAGTCTGGTGGCACCTGATTCACCAAGGTAAGTATTCTAACCTTTGATGTGGTATGCATGATTGGATTTAATTGGCTTTATGGGGACATAGGCGAGTATGCTAGGGTTTATGGACCTTAGACCTAGGCACACAACTCTTAAAATCCATAAAACTTAATTTCTCTAATTAAACATGTCCATGGATAAGTCATTGGGTTGGAGTGTAGCAACAGGCATACGCATGTCTAGGATTGGATCTAGGGAGAGCTTGGTATTTAAGCCGTCCTAGTGGCCCACCTCCTCTTCGCTAGAATCCTACTTGGTGCGTAGTGTTTGTTCACTTTAGCTGAAAGGACTTGTTAATGGGCCGAAATTCACGATTAAAGCTCGAAAGGGACCAATACCCTATTTTTTGTAAAATTACTTATACCCATTGTTCTGTAAATTACCCAAAATACCCTAGGTTTGAGAAAATTACTAAAATACCCCTGGTTTGCAAAATTGCCAAAATACCACTGATTTACAAAATTACCAAAATACCCCTATTTTGTAAAAGTACCCAGATACTTTATTTTGCAAAATTACAAAAATACCCCAATAGGGTGAAATTACGAAAATACCCCTGGGTAGTGAAATGACAAAAATACCCCTGTGTGACGAGGGTGAGTCTATGGATGTCACTTTTGTGTTTGATGCTATTATGTGATCCTTTGTTTGTGATGCATATGGATACGGAATATATGTGATTTCTAGAACTAGGAGATACAGACTTGACACTGATTTTGAATTCGAAAGAACTACTGTTTAAACTACTTTCCATAAGACTGTTCGTTACTAATCAGTGGAAGAAAGTATTAATTCATAAAATTTTTAACCAGATAAATTGTGAACGCTAGATATGAGCACTAGGGGACGTGGTGTGCGTGGTCGAGGAAGAGGCAGGATTGCTGTGTTGGAACCAGTAGGGTCTGGTCATTAGTCCAAAAATGAGATACCAGTGCCACCAGCTATGGGGGCTAAGTATCAGGACCAAACGAGTGGAGATGATACGGTGTCTTAGGCGATGCTCCGAGTGTTGGAGAGAGTTGTGGGAGCTGGCATGGGTACGGAGCTCGAAAATCTGTGCTAGAGCGACTTAGGGCTAATGGAGCGAAAATATTTAGGGGAATTTCTGGCGTAGCTCCTAGTACGGCTGGGTATTGGATGGAAGCAGTGGAGCGTATAATGGATGACCTTGACTTCACAGAAGAGGAGAAGCTAAAGGGAGTGGTGTCTCTTCTTCGGGATGAAGCATATCAATGGTGGCTTACGGTCAAGAATGGTGCGGTGGCTGACCGCATTACTTGGGATTTCTTCAAAATGGCATTCCAGAGTAAGTACATCGGATCGAGTTATGTGGATGCGTAGCGTAGGGCATTTTGAATCTGATTCAAGAAAGTAAATCGATAGCTGCTTATGAAGTAGAATTTCTGCGCTTGAGTCGTTATACCTGAGGGATAGTAACCACCGAGCATGAACGTTGTGTTCAATTTGAGGATGGTTTGAGGGATGATCTGCGGTGCTTATAGCTCCACAACGAGAGCGAAAATTTGTAGTTTTAGTAGAAAAAGCTAAGATAGCCGAGGAAGTTTAGCAAACCGAAAAGTGAAATAATGAAAGAGACAGGGATAGAATAAGAGGAATTTTGGATCGTTAGGGTCAATGGGACATTTTCAGATAAGACCTAAGATTGATGGGCTAAGACAGGGTGTGAGATCTGGGGGTAATGGTCAACCGCAGGGGTGTGGTCGGTGTAATAAATTTCATTCGGGAGAATGTTGGATAGATGACAGGAAATGTTTTAGGTGTGGGTCCTCAGATCATCTGGTTAGGGACTGTCCACAGGATCGGGGTGGAGCAGAGCTGGTAGAACAGACTAATGCTCATCCTAGTAGAGGAGGTCCACAACCACAGAGAGGTCGCGGTCCAGCCAGAGGAGGTCGTGTTGGGGATAATGTTGGATTTTAGTACGCGTTTCATCCACAAATAGATGTTCATTTAGAAAGGGTGATTCAAATTTTGGAGGACATGTTGAGAGGTTGCATTATAGATTTCAAAGGTAGCTGGGAGGACTTTCTACCATTGGCGGAATTCGCGTATAATAACAGCTACCAGTCTAGTATTCGGATGGCACCGTATGAAGTATTGTACAGGCAGAAGTGTTGTACTTCTACATGTTGGACGGAGTTGGATGAACGATAGATTTTGGGTCCGGAACTAGTATTGGAAATGGAGAATAAGGTTGGGTTATTCGGGTTAGGTTAAAGGAAGCGTTGGATAGGCAGAAGTCTTACGCTGACCTGAAACGAAGGGACATAGAGTTTGCAGTGAGTGATCGGGTTTTCTTAAAGGTATCACCGTGGAAGAAAATTATAAGGTTTTGACAGAAGGGTAAGCTAAGCCCTAGGTTCATCGGGCCTTATCTGGTGTTAAAGCGTATAGGACTAGTTGCTTATCAGCTTGAGCTACCTTCGGAGCTAAGTAAGATTCATGATGTATTCTATATTTCAATGTCGTGACGTTACCGTTCAGACCCATCTCATTTGATACTGTTGGAGGAACTTGAAGTAAAGCTTGATTTATCTTTTGAGGAGGAACCTGTCCAGATATTGGAGCGCTATGTTAAAGTTTTGTAAAGAAAATCGGTTCCTTTGGTTAAGGTTCTATGGCATAACCACAGATCAGAGGAAGCTATATGGGAGTCAAAGGATGATATAGACAACAATACCCTCACCTCTTTTGACTAGGTAATTTCGGGGACGAAATTATTTTAAGGGGGTAGAACTGTAACATCCTAGATTGGGGGCTCTGCGCTTGGGATGTGTTATGTGTGTATGCCATGCTGTGTGTGTGTGTCAGGTATGTTTAGAGCTTTCGGGAAGGCTTGAGGTTAGGTCTGAGCCTTGGTATAAATTTCATTTTTAGTCACTGTAAGGGAGAGCTAGGTGAAGTGGGCCTTAAGGGTCCTTGAATGGGAAAGTTAACATAAGAATTTAATTGGTAAAGTGGCAAGGAGGAGCCACTAAGGGAGCAGATAAGTGACGCCACATGCAGGTTTGGAGGGAGCAAGTTCGAATCCCATGTTAAGCAAAAGGAGTGTTTTTTTTTTTAAAATATGTGTCTGAGGAGCGAGAAGTGGTTTCGGCTGGGACTCTAAAGGAGTGGGTGTGGATTGAGTCACAAGATAGGGAGGTGAGGATAAGAAAAATGAGGGATAGGATAGAGGGGGAAGGGGCGGCCGAATGTGGGACCGTGTGTAAGGGGGGAAACGGCTAGATGAGGCCAAGGGGTGCCGAATTTTCATTATTTTCCTAGAGTATATGTTTTTGATTTTCTTTCTCTTCTTCTTTTCTCCTCTTAAATTTTGGCAACTAAGGATTTCTTCGTCTTCTTCTTCTCTTTTTTCTACCAAAAGCCGAAAAACTCCTAACTCTATTCTTCTAAAGCCGAAAATGCCTAAGCTTCTTCTTGTTCATCTCTTTTTCGGATCTTTATTAAAAGCCAAAAACTCCTAGATCTCGTTTATGGCTTGGTTTATTTCTTTCATCGTTTCAATCTTCTTCTTTAATTACCGAATCTTCTTGCAAGTGGTAGCCGAAATCCTCTATAAAAGTGAGTGTCAACTTGTGCTATTATTATTTTTTGTAATCTTTTTCGACTTTTTGAGGCCAAAGCCGAATGGCTAGTTGGTGGTTAGGGCCATCTTTAGTTTGACGTTTTCACTGATCTTGTGTTCTTTTTGGGCGACATTCTGGGATTTGAAGGAGATCTAATCGCCTAGGTTTCTAAGCCAGAAATCGGTAGCATTCGAATCATATTATGTCTTTTGGGATTTCAAGGTAAGGATTTCAATTCTCCCTAAGTTGATCAATCGATTTCTTTTCGTTATTCGTACCTTAATCTAATTCTTCGTTAAGCAATCATTATAGTATCTTCTGACCAAGGCCATTCATGGACTCAATGTCAGTAAATCGAAGGAAGGGGTTGGATCTGTAGTCCCAATCCCAAAGTTCAAGAAACGCGCGGTGTCTACTGTTCGTGATTGGCCACCGGGTTGTGGACCAGCTTCTGAGCAGAATAGTAGGCAGATAACGATAGTTTCGGCTAGTGATAGCGTCAACATAGAGAGTGTCGTCTTACGTGTTATCAGGTGTGTAAACTTTCACACACTGTACTGTAACTATACTAACGCTTGAGTGGGCTGAAAAGCCAGAAAAAGGGCTATGTAGACAGTCGTGGTACCCTTAGGGGTAAGGCTAGGATTGCCGTGCGTGACTGTATCGTTACTTTGTATAGTCGAATGTATGTATGATAGACTGATGTGTTATGATTAGCATGTTGCATTGATAGGATTGTATGTAGATCATGGGTATGGTATGAAGGGGAAGTGCTTAATTGGTCATGTAGTGATCGGTGCTTTGCCACGATATATATACATATGTTCATACATTATTTTTAGTCACTTAGTGATCGGTGTCTCTGCCACGATATATATATATTTTATTTGGTCATGTAGTGATCGGTGGCTATGCCACGAAATATTATTTGGTCACCTAGTGATCGTGTATACTTGGCAGCATGACTGTCGTGATGGAGTGTAGCGGATGGAGGGTCAATTGTAGAAATCCCCACGGTGTGACTGGTTGGTATGGGTTGGTGTGTAGCGGATGGAAAAAGTAGGTTTGGGTTGGGCTTATCGCATTCATATGTGTATGTTGATATGTGGGATAAGGCCAATGTGTGATTGTGGATTGCATGCAGTATGTATAATATGGTAGATTTTTACACACTGAGTCTTGGTGATTCACCCTTTTCCTTAACTTTTCAGGTGAGCAGTAGCTCGTGGATGTTGGAGCCGAGGTAGACTCATGGAGGCCATACTTTCGATTTCTTTTCCTTATAGTTTTGGCATTTCTATAAGTTTATTTTAATTTGGGATTTTCGCTATGTAATAAGGCCTTTCAAGGTTGTACTTCGGTTTATTTAATTATTTTGCGGTTTATATCAAACACGACACCTCGGTGGTTTGAATATTAAAGTTAAATTGGAGTTTCATTAAACTAATCATCATGTTTTCAAAAGACCACATACTAAACGAAAAAAAAGTTATCTTTCAAATCTCTAGTTTTTCATAAATACAACTAAGTCTTGATTGTACTTCACCCAGTGGCATCCCAGATTTGGTCGTAATGTATGGGTCTATTCCTCCTCCACCTAAGCACAACAGATTAAATTAAGCAACATAATTAAGAGCAAACCAAGTACTTATCATATAATTTAGAAATCAAATAACAAAATCCATCATAGGTTTCATCCCCTTCAGGTATCTGAGGGGTTTAGTGCATAACTAAATATGAAAACATCTCAAGAGTAAAGAATAAACAAAACATAAGAAATCCCTAAAACCCCCTGGAGGAAGTAAAGGAGAGATCCTCCGTCTTGAATAGAGTTCTGGCTTCTTGAGATGGATCAACTAGCTATCTTCAAGTGATTCCCTAAAAGATGAAAGCTTCGACAAAAGCCTCTTCTAAAAAGCTCCCCTTTAATGTTTGCCTTGGGTTATTTATATAGGCATTGGGATGCTATCCTTGGCTCCTAAGTACCTCTTTCAAGTAGAATTATTATTAGGATGTCTAAGTAGACTTAGTAGTATGTTTCTTTGGCTTCAAGTATCCAAATCTGTGTGAAATTTCTCTCTTCCGCGGTAGGGGCATGACTATGGCACACGCCCATGTAACTCGTGGTTGGGCCGTGTCTCGATTCTGTTGTTTTGGGCACGACTGTGGCAAGTCAGGGTTCAGGCCGTGCTTTAGGTCTGTCGATTTGGGCACGGCCATGTAGATCACCAAGCACGTCCGTGTTATCAATGGATTCTACACGGTCGTGTGTTACGTAGTTGAGGTCGTGCTCTAGGTAATTTGTGAGGCACGGTCGTGTGGGCTTTGGGCCAGGCCATGTTGATTGCTTGTTAAGGCCCAATTACTCCATTTTAAGCTTATTTTGTGTTCTTTTTATCCTCGGGTGCTTTCCTGAGTATAAACTTGAAAAGAAAGGATTAAAAGCACCTTTTTACATAAATCAAGGGCTAAATCATCCAAAAGCTTATTAAATATGGGGTTCAAATATGTTTCTTTTACGGTTTATCAAATACCCCCACACTTAAGCTTTTGCTTGTCCTCAAGCAAAATTCTCAACTTACAATTAAAATGAACTTTCCATAATTCCTAATTCCTATCAACAATGTCTCATCAGAATTCACAGATAATTTATACATGGATAATTCAACTCAAGGAACCCTAAAGATTCAATTACGATAAGTCATACATTTGTAGTACGAAAACATAGGTGTCTTCCTTTATCTAAGTGATTACCTTTAATTCGAAATCGACAAGAACTGACATCCTCACTAAAGATTCACTAAAATCACTCGAAGGTGTTTAAGGTTCAAGAATAAGCACTCTAAGTCGAACCTGAAAAGTTAATACCATAGGCTTGCACGAAAATCAAATATCCACCATCAGATATGAGATGATACACGATCAAAAAGTCTTTAATCGAGGTTTATGCAGGCTAAGGTTAAGGGTGTGGATACAGACTGAATTAGAGGTTTAGAATCGAGACTAACTTGACAAATTGCCTAACAAGAAACACTGAACTAAATATGAACATTTACTTCAAATGCAAACTAATAAGACCACTATAGATAATTACTATATAATAACGAATATTTTCATTACTTAAAATTTTATAATACTTTAATCTGAGCTTTTCTTCAACAATTAAGAGCTTAAATGCTTTAAGCTCTTTTATTATACTACTAATATTGAATATACTTGGATTTTTTTTAAGAACAAACTAAAATAAACATAATAGAAGGAACTTTGATAATTGAAATAACCTAATTCAGCAACTGATCAAATCAATTCTCGATAGAGGGGTAGTCAAAGGAATATTGATAACAAATACAAAGGGATTTTGGGTTAATATTAGTGGGTGAGTCAATAAAAAGGTTGTTAAGATTCAATGGGGTTCACTAGGGGTTATTTATGTAGGTAGGCTTTTTAGTGGAGTGAACAGGTTAAAACCTAGGTGCCTTTATCATTTTAGTATATCAAATCATTAATGTGGTCTCGACATGCATAACCGACGCAAGTTCTAGAATAATAGTTCAAAGTTGACACACGCATAATCAATTAAAGTGAGCACGAAAAAGGGTATATGCTCTATAAGGCTCAAAATCTCACAAAAAATTATGGGTGTTTTGACATCAATCTTTATAAATTTTGAACTTCAAGGTGATACTCAAGTTAGATTCAACAACCTATCAATTTTAATTTTTAGAAAGTAGACTTATCATGCTCGATTCTCTAGTATTCTTCAAATTTAATCATCAATGCACAATTAACTAAGACTTATTCTAAAACATATCGATAAAATCATAAATCATTAGAAATTTCACCTAATTAATAATATGAGAAAAAAAATTAAGATCAAGACTAATTTGGGGTTTTGAGAATTATGCAAAAAGTTAGGCACTATTACCCCCACACTTAAGATGTACATTGCCCTCAATGTACAAAGATAAATAATGATAATTAGGAGCCAAATCAAAAAGATAAGTGGGGAAAGTAATACTCCCTGAAATCTGGATGATCCTTGGCGTCTTTGGTGGCGGTGATGGTGGAGTGTCTACCGGAAAGCAATTTGTTAGATGAAGAAATTGGGTAGCCTGTGAAGATATAGCCAAGAGATCTAGAGAAATAATAATACTATACTAATAATATAATTAAAGATTAAGGAAATAAAATGAAGGAGACTAAGAATAAAACTGAAATTGAAAGAAAAGACTAATGGACTAAGGAGTCCTTATTGTTAGATGGTTCGTGAAGTGGGTGTGATAGGAGTCCTTATTGTTAGATGGTTCGTGAAGTGGGTGTGACCTCGAAGGCTGTGGTGCATGATTCCCAAATAGCCTTTAGAACCAAAAACCAAGAAACTAATATGAAATAAAGTAAATTAAGCAAGATATAAGTAAAGATAAGGAAAATAAAGGAGACGAGAAAAGAAAAATAGAACTGAAAAGGTTTCAGAGACCCTTGGCGTGTCAATTAAGTGAAGCTACCGACATGAACTCATGTTGAGGTCTCCTCTGAGGAGATGATGCTTACGTTTCTTCGGCATGATCTTTGTGTTGCTCAAGAGTCTTGGACCTTTTATATGAATAGGAAGAAAAATTTGAAAGAAAAGTGAAAGAAGGAATAAGAAAGAATATGGGAAAAAGAGGAAGGGCTGTGGGGATTTAAATAAGATTTCAAATCTGGCACGTTCCCACGCCCGTGCCGAGGTTGTGTCGATTCACACGGCCATATCGCACGGCCATCTTGTGGGGTGTGTTGTTCTTCCACGCCTGTTGTGTTGATTGGCACGCCCGTTCCTAAAAGGCCAGGATGTGAGCACTGATGAAATGCATGGGTGTGGTCTGCCCGTGCTCAAATAGTCAGTATCTTAGCACGATCGTGAGGCACGGCCGTGCTATTTTTGTCAGTGCCCGTGCTATGGGTGGTTGGATCCGTGACGTTGGGGGTGGTTGGACTGACTTGCACGGCTCTGCTCTGTCAGTGTGGTGGTTCGATGGTTCACACAGCCACAGGCACGGCCGTGTGTAAGGCCGTGTGGCCTGGAAACCTGCATCTTTGTTTTAAATTTGGAGAGAGAAGAGAGAAGGACAGAAAAGAAAAAATAATTTTGAACAATAAAAAGTGTTAGTGCTCAGGTTGCCTCTCGAGAAGCTCTCGTTTATAGTCTTAAGCTAGACTGTCCTTGACTTTGAAAATTTTAGGGAGGTTTAAAGGTTTGAATATTTTCCCTCTTGTTGACAATTTTATTTTCGTGACAAAGTTTAGGTCGAGAAGCGTTTACCTTGAAATTTCCGAATATTGGATTGCTTACCTCAAGTATTTCGTGTGGGAAAATATTGTGTACCTGAAAAAGTATTTCTTCCTTTTTCTTCAGGTCTGTTTAAGTGATGTGAGGATCGGCTTTGTCTAACAGCACTTGATCCCCTATTTTAAAGTGATTTGATGTCTCTATGAGTTCTTCTAGTGGTTCCTTAGGTTTTACTTTGTGTGGATCCGGTTTTTCTTTGGTGTGTATCTTCTACTCTTCTAAATTGTTGATCTTACGATTTTGTGTTGGCTTAGCTTTGATACTTTGTGATGTTTCCTGCGATGAAGTTTGAACATTTGATTATCTATTGAAATGACTTTCTTACCTTCATCTTCTGTTGTTTTAGCTGAGTCGAGAGCTTGAAGATTGATTGATTCATCCCCTACATGAAGTATGAGTTCTCCTGTGGCAACATCAATTTTAGTCTTGGCAGTTGCAAGAAAAGGTCTTCCTAAAATTAAAGGGATTGAATTTTCCTCATCCATGTCTAAAACAACAAAATCTACTGGGAAAACAAATTTATCAATTTTTTTTAAAACGCCTTCAATAATGCCCCTAGGAATTCTAACAGTTTTATCAGCTAGTTGGATACTCATCGTAGTTTGTTTGGGCTTCCCTAGACCTAGTCGTTTAAACAGTGTATAAGGCACGACATTTATACTTGCCCCTAAATCAGCTAATGCATTATCAATAGTTAAACTACCAATTAAACATGGAATCGTAAAACTCTAGATCTTTTAGTTTCTATGGTAGTCTGTTCTATAGCATTGCTGAGTATGTTGCGTTAAGTTCCGTATGGTGCTCTTCATCTATTTTGCATTTATTCGTCAAGAGCTATCTTAAAAATCTACTTCAGTCGGGCATCTGAAAAAGAGCTTTAAGAAGAGGTAAGTTAATATGTAATTTCTTTAAAAGTTTTAGAAACTTACCAAATTGTTCCTCTGAATCATCTTTTTTCAATGCTTCGGGATAAGGTATGCGAGGTTGGTATTCTTTGATTACCGATTTTGGCCTCTCTTGTGCTACCTCTATTTTACCTTTTTCTTCCTTATTTTCTTGTATTGAGATGGGCTCGTCTACTTTTGTATCCTCTTGAGTTGTGATGGCTTGGATTTGCTCTTTTGAGTTTATTTCTGTGTTGCTTGGTAGACGTCCTTGTTGACGTTTAGAAATCACCTTTGTGAGATGTCCCACTGACCTAGTAAGTTCTCCAAGTTGATTCTTGATTCCTTTGATCGATTTTTGTTGTTCATCACGTATTGCTTCAGTCTTTTGGAGATGAGTATCTGTAGCTGCCATGAATTTTGTCAACATCTCTTCAAGGTTTGATTTATTTTCCTGTGGATAGGGCTGATTTTGGTAATTTGGAGTAGGTTGTTGCCTTTGGTTTCCTTGATTTCCTTGTCCTCCCCATGAAAAATTTGGGTAGTTCCTCCAACCCGCATTATAAGTGTTACTATAAGGATTATTATTAGATCAAAATTGTTACCTATATAGTTTGTCTGCTCGTTTTCTGCTCCTGGTTGGTAGGGTGAGTACTCAGAATTCGCCATATTCCTGCTTGTTTCGCATTGCATGACTGGATGTACCTATGAAGAATATAAATTATCAAGCTTTTTATTCATTAACTCCACCTGTGTCGACAGCATTGTCACTGCATCTATGTTAAAAACTCCGGCTGATTTTGTCAGTTTAGCTCTTGTAATTTGCCATTGATAGGTGTTCAACGACATCTCCTCAATAAAATCGTAAGCCGCTTCAAGAATTTTATTATTCAAAGTTCCACCAGCTAATGAATCAATCATTTGCCTAGTTGGAGAATTCATACCATTGTAAAAAGTTTGGACTTGAAGCCACAAAGGTAATCCGTGGTGTGGGAATCTCCTTAAGGGACCCTTGTATCTTTCCCATGCATCATATAATGTTTTTGCGCCCAAAAGAAGATATGTCATTCCTAAATTTAGCTGTTTTGGTTGGTGGAAAATATTTTAAAAGAAATTTTTCGATCATTTGATCCCATGTGGTGATTGACCCTCGTGGTAACTAGTTCAACCACTACTTTGCTTTATTCCTTAATGAAAAAGGAAATAACTGAAGACGTATGGCATCGTCAAAAACGCTATTTATTTTGAAGGTATCACAGAATTCTAAAAAATTAGATATATGAGTGTTTGGATCCTCATCCTACAAACCATCAAATTGAACAAATTGTTGAATCATTTGTATTGTGTTAGGCTTTAATTCAAAATTATTAGCAGCTATAGCGGGCCTAACAATACTGGATTTTGCTTCTGTCAAATTAGGTTTAGCATAATCATACATAGTACGCGGAGCATTCTGTTCTTGCAAATTTGGTGGGTTGTTCTCGTCCATCCCTTCAGTAGGATTGGATCGTTGCTGTTCTTCTCTTTGATAGTATAGGACTCGTCTAATTTCTCTGCGATTTCTGCGAGCGGTAGCTTTAATGTCACTCTCGTATTCTAATGGTCCTCTCAGATTCCTTCTAGTCATAAACTAGAGGTACCTGTTATGAAAAGAAAGAAAGAAATTTAGAATAACAAAAAATATATGTATAAAAATAAGAGAAATTTAAAAATAAAGATAATGGCTAAAGTAATATAAATAGAGCTTTCTTAATATTTTAGGAGTTCCCCGGCAACGGCGCCAAAAACTTTATCGTGTCAAACAGTCGAGTTTTAATATTTATAAAAGAGTGATTGAACCTGTAGACTAACTGTGACAATGATAGAGGCAAGTGCACCTATCGAACAGTAGTATAGCTCAGGCAAGGATATCTTATCGAACCCAAGGGAACCTAAAAGTACTACTACTCACTTTCTCTCTATTATTTAGCCTGAAATATGGAGTGATTGGTTTATGAAACTAATGAAAAACTAAACTAGATGCAAGGATAAAAGAATGAATGGGAGAAAGAATTTAGGAAAACTCAGTTGATAAATACGATACCCTCAGGAAGACCTATGACTTCAATTATTATTTATTCCCCAAACCATATGATTTCTTTACTTAGCTTGATCCGTGAGACTCCCTAACCTATATTAAACCCTCTCTCGAGGCGAATAACGTCTAACCTTAGGTTAATTAGTGGAACTCTCGTTCTCTTATAATAACCCCCTAAGGAAGCAGTAAATTGATCAATGGATTCCCATATTAGGTTTCACCCTAATTCGGCAAAATCTCGTAACCCTATCTCTAGGCGCCAGATCAACGCCGCTTAATTATGCTAGATATACTATTAGGTAGGGTCTATTCCTCCTCCACCTAAGCACAACAGATTAAGTTAAACAACATAATTAAGAACAAACCAAGTACTTATCATATAGTTTAGAAATAAAATAACAAAATCCATCATAGGTTTCATCCCCTTCAAGTATTTGAGGGGTTTAGTGCATAACTAAATATGAAAACATCTCAAGAGTAAAGAATAAACAAAACATAAGAAATCCCTAAAACCCCCTGAAGGAATTAATGGAGAGATCCTCCGTCTTGAATGGAGTTCTGGCTTCTTGAGATGAATCAATTGGCTATCTTCAAGTGATTCCCTAAAAGATGAAAGCTTCGGCAAAAGCCTCTGCTAAAAAGCTCCCCTTTAATGTTTGCCTTGGGTTGTTTATATAGGCATTGGGATGCTATCCTTGGCTCCTAAGTACCTCTTTCAAGTAGAATTATTATTAGGATGTCTAAGTAGACTTAGGAGTATGTTTCTTTGGCTTCAAGCATCCAAATCTGAGTGAAATTGCTCTCTCCCGCGGCAAGGGCACGGCCATGGCACACGCCCGTGTAACTCGTGGTTGGGCCGTGTCTCGATTCTGTCATTTTGGGCACGGCTATGGTAAGTCGGGGTTCAGGCCGTGCTTTAGGTCTGTCGATTTGGACACAGCCATGTAGATCACCAGGCACGTCGTGTGATCAATGGATGCTGCACGACTGTGTGTTACGTAGTTGAGGCAGTGCTCTAGGTAATTTGCGAGGCACGATCTTGTGGGCATTGGGCCAGGCCGTGTTGATTGCTTGCTAAGGCCCAATTACTCCGTTTTAAGCCCATTTTGTGTTCTTTTTATCCTCGGGTGCTTTCCTGAGTATAATCATGAAAAGAAAGGATTAAAAGCACCTTTTTACATAAATCAAGGGCTAAATCATCCAAAAGCCTATTAAATATGGAGTTAAAATATGTTGCTTTTATGGTTAATCAATAGCCACCAAGTCATCACAGAAGAATCACACCAGAAACAAAATCGTAAGATTGACAATTTAGAAGAGCATAAGATACATACCAAAGAAAAGCCGGATCCATACGAAGTAGAACCAAAGGAACCACCAGAAGAGCTCACAGGGACATCAAATCACTTTAAAATAGGATACCAGGTGCTGTTAGACAAAAGCAATCCACACATCACTTCAACAGAAATGAAGAAAAAGGGAGAAATACTCCTTTAGGTACACGATATTTTCCCACACGAGATAGTCGAGGTAAGCAATCCAATATTCAGCAATTTCAAGGTAAACACTTCCAGACCTAAACTTTTTCATGAAAATAAAACTGTCAACAAGAGGGAAAATATTCAAACCTTTAAACCTCCCTAAATTTTTCAAAGTCAAGGATAGTCTAGCTTAAGACTATAAGCAAGCGCTTCTCGGGAGGCAACCCGAGCACTAAAACTATTTATTTGCAAATTTCTTTTCTTTTCTTTTCTTCTCTCTTCTTTCAACATTTAAACTAACACAAAAATACAAATTTCCAGGCCACACGGCCTTACACACGGCCGTGCCCGTGGCCGTGTGGACCACCGGAACTACCACACTGATCGAGCAGAGCCGTGCAAGTCAGTCCAACCACCCCCAACATCACGGATCCAACCACCCACAATACGGGCACTGACAAAATAGCACGGCCATGCCTCACGACTGTGCTAAGATACTAACTTATTGAGCACGGGCAAACCACGCCCGTGTAGTCCATCCGTGCTCACATCTTGGCCTTTTAGAAACGGGCATGCCAATCTACAAACGGGCGTGGAAGAACAACACACTCCATAACACGGTCGTTCAAACTGGCCGTGTGAATCAACACACCCTTGGTACACGGGCGTGGGAACATGCCAAACTTGAAATCTTATTTAAACCCCACAGCCATTCCCTTCTCCTCATCTTCTTGCTTTCTTCTTTTTCTTTCAATTTTTCTTTTTTCTATAAGAAAAGGTCTAAGACTCTTGAGCAGACACCAAAATCATGCCGAAGAAACGTAAGCATCGTCTCCTCAGAGGAGACTTCAACATGAGTTCATGCCGGCAGCTTCGGCTAATTGACACGCCAAGAGTCTTCGAAACCTTTTTGGTTTTATTTTTTTCTTGTCTCCTTTATTTTCTTTATCTATACTTTTTTTCTACTTAATTTAATTTATTTCATATTAGTTTCTTGGTTTTAGGTTCTAAAGGCTGCTAGGGAATCACACACCACAGCCTTCGAGGTCACACCCACATCACGAACCATCTAATAATAAGGACTCCTTAGTCCATTAGTCTTTTCTTTCAATTTTAGTTTTCTTCTTAGTCTCCTTCTTTTTATTTCCTTAATCTTTAAATATATTATTAGTATATTATTATTTCTCTAGATCTCTTGGCTATATCTTCATAGGCTACCCAATTTCTTCATCTAGCAAATTACTTTTCGGTAGCCACACCACCAGGCCCATAGAAAACACCATCACTGCCACCAAAGACGCCAGGGATCATCCAAATTTCAGGGAGTATTACTTTCCCCACTTATCTTTTTGATTTGGCATCTAATTATCATTATCTATCTTTGTACATTGAGGGCAATGTACATCTTAAGTGTGGGGTAATAATGCCTAACTTTTGCATAATTCTCAAAACCACGAATTTAGTCTTGATCTTAGGTATTTTCTCATATTATTAATTAGGGTGAAATTTCTAATGATTTATGATTTTTATTGATATGTTTTAGAGTAAGTCATAGTTAATTGTGCATTGATGATTAAGTTTGAAGAATACTAGAGAATCAAGCATGATAAGTCTACTTTCTAAAAAATTAAAAATTGATAGGTCGTTGAACTGAATTTGAGTATCACCTTAAAGTTCAAAATTTATAGGGATTGCTGTCAAAAAACACCCATAATTTTTGTGAGATTTGAGCCTTATAGAGCATATATTCTCTTTCATGCTCACTTTATTGATTATGAGTGTGTCAACTTTGAACTGTTATTCTAGAACTTGTCTCGTTTATGCATGTCGAGACCACATTAATGATTTGATATACTGAAATGATAAAGGCACCTAGGTTTTAACCCGTTCACTCCACTAAAAAGCCTACCTACAAATTAACCCTTAGTGAACCCCGTTGAATCCTAACAACCTTTTTATTGACTCACCCATTAATATCAACCCAAAACCCTTTGTATTTGTTATCAACATTCTTTTGACTACCCCTCTATCGAGAATTGATTTGATCAATTACCGAATTAGGTTATTTCAATTATCAAAGTTCCTTCTATTATGTTTGTTTTTGGTTTGTTCTTTAAAAAAACCCAAGTTTATTCAATATTAAGTAGTATATAAAAGAGCTTAGAGCATTTAAACTCTAATTGTTGAAGGAAAAGCTCGTATTAAAGTATTATCAAATTTCAAGTGAGAAAAAATACTCAGTTATTATAGAATAATTATCAATAGTAGGTATTATTGGCTTTTAATTGATGTAAGTACTTATATTAGTTCATTGTTTCTAGTTAGGTAATTTGTCAAGTCAATCTCGATTCTAACCTTCTAATTCAGCCTTTATCCACACATTTTACCCTAGCCCCATTACAACCCTTACAAAGACCTTTTGATTTGTGTATCTTCTCATATATAATGGTGGAGATTTGATTTTCAGGCAAGCCTATGGGATTAGCTTTTCAGGTTCGACTTAGAGTGCTTATTCCTGAACCTTAAACACTTTGAGTGATTTGAGTGAACCTTCAGTGAGGATGTCAATCCTTGTCGGTTTTGAATTAAAGGTAACTATTCAGATAAGGGGAGACACCTATGTTTTCTTACTAAAAAGGTATGACTTATCATTATTGAATCTTTAGGGCTCTTTGAGTTAAATTATCCTTGTATAAATTATCTATGAATTATGATGAGACATTGTTGATGAATATTATGAACTATGGAAAGTTCGTTTTATTTATAAGTTGAGAATTTTGCTTGAGGACAAGCAAAAGCTTAAGTGTGGGGGTATTTGATAAACCGTAAAAGTAACATATTTTAACCCCATATTTAATATGCTTTTGGATGATATAGCCCTTGATTTATGTAAAAAGGTGATTTTAATCCTTCCTTTTCATGTTTATACTCAGGAAAGCACCCGAGAATAAAAAGAACACAAAACGGGCTTAAAACGGAGTAATTGGGCCTTAGCAAGAAATCAACACGGCCTGGCACAAAGCCTGCATGACCGTGTCTCGACGATTACCTAGAGCATGACCCAACTCACAAGTTGCACGGTCGCGCATCATCTTATTACCACACACGGGTGTGTCAAATGATCTACATGGCTGTGTCCCAATCGACAGACCTGAAGCATGGCCTAAATGTCAACTTACACGACCGCGCCCAAAACAACAGAATCAAGGCACGGGCCAACCACGATTTACACGTGTGTGACATGGCCGTGCCCCTGCTGCGAAAATGAGCAATTTCACTCGAAATTGGATGCTTGAAGCCAAAGAAACATACTACTAAGTCTACTCAAACACCCTAATAGTAATTCTTCTTGAAAGAGGTACTTAGGAGCCAAGGATAGCATCCCAAAGCCTATATAAACAACCCAAGGCAGACATTAAAGGGGCATCTTTGGCAGAGGCTTTTGCCGAAGCTTTCATGTTTTAGGGAATCACTTAAAGATAGCTAGTTGATCCATCTCAAGAAGCTAGAGTTTTTATTCAAGACGGAGGATCTCCTCTTTAATTCCTTCAGGGGGTTTTAGGGATTTCTTATGTTTTGTTTTATCTTTTCTCTTGAGATGTTTTCTTATTTAGTTAAGAACTAAACCCCTCAGATACCTGAAGGGGATGAAACCTATGATGGATTTTGTTATTTGATTTCAAAATTATATGATAAGTATTTGGTTTGTTCTTAATTATGTTGCTTAATTCAATCTGATGTGCTTAGGTGGAGGAGGAATAGACCCTACCTAAGAGTAGAACATAATTGAGTGGAGTTGATCGGGCACCTAGAGATAGGGTTATGAGATTTTGTCGGATTAGGGTGAAACTTAATATGGGAATCTATTGATTGATTTACTGCTTCCTTAGGGGGTTATTATAAGAGAATGAGAGTTCCACTAATTAACCTAAGGTTAGACGTTATTCACCTCGAGAGAGGGTTTAATATAGGTTAGGGAGTCTCACGGATCAAGCTAAGTAAAGAAATCATATGGTTTAGGGTTAAATAATAAGTGAAGTCATAGGTGGATTCTTCCTGAGGGTATCATCTTCATCAACTGAGTTTTCCTAAAGTCTTTCTCTAATTCGTTCTTTTGTCTTTGCATTTAGTTTAAAGTATTTCATTAGTTTTAATAAATCAATCACTCCATATTTTCAGCTAAATAATAGAAAGAAAGTGAGTAGTAGTACTTTTAGGTTCCCTTGGGATCGATAAGATATTCTTACCTAAACTATACTACTGTTCGGTAGGTGCACTTGCCTCTATCGTTGTCATAGTTAGTCTACAGGTTCAATCATTCTTTTTATAAATATTAAAACGTGACTGTTTGACACGATCAATATGAATTAATTAATTGAATGCACCAGATGATATAGAGAATACAAGGAAACGAGCATGCTAGTATGAATGATAAATTGTTGAATTTGTGATTGTTTGGTTGACTAAATTTGTGAATATTGAGATACTTAGGGATGACTGAAGGCATTGCTTGGTATACATCCTGGGCCAAAAAGCAAACCCTTATTTATTCATCTTTAGTAACTATTTTGAGCTAGAAAAAACTTCTCGATGAACCCATATACAAAACCCGAGCCAAAAATGATAATTTGTGCTTACCCTTTTCTTTAGTCCCAAATCGCATGATTTTAGACATCTGACCATATATATTGAGGGTTAAGTAGATACATTATGGTAGTTTTGTAAAAATAGAATGATAAAAAATATTAGTGGAGTCTAGTAACTATAGGTTAGCTTAAAGGTGCAAAAAGAAAAAATCAAAAAGGAAATTACACGAGTAGAAAAAGTATGTGAAAAATGAAGGCATTTGTGAGTGAGGTACCGTGAAAAAGAAAGAAAAGTGACAAAGTCACAAAAATAGAAAAAATAGTTCATTAGTGTACCAAAACTCGTGAGCTAGCCATAGTTACTATATGATGCTGAGATTTCCTATAAGGAGAAATAAGGAATATGAGAGAAGGAGAAATAATGCGGTGAGTGAGAAAGGATCACTAAGGGGGATGATAGAGGACAATATGATGTGCCAAACTATTTTCATGCTTGAAACTAATTGACGCTTACTTTTCTTGAATTCCATACCTATCCTAAGCCTTAGAACATTGCAAGCTAAAAAGCCCTATGATCGTCTAGAATTGTGGAGTTTTAAAATTTATAAAGAGAATGATCGAACCTAGAAACTAACTCTGATAACGACTTAAGGCAAGTGCACCTATCGAACAGTAGTATAGCTTAGGTAAGACCGGATTGTCGAACCCAAAAGAACTAAAAGTACTAATACTCACTTTCTTTCTATTATTTAGCCTAAGTATTAAATGATTTCGTTGATTAAATCTAAATTTAACTAACTACTAAGCTAAAGATGCAAAGACAAAAAGAATGAATTGGGGAAATACTGTTAGAAAAACTCAGTTGAGTACGATGATACCCTTAGGAAGAATCCACCTAAACTTCACTTGTTATCTAACACTGAACCAGACGATTTATTCACTTAGCTTGATCCGTAAGACTCCATAATTTATATTAAACCCTCTTTCGAGGCGAATAACGCCTAACCCTAGGTTGATTAATTGAAATCTCTTTCTAATTAAAACCCCTAGAATCACATTAACTCGATCTATGGATTCCCATATTAGGTTTCACCCTAATCTAGAAAAATCTCGTCACCCCATCTGTAGGTGCGCGATCAACTCCGCTTAATTATGATAGATCTACTCTTAAGTAGGGACTTTTGCTCCACCACCTAAGCACATCATACTAGGGCTAATATTCCGGAAGTATCAATACAAGAATTAAGCACACATAATTAATAACATAAAAAGTATTTATCATATAGTTCAGAAAACAATAACAAGATTCATCTAGGTTTCATCCCCTTCAGGTATCTGAAGGGTTTAGTTCATAATGATAAAAGAAAACATCTCAAGAGAAAAGATAAAACAAAACATAAGAAATCCCTAAAACCCCTTGAAGGAATTGAAGGAGAGATCCGTCGTCTTGAGTGGAATTCTGGCTTCTTGAGATGGATCAACTGGCTATCTTTGAGTGATTCCCACAAATCTGGCCTTCTAGCTCGGCTCTTTGGCCTAGCTGATTGCCTAACTGACCACTAGCTCTGGCAGAAGTTTTTTGCTAAACTCCCTACTTAAGTTGTCCCCTAGGGTGTTTATATAGACTTTGAGATGCTTTACTTGGCCCTTACATATCCTAATCCAAGTAGAATTCCTACTAGGGTGTTTGAATAGGCTTTGGAATGTTTTTCTTTGCCTTCAAGTATCCAAATCTGAGTAAAACTCCTCTTGGCCGCGGTAGGGACACGCCCATGGCATACGCCCGTGTGAATCGATTTCAGGCCGTGGTTGAGTCTGCTGAAGAGACACGCCCATGTGTTTCGGGGTCCAGGCCGTGTTAGAGTAAATTAGGGAGGCATGACAGTGTGGTCTTGGGCCCAGGCTGTGTCGATTTCTTTTTTGGCCCAATTTTGTTCATTTTAAGCCCGTTTCTTATTCTTTTCATCCCTAGGTGCTTTCCTAAGTATAAAACATGAAAAGAAAGGATTAAGAGCACCTTTTTACACAATTCAGGGAATAAATCATCCAAAAGTATGCTAAATGTGGGATTAAAATATGTTACTTTTACAGTTTATCAAATACCCCCACACTTAAGCTTTTGCTTGTCCTCAAGCAAAATTCTCAACTTAAAATTAAAATGAACTTTCCACAATTCATAATTCTTACTAACAATGCCTCGTCATAATTCATAGATAATTTATACATGGATAATTTATCTCAAAGACTCCTAAAGATTCAAACAATTCTAAGTCATATGTTTGTAGCACGAAAACAAATGTGTCTCCCCTTATCTAAATGATTAACTTTAATTTAAAACCGATAAGGATTGACATCCTCACTAAAGATTCACTCAAAGTACTCGAAATGTTTAAGGTTCAAGAAAAAGCACTCAACAGTCTAACCTGAAAAGTTAATCGCATAGGCTTGCCTGAAAATCAAATCTCCACCACTGTAATATGAGATGATACACAAATCAAAAGGTCTTTAACAAGGTTGTTGTATCACCCCAAACCCGGCCCATGAGCCTCGACTGGATCTGGTATGTCACAGAGTAAAACGTTTTGGAAGATTTTGATTAACTGGTGAAATTCTGAAAATATTGTTAAGGTTATAACTCAGGTGGGATTGATTTTTACAAACATGGTTGAGTTGAAAACCTTTGAAAGCATTTGATCATTTGAATTTAAAACCATCAGAGTTATTGTTAACTTGGTGAATTTTGCTACCGATGGTAACATCTTGAAAACTTCGTAAAAATTTCCCATTTTGAAAACATCACTTTTGACCGTTTCTTTAAACAATTTACGCTTTCATTAGTAGTATAGTAGGAATGAAATTAAACAACTACTTAAACACCCAAAATAATTATTAGCGGCCTTATTACAAACCAAACCAAAAATTTAGAAATAAACAAGCTTAAACTGTACTAAATAAAATCCCAAATCCAAGGAACAAGCATGGCCACCTTGAGTCCTCTCCGGCTCCATCTCCGTGATCTACTCATCTGCAAAATGATATGGGAAGGGGTGAGTCACCAAGACTCAGTGTATAAATCCCCAACCCGGAAGTGCAAACTCATACACAAAATATTAGTAAACATGCAAACATGCAACCCAAAACTAACCATCCATACTCCTTTAACTACCCCGTGTGGTCAAAACCACTGGTGGTCAAAACCACTGGTGACCGGAGTCACAAATCAAGTGATGGGGCCAAACCATCATGTGGTCAAAACCACTGATGACCATAGGTCACAATTATCAATATGTGGTCAAAACCACTGGTGGTACCAAACCACTGGGACTTAGTCATAATTTATATCAACGGTGTGGTCAAAACCACTGGTGACCGAAGTCACAATTAAACTGATGGGGCTAACCCATCTTGTGGTCAAAACCACTAGTGACAATCCATAGAGAATAATCCCCCTCCTCTCATCAATCCCATTACCAACATGCTCATATCATGCTTAACATATTATCGTAAATCATGCATATAAGTCCTGGCATAGCATATTACCCATCATGTCATCCATAACAGATTTTAAATCACAAGTGACTTACCCGGAATCCATGCTCATGTCTACAAGCAAATCACTACCACAATGATTAAATCGTAACATAATAGCAATGCTAACTAATAAAGTGTGTAAGAGACTTACACACCTGTTTACTCGTGAGACTAGCAAATCTCGAACTATACTAGCGAAACCCCAGAGAGGTTGTTTCCCCTAATCGGCCAACACATATACTTTTAGATCTAATAGCCATTCGGCTATACTAATAATCTGAAGGATTAATTGTACCAAATATGGCCTTAGGTTTGAAACTTACTATCACTTACCAAAGCGAGTTTAAATCCCGGAAGCCTTTGTTTGCCTTGGCCGATTAGCCCCTAGATCCATGGCACACAATCGGTTAACTCTTAAATACCATATATAGCCCATGACCGAATATCAACAACCTCTTACCTTACCTATCAAAATCCCAAAATTGTCACTTGTCTTGTCGAGATCCCTACCAAAACTTTTGTTAGATTCGGTTTGCACATATATGCTTAATCAAGGCCTTTGGCCGAATATTACTTACCACCTTATCTTGGGGAATCAAATCCCAAAAAATTCCTTCAATCGGCTAAAGTCCTCCCTTATGGACAGGTTTGACCTTCAATCACCAAGGTTCGGCTCACCCTTTTGATGCTTATGTTTTCGGCTATCATTAAAGAGCACGAGTGAGGTTCTCTTTTACATATGGATCTATACCAGAGAAGGAAAAAAAAATAGAGGAGGAATGGCTTACCAAAGATTCGACTATGATTCCAACAAGGAAGAACTTGCTTTCGATACTTCAATGAAGGCTAAATTGCGTGAGAGAGAGGAGAGACTGGGGCTAAGGGTATTCGGCCAAATCTCTTTGATGAACAGTGGGAAAAATAATGAGCTTTCGGCTTTGGGAACAAATAGAGAGGACGGAAGAATATGGAGTAGTATGGACTTTCGGTAAATATTGGGAAAAGGAAGAGAAGAAACAAGGATGAGGGTTGCTTTGTGAGGTTTCGATTTGAACAATAAGGAAAAATAGAAGAAAAGGGGTGTTTTAGCCGAAAACACTCCCTAGGTTCCCTTCAATTCCGAAACTCAAGCCCCTATAGTCCTTCATTCGGCCATCATATCTCTTTTCAAAATTCTAAAAATAAATATTACCCTTATCTTTCCTTCTTAGCCAAAATTATCAACAAGAAAGGCTTATCCCATCCTTTCCAAAGTCCCAATTGCCGTCCAACTCTTCCCTCTTCAGGGCATCAACTTGCAAAAAAAAAAAAATAAAATTCCCAAGTGCAAATTTGGCAGCTCGAACCTCCCTCCTTTGCTGCATCTTTCCTAGATCCTTAGGTAGCGTCCCAAGCCACCTTATCACATGATTTCTTGTGTCATGCTTCGCACCAAATAATTTTTAAAGCCTCATTCACTTAGCTTCCTCTTCTCAAGTGCTAAAAAAACTTCTAGCCCTAAGTCGGGCCTAGCAGGGGTTATCACTAGACCCTAGAACATGTCAAGTAATCATAGTATTCATTTCTTCTCAAGCAAGCACATGAAAATAATTAAATTGCAAATAACCCCTAAATCAAGACGTTACAGTTCTACCCCCCTTAAAAATAATTTCAGCCTCGAAATTACCTGGATCAGAAGAGTTGGGGGTATTGCTGCCGCATCATATCCTCGGGTTCCACGTGGCCTCTTCCGTACCATGGTTTCGCGATATCACTTTTACCAAAGGTACCGACTTCCTCCTCAGAACTTTGACATCTCGATCCACAATCTATACCGGCTCCTCCTCGAAAGATAAGTCTGAGTTTACTTCAATCTCTACAACCGGCACGACGTGTGATGGATCTGATCGATAGTGCCTCAGCATCGAAACATGGAAGACGTCATGGATTTGACGCAATATTGTCAGCAACTCAAGCTGGTAAGCTACCGGTCCCACACGTTTCAACACTGTGTACGGCCCGATGAATCTAGGGCTTAGCTTGCCCTTCCGGCCAAACCTCAGCACCTTCTTCCAAGGTGATACATTCAAAAAGACCTTATCACCCACTTCATACTCCACATCCCTGCACTTAAGATCGGCGTAGGATTTCTACCTGTCCGACGCCTCTTTAAGACGAGCCCGAATTACTCTAACCTTATCTTCTGTCTCTGTCACTAACTCTGGACCCAACATTCGACGTTCACTCAGCTCTATCCAACACATAGGAGTACGATATTTTCGACCATACAGTGCCTCATACGGTGCCATCTGAATACTTGCTTGATAACTATTGTTATACGTGAATTCTGCCAGAAGTAGGTACTCCTCCCAACTACCATGGAAATCCAAAACACAGCCCCTTAACATATCTTCCAGCACCTAGATTACCCTCTCAGATTGTCCATCAGACTGTGGATGAAAAGTCGTGCTGAAATTCAACTTCATGCCTAACTCCTGATGTAAGGCCTTCCAAAATCTCAACGTGAACCGGGGATCCCGATCTAAGATAATGGACACCGGTACTCAATGTAACCGCACTATCTCTGCTATATATAGCTTGGCTAACCTTTGAAGCGAGTAGTCAACCCTTACCGGTATGAAATGGGTGACTTGGTCAACGGTCTACTATCACCCAAACGCATCTTTCTTCTTTGGGCGTGAGGAAGCCCACTTACGAAATCTATAGTAATCCCCTCCCACTTCCACTGTGGGATCTTTACCGACTGTAACAACCCTGATGGCAATTGATGCTCAGCCTTAACTTGCTGGCATGTCAAACACTTGCCCACTAACTCAGTTACTTCCCGCTTAAGACCCGGCCACCAAAACTGCTCCCTTAAATCCCAATACATCTTGCTACTTCCCGAGTGCATAGCGTACGGACTGTTATGAGCTTCTTTAAGGATTTGCTGCCTCAAATCATCATCCTTAGGCATACATACTCTCCCCTGAAAATACAACACTCCATCACTACCCAAGCTGAACCCTTCGGCCTCACTGCTCTGTACTTGCAACCTCCAAGTACTCAGAACTTCGTCAGTTATTTGCCTTTCTTTGACCTCATCAATCCAAGACGGCTTCACTTGCAACTCTGCCAAAAGGCTCCCATCCTCATAGAAACTTAGGTGAGCAAACATTGCTCGCAAATCCGCTACCACCTTACGGCTCAAAGCATCAGCTACAACATTAGCCTTACCCGGATGGTATTCGATTGAGCAGTCGTAGTCCTTCAGCAACTCAATCCACCTTCGCTGCCTCAGATTTAAATCTTTCTAAGTCAGGAGGTACTTCAGACTCTTGTGATCTGTGTACACTACTGACTTCTCCCCATATAGATAGTGCCTCCAAATCTTCAAGCCAAAAACCACAGCAGCCAATTCCAAATCATGTGTCGAATAGTTACCCTCGTGAGGCCTCAACTGTCGTGATGCATAAGCAACCACCTTCCCTTCTTGCATCAACACACACCCTAAACCAGTATGCGATGAATCAAAATACACAGTGAATTCCTTTCCTGCCTCAGGCTGAATCAAGACTGGTGCTTCTGTCAAAATCCTCTTCAGCTTATCGAAACTCTCTTGCTGCTTCTCAGACCACACAAACGAAACTCCTTTTCTCAGCAACTTAGTCAACGGTGCTGCGATTAAGGAGAAATTTTCCACAAATCTCCGGTAATATCCTGCCAACCCCAAAAAACTTTGAATTTTCGTATCCGACCTCGGTGGTTTCCACTCCAATACTGCCTCAATCTTACGGGGATCCATCCTGATTCCCTCAGCTGAAACAACATGCCCTAGAAAAGTTACCTCCTTAAGCCAGAACTCACACTTGCTAAATTTGGCGTACAACTGTTTCTCCCTTAGAACTTGCAGAATCACATGAAGATGTGCGTCATGCTCCTCTTCAGACTTCGAGTACACCAAAATGTCGTCTATGAACACCACGATGAATCGATCCAGATAGGGTTGGAAAACCCGGTTCATCATGTCCATAAACGCAGCTGGTGCATTCGTCAAACCAAAAGGCATTACCAGAAACTAGTAGTGCCCATACCGAGTACGGGATGCCGTCTTATGGATATCAGCCTCCTTCACCTTAAGCTGATGGTACCCTGACCTAAGGTCGATCTTAGAGAACATCGATGCACCCTTGAGTTGACTGAATAAATTATCAATCCTGGGCAAAGGATACCTGTTATTTATTGTCAGCTTGTTTAGCTGTCGATAGTCTATGCACATCCTCCTTGTCCCATCCTTCTTCTTGACAAAAAGCACTGGAGCTCCCCTAGGTGATACACTTGGTCGGATGAACCCTCTATCCAACAATTCCCGAATCTGAGCCTTCAACTCTACCAATTCTTTTGGCACCATCCGATATAGAGCTATGGATACTGGCACGATTCCGGGTAACAAATCTATACCAAATTCAACCTCACGGATCCGAAGGTAGACCCAGGAGTTCTTCTGGAAACATATCAACATAATCCCTTACGGTCCGGACATCTCTCACAGCTGCACCCTTAGCTTCCAAAGCACAGACATGCACTACATATGCTTCACAACCTTTTCTAACCATCTTTTTCGCCTTCAATGTAGAAACCAGATTAGATAGGTAATCTCTCCTTTTACCTATCATCACCACTTCATCACCTTCCATGGTCTTTAATACCATGCGCTTAGCTGCGCAATCCAGGCTAGCCTGATACTTTACTAGCCAATCCATCCCGAGGATTAGATCGAACTCTCAAAACGGTAGTGCCATCAAGTCAGCCAAGAACACGACCCCTTGGAGTTCTAGGGGTACATTCCTATAGAGTTTACTTACTTCTACAGAGTGACCTAGAGGGCTTAATACAGTCATCTTCCTAGAAGTAAGCTCAGAGTCTAAGTGCAGAGTTTCCACTACGCTATTAGCAATGTATGAGTGGGTTGAGCCAATATCAATTAAGGTACTATAGGGTACGCCAAAGATCATGAACTTATCGGTTATGACGTCCGGTGCTTCGCCCTCCTCCTGACGCCTCACGGCATAGACCAAACCAGGTTGCCTAGCCTCAGTACCACCAGTACCTCCCCTCGGTGCCCCACGACCTCTGCCAGCACCATTACCTCCTCTTCCTGCACCACGACCTCTCGGTGGCTGTTGGTTATCCCTCCTATTCGGTGCACGATCCTGACCCTCTAACCTTAGCCTAGCTGTCTTTTTCGGACAATCCCTAACTCGATGCTCCATGGATCCACATTCAAACATCCCCGATTACCATTCCAACACTCCCCCGTGTGAGACTTCCCACACCGTGCACACCGTGGCGGCCATTGAAGATTAGCAGTAGCAGCAGGCCTAGCAGTTTGATTTGACCCACCATACCTCGTCCTCTTCTGCTGATTACCAGATAACCTCGAAGATTCAGAGCTCCTCTTATTCCAACTCCTATCCTGATTCCGCCTAACTCACTGTCTTACCCCTTCAGCAACCTTAGACTTCTCCACTAGGACAGCAAACTCCCATTCCTGTTGTAGAGCTATCATCATCCTCAGCTTATCTTTCAGCCCATCCTCAAATCTGACATAGCGTTCATGCTCGGTACCCACAATACCACGAGCATACCTGCTCAATCGGAGAAATTCGGCCTCATACTCTACCACTGTCTTATTACCCTGAACCAGGTTCAAGAAAGCCTTCCGTTGTGCATCCACGTAGCTAGTTCCTATGTACTTCTTTTGGTAGGCTGCCTTAAAGAATTCCCATGTGAGATCCTCCGCCATCGCTCCATCCCTTACGATGAGCCACCACTGGTATGACTCATCCCGAAGTAAAGAGATTATACCCTACAACTTTTCCTCAGCTGTAAAATCCAGGTCATCCATGATCCTCTTAGTTGATTCCAACCAATACTCCACCGCACTGGGTGCCACTCCAGAAACTCCTCTAAACACTTCTGCTCCATTAGCCCGGAGTCGTTCAACCATGGATTTACGGGCTCCTGCACCTGCACCTGCCTCGTTATCTCGTTCCAACACTCGTAGTACAGCTTGGGATACTACATCGTTACCACTGGTCTGATTTTGAAACTTAATTTTCGTCGCCGGCAGATCCAGCATCACATTTCCAAACCCATGACCAGACCCTGCTGGCTCCGACAAGGTCATCCAACCCCTACCACAGCTACGCGGCAGACATCCACGACCTCTTGTACTCATTCTTCTCGTTCGCGTTTATTTGATTAAGAATTTTATGCATTATTAATACTGTTCACTGTTTACCCACGTGCAATTTTATGAGGAATAATTTTTTTTTTAAGTGATTCTTTCGAAGTCGAATATACCTATAATTCCAGTTTCAGGCTTATCTCCTAGTTCTAAGTACATCCATCACACAAACAACATTCACAGACCATATCTAACGTGTAGGGGCATTTTCGTCATTTCACTACCCAGGGGTATTTTCGTAATTTTAACCTACATGGGTATTTTTTGTAATTTTTCAAAAATAAAAGTTCTCAGATGATTTTGTCAAAAAGTATTTTGGAACTTTTAAATTCCCGGGGTATTTTGAAAAATTTTAAAATTCGAGGGTATTTTGGTGATTTTGAAGCTCGGGGTATTTTGGTAATAAAACAGGGTAACTTTGTAAAGTTTGATAATTCCGGGGTATTTCCAAATGTTACAAAACTTTGAGGGTTCTTTTTGAGAATTTGTTTTCCAAGTTGATGGTGTTGCAAAAAAAAATTTTGAAAATCAAGGTCATTTTGGTAACTTTGTAGGTTAGGGGCAATTTTGTAATTTTCCAAAATCAAGGTACTTTGGACGTTTACAAAAATAGGGTTTTTAAACACTTTTACAAAATAAGGAAATTTTGGAAAAACTGTTGGGTAGTTGAACATTTTATAAAACAAGGGCATTGTTTGTAATTTTACCACTAGGGGTATTTTAATAATTCTACAAATCGAAAATTTTTTTTTTCAGAAAAATGTTGTAAAACAATAGTTCTCACACATTAAAAAGAAATTTTAAGAGTTTTAAAACTAGGGTTTTTATGAAAATACGGCTAGTTCCCTTTCGAGTTTTAGTTAGGGTTTAGCCCATGAATAAGTCCTCTTGGTTAGGGTGAACCGAAGCTATGCACCAGGTAGGATTCGAGTGGAGAGGAGGTGAGTCACGCGAACTGCTTAAATACCAAACTCCCACCGAATACCAATCCTAGACATGCACACAGTGGTTACCACACCCTAACTCGGTGACTTAGACATAGGTTTGTTTAATTAAGCAATTTAGTCTTATGTAGTAGTTGGGGTAGACTAGTCCTAGAGTTCAAGTACCTATCATTCTATTCTACGTTCCCAAGTTACCCATTTACCCTTATCAAGTATTCACAGAACAGTCAGAGATACTTACCCGGGCGGATTGGTGTCGGAGACTCGATGCCATGCTGTTCAAAACAAAAACCATTTTCATAATAATTCACAGAGGCCTACAAAAATGTTTTGGGCCCTGGGCCCCCATAGCCGAGTTTTGAATCGGGCTTTGATACCAAAAATGTAACACCCCAAACTCGGCCCATGAGCCTCGACCAGATCTGGTATGTCACAGAGTAAAGCGTTTTGGAAGATTTTGATTAACTGGTGAAATTCTGAAAATATTGTTAAGGTTATAACTCAGGTGGGATTGATTTTTACAAACATGGTGAGTTGAAAACCTTTGAAAGCATTTGATCATTTGAATTTAAATCCATCGAGTTCTTTATTAACTTGGTGAATTTTGCTACCCGATGGTAACATCTTCGAAAACTCGTAAAAATTTCCCATTTTGAAAACATCAATTTTGACCGGTTTCTTTAAACAATTTACAATTTCATTAGTAGTATAGTAGGAATGAAATTAAAAAACTACTTAAACACCCAAAATAATTATTCGCGGCCTTATTACAAACCAAACCAAAAATTTAGAAATAAACAAGCTTAAACTGTACTAAATAAAATCCCAAATCCAAGGAACAAGCATGGCGCCTCGAGTCCTCTCCAGGCTCCATCTCATGATCTACTCATCGCAAAATGATATGGGAAGGGTGAGTCACCAAGACTCGGTGTATAAATCCCCAACCCAGAAGTGCAAACTCATACACAAAATATTAGTAAACATGCAAACATGCAACCCAAAACTAACCATCCATACTCCTTTAACTACCCCGTGTGGTCAAAACCACCGGTGGTCAAAACCATCGGTATTTGGAGTCACAAATCAAGTGATGGGGCCAACCCATCATGTGGTCAAAACCATCGATGACCATAGGTCACAATTATGAATATGTGGTCAAAACCATGGTGGTACCAAACCACCGGACTTAGTCATAATTTATATCAGCGGTGTGGTCAAAACCATTGGTGACCAAGTCACAATTAAACTAATGAGGCCAACCCATCTTGTGGTCAAAACCACTTGGTGACGATCCATAGAGAATAATCCCCTCCTCTCATCGGTCCATTACCAACATGCTCATATCATGCTTAACATATTATCGTAAATCATGCATATAAGTCATGGCATAGCATATTACCCATCATGTCATCCATATGATTTTAAATCACAAGTGACTTACCCTAATCCATGCTCATGTCCACAAGCAAATCACTACCACAATGATTAAATCGTAACATAATAGCAATGCTAACTAATAAAGTGTGTAAGAGTCTTACACACCTGTTTACTCGTGAGACTAGCAAATCCTAAACTATACTAGCGAAACCCCGAGAGGTTGTTTCCCCCTACAATCGGCCAACACATATACTTTTAGATCTAATAGCCATTCGGCTATACTAATAATCCTGAAGGATTAATTGTACCTGAAATATAGCCTTAGGCTAAAACTTACTATCACTTACCAAAGCAAGTTTAAATCCCGGAAGCTTTTGTTTGCCTTGGCCGATTAGCCCCTAGATCCATGGCACACAATCGGTTAACTCTTAAATACCATATATAGCCCATGACCGAATATCAACAACCTCTTACCTTACCTATCTAAATCCCAAAATTGTCACTTGTCTTGTCGAGATCCCTACCAAAACTTTTGTTAGATTCGGTTTGCACATATATGCTTAATCAAGGCCTTTGGCCGAATATTACTTACCACCTTATCTTGGGGAATCAAATCCCTAAAGTTTCCTTCAATCGGCTAAAGTCCTCCTTTATGGATAGGTTTGACCTTCAATCACCAAGGTTCGGCTCACCCTTTTGATGCTTAAGTTTTCGGCTATCATTAAAGAGCACGAGTGAGGTTCTCTTTTACATATGGATCTATACCAGAGAAGGAAAAAAAATAGAGGAGGAATGGCTTACCAAAGATTCAGCTATGATTCTAACAAGGAAGAACTTGCTTTCGATACTACAATGAAGGCTAAATTGCGTGAGAGAGAGGAGAGACTAGGGCTAAGGGTATTCGGCCAAATCTCTTTGATGAACAGTGGGGAAAATAACGAGCTTTCGGCTTTGGGAACAAATAGAGAGGATGGAAGAATATGGAGTAGTATGGATTTTCGGCAAATATTGGGAAAAGGAAGAGAAGAAATAAGGATGAGGGTTGCTTTGTGAGGTTTCGGTTTGAGCAATAAGGAAAAATAGAAGAAAATGGGTGTTTTAGCCGAAAACACTCCCTAGGTTCCCTTCAATTCCGAAACTCAAGCCCCTAGAGTCCTTCACTCAGCCATCATATCTCTTTTCAAAATTCTAAAAATAAATCTTACCCTTATCTTTCCTTCTTAGCCGAAATTATCAAAAAGAAAGGCTTATCCCATCCTTTCCAAAGTCCCAATTGCCATCCAACTCTTCCCTCTTCATGGCGCCAACTTGCAAAAAAAAAAAATAATAATAATAAAATAAAACTCCCAAATGCAAATTTGGCACCGAACCTCCCTCCTTTGCCGCGTCTTTCATAGATCCTTAGGTAGTGTCCCAAGCCACCTTATCACATGATTTCTTGTGTCATGCTTCGCACCAAAAATTTTTAAAGCCTCATTCACTTAGCTTCCTCTCCTTTGCGCAAGTCCTTAGGTAGTGTCCCAAACCACCTTATCACATGAAAAAAAATTTTTAAAGCTTTCTAGCCTTAAGCTAAAAAACTTCTAGCCTAGTCCCGACCTAGAACATATCAATTAATCATAGTATTCATTTCTTCTCAAGCAAGCACATGAAAATAATTAAATTGCAAACAACCCCTAAATTAGGACGTTACAGTTGTAACGGGGCTTACGTTAAAGGCGTGGATAAAGGCTGAATTAGAAGGTTTAGAATCGAGATTGAATTGACAAATTACCTAACTTTAGAAAAATGAACTAATAACCTGAATAATCATACGAAAATTTAAAATACTAATAATACAAGCTTCTTCTTCAAGATGTTGAATTTAAATATGTAAGTTCTTAGAAGATAGAAATAATGAATATTCTTCTTTTTTTTATGAACAAACTAAATAAATATATAATAAAAGAAATAACTTTATCAACTGAAATAAACTAATTAGGCAACAGATCAAATCAATTCTCGATAGAAGGGTAGTCAAAAGAATGGTGATAACAAATACGAGTGGGATTTTGGGTTAATATTACTGGGTAAGTCAATAAAAAGGGTTGTTAGGATGAAAGGGGTTCACTAGGGGTTAATTATGTAGGTAGGCTTTTTAGTGGAATGAGTGAGTTAAAACCTAAGTGCCTTTTATCATCTCAGTATATCAAATCAATAATGTGGTCTTGACATGTATAATCGAGGCAAGTTCTAGAATAACAATTCAATGTTGATGCACTCATAATCAATAAAGTGAGCACGAAAAAGAATATATGCTCTATAAGGCTCAAAATCTCACAAAAATTATGGGTTATTTGACATCAATCCCTGTAAATTTCAAACTTCAAAGTAATATTCAAATTTAGTTCAACAACCTAAAAAATTTTTAATTCTCTGAAAAATAGACTTATCATGTTTGATTCTCTAGTATTCTTCAAATTTAATCATCAATGCACAATTATCAATGACTTAATCCAAAACATATTAATAAAGATAATAAATCATCAGAAATTTCACCCTAATTAGTAATATGAGAAAAAATACTTAAGAACAAATTTAAAATTCAAGGATTTGAGAATAATGCAAAAAGTTAGGTACTTTTACCCCCCACACTTAAGATGTACATTGCCCTCAATGTACAAAGATAGATAATCATGTTATAATAAAATCAAAAGAGATGGGGGAAAGTAACACTTCCTAAATTTTGGATGACTCTAGGAGTTGGCAGTGGTCATGGTAAAAGATGAGTTGGAGGAGGCAGTGGTGGCGTTTTCTATGGTCCTGGTGGGGTGGCTACCGACAATCTCTGTACTAGATGAAGAAATTGGGGTGCCTATAAAGAATTAGCCAGGAATTTATAATACGTATTTAAAATAAACTAATTATATAATTAAGGACAAGAAAAATAAAGAGAAGGAGACTAAGAAGAAAACTGAAATTAAAAGAAAAGATTAATGGACTAAGGAGTCCTTATTGGTAGATAGTTTGCGAGGTGGATGTGATTTCTAAGGCTGTGGTGCGTGATTCCCTAGCAGCCTTTAGAACCTAAAAAAAAAACTAAAGTAAAATAAACTAAATTAAGCAGAAGAGAAGTAAAGATAAGGAAATTGAAGAAAAAGAGAAAAGAAAAATAAAATTGAAAAGGTGTCAAAGACCCTTGGCTTGTCGAGTAGCTGAAGCTGCTGGCATGAACTCATGTGAATCAGTCTCTTTTGAGAAGACTGTGGTTGGCCTCTTATGCTTCTTCGATATGGCTTTCGTGTGGCTCAAGGGTTATAGAGACTTGTTATGAAGAGGTGAATCTGAGAAAAGGGAATAAGAAAAGAGGTGGGAAGTAGAAGAATGGGGGGTTGGTGTTTAAATAGGGGCTCCATTCTGGTAAGTTCCCATGCCCGTGGTCTGAGGGCATGTTGTTTCACATGGCTGCCTCGCACGGCCATGTGTCTAGGCGTGTTGATTCTCCATGCCCATTTTTCAGCAAGCCATGCTTGTTGGTGAAAAGTCAGTATGTTGGCACGGTTGGGTACCATGGTCGTGTCCAGCTTGTGTTTGGCAAGTCATGTCGTCCACGGCCGCGTGGACACGGCCGTGGCACTTTTTTGGTGCCCGTGGAGGGGATGTTGGGTCTGTGATTTCAAAAATTAGTTGGGATTTCATTCGTACCGCCTCTACTCGTGTCAGTACGGTGATTTGGAGTACCCACACGGCCACGACCACGATCGTGTGCTAGGCCGTGTGGTCTAGGAATATGCACTTTCGATTCACTAAAATTCTGGAGAAGAGAAAAATAAAAATAGAATAGAAAAAAAGAGATAGTGTTAGTGCTCGAGTTGCCTCCCGAGAAGCGCTTGTTTAGAGTCTTAAGCTAGACTTTTTTTGTGTTCAAAAAATTAGGGTGGTTTAAATGTTTGAATATCCTTCCTCATGTTATCAGTTTTATTTTCATGATAAATTTTAAGTCGGGAAGCATTAACCTTAAGAGTGCCAAATATGGGATTACTTACCTCGACTGTTCCATATGGGAATATATTTTGTACCTTGAGAGAGATGTCTGCATTTGAAATCAGGTTTTGTATCGTGATGCGAGGATTTGCTTTATCTAACCGTACCTGATCTCCTATTTTGAAGTGATTCGATGTCCCTACAAGCTCTTCTGGAAGTTCTTTCATTTTTTCTTTGTGTGGATCTGGTTCTTCTTTAAAGTGGGTCTTCCACTCCCTTAGTTTGCTGACCTTAAGGATTCGTTCCTCATATATTTCTTCTTTGTTGGGATGAGGTTTATGATCCGGATCAAGTTTGTAGCTTTGTGCTTTTTCTTGTGGTGAAATTTGAATAGATTTGTTATCAACTAAATTTACTTTCTCACCTTCATCAATTGATGTCTTGGTTGAGTCAAGAGCTTTTAGACTGATCGATTCATCACCTACAGGAAGAATGAGTTCTCCTGTGCCAACATCAATTTTAGTCATGACAGTTGCTAAAAAGGGTCTTCCTAAAATTAAAGGAATCAAATATCTTCATCTATATCTAAAACAACGAAATCTACTGGGAAAACAAATTTCTCAATTTTTACGAGAACATCTTCAATAATACCCCTAAGAATTCTAACAGTTTTATCAGCTAATTGTATACTCATCCTAGTTTGTTTGGGTTTCCTTAGACCTAGCTGCTTAAACATTTTATAAGGCATGACATTTATACTTGCCGCTAAATCAGCTAAGGCATTGTCAATAGATAAACTACCAATTAAACATGGAATTGTAAAACTCCCTGGATCTTTTAGCTTTCGTGGTAGTCTATTTTGTATAATTACTGAACACATTGCATTTAGCTCCACATGTGACTCATCGTCTAACTTACACTTGTTCGTCAAGAGTTGTTTTAAAAATTTCCTCGAATTTGGCATCTGTGACAGAGCTTCAAGAAGCGGTAAGTTAATATGTAATTTCTTTAAAATTTTAAAAAACTTACTGAACTATTCCTCTGTATCGTTTCTCTTCAACGCTTCGGGATAAGGTATGCGAGGTTGGTACTCTTTGATTACCAATTTTGTCTTTTCTTGGGTTACCTTAATTTTACCTTCCTCTACCTCACTTTCTTGTATTGAATTGGGTTCATCTAACCTTACATTTTCCTGAGCTATTATGGCTTGGATTTGCTCCTTTGGGTTAATCTCAGTGTTGCTTGGTAGACACCCTTACGGTCGTTCGAACATTAACTTTGCAAGTTGTCTAACTGACTTTGCAACTTCCCCGACTGACTTAGTAAGTTCCCCAACTTGGTTATTAATCCCTTCCATCGATGTTTGTTGGTTTTTAAGTGTTGCCTCAGTGTCTTGGAGACGGTTTTCTGTGGCTGCCATGAATTTTGTCAACATCTCTTCAAGGATGGGCTTCTTTTCCTATGGATAGAGCTGATTTTGGAAATTTGGAGGAGGTTGTTGTCTTTGATTTCCTTGAGTTCCTTGATCTCCCCACAAAAATTTGGGTGGTTCCTCCAACCTGGTTGTTGTCTTTGATTTCCTTGAGTTCCTTGATCTCCCCACGAAAAATTTGGGTGGTTCCTCCAACCTGGATTATAGGTATTACTATAAGGATTATTATTAGATCTGAAATTATTACCGATATAGTTCATTTGTTCGCTCTCTATGCCCGGTTGGTAGGGTGGGTACTCAGGATTCGCCATGGTTCCCCTTGCATCACACTAGCATTACTGGATGTACCTGTGAAGAACACAAACTATCAAGCTTTTTATTCATCATCTCTACCTGCGTTGATAGCATGGTTACTGCGTCGAGGTTGAAAAATCAGGCTGATTTTGTTGGTTTTGTCCTTGTAACTTGCCACTGATAGTTATTCAGTGACATCTATTCAATAAACTCATAGGCTGCTTAAAGAGTTTTGTTATTCAGAGTTCCACCGGCGGGTGAATCTATTAGTTGTCTCGTTGAGGGATTTACACCATTGTAAAAAGTTTGGACTTGTAGCCACAAAGGTAATCCGTGGTGTGGACATCTCCTCAAGAGATCCTTGTATCTCTCCCATGCGTCGTATATTGTCTCTAAATCCATCTGCACAATAGAAGCAATATCCTTCCGTAATTTGGCCGTTTTAGCCGGTGGGAAATACTTTAACAAAAACTTTTCGGTCATTTGATCCCATGCCGTAATTGACCCTCGTGGCAACGAGTTCAACCATTTTTTAGCTTTATTCCTTAATGAAAAGGAAAATAACCGAAGCCGTATGGCATCGTCAGAAACGCCATTTATTTTGAAGGTGTCATAAAACTCTAGAAAATTAGCTATATGAGTATTAGGGTTTTCATCCTGCAAACCATCAAATTGAACAAATTGTTGAATCATTTGTATAGTGTTAGGCTTTAATTCAAAATTATTAGCAGCTATAGCAGGCCTAGCAATACAAGATTCTGCTCCTATTAATTGAGGTTTAGCATAATCATACATAGTACGCGGAGCATCTGCCACATCTCGTGGTGAATTATTCTCGTCCATCCCTTCAGTAGGATTGGATTCGCCTTGTTGTTGTTCTTCTTGGTAATTTAAGGTTCGCCTGATTTCTCTGCGATTTCTACGTGCGGTAGCTTCAATATCACTATCGTTTACTAGAGGTCCTGTCGGGTTCCTTCTAGTCATAAACTAGGGGTACTTGCTAGGAAAAGAAAGAAATAGAATTTAGCAAAAATAAAATAAATTACGAGAATATAAATAAAAATAAAAATAATGGCTAAAGTAATGAAAATAGAGTTTTCTTAATATTTTAGTTCCTCGGCAACGACGCCAAAAACTTGATCGTCTAGAATTGTGGAGTTTTAAAATTTATAAAGAGAATGATCGAACCTGAAAACTAACTTTAACAATGAATTAAGGCAAGTGCACCTATCGAACAGTAGTATGGCTTAGGCAAGACCGGATTGTCAAACCCAAAGGAACTAAAAATACTAATACTCACTTTCTTTCTATTATTTAACCTAAGTATTAAATGATTTGGTTGATTAAATATAAATTTAACTAACTACTAAGCTAAAGACGCAAAGACAAAAAGAATGAATTGGGGAAATACTATTGGAAAAACTCAGTTGATTATGACAATACCCTTAGGAAGAATCCACCTAGACTTCACTTGTTATCTAACACTAAACCAAATGATTTATCCACTTTGCTTGATCCGTAAGACTCCTTAATTTATATTAAACCCTCTCTCGAGGAGAATAACGTTTAACCCTAGGTTGATTAATTGAAATCTCTTTCTAATTAAAACCCCTAGAATCGTATTAACTCGATCTATGGACTCTCATATTAGGTTTCACCCTAATTCGGAAAAATCTCGTCATCCTATCTCTAGGTGCGTGATCAAATCCACTTAATTATGATAGATCTACTCTTAAGTAGGGACTTTTGCTCCACCACCTAAGCACATCATACTTGGGTTAATATCCGGAAGTATCAACACAAGAATTAAGCACGCATAATTAAGAACAAACTAAGTATTTATCATATAGTTTAGAAAACAATAACAAGATTCATCTAGGTTTCATCCCCTTCAAGTATCTGAAGGGTTTAGTTCATAATGATAAAAGAAAACATCTCAAGAGAAAAGATAAAACAAAACATAAGAAATCCCTAAAACCCCCTGAAGGAATTAAAGAAGAGATCTTTCGTCTTGAGTGGAATTCTAGCTTCTTGAGATGGATCAACTAGCTATCTTTGAGTGATTCCCACAAATTCAGCCTTCTGGCTCGGCTCCTTGGCCTAGCTGACTGCCTAACTGACCGCTAGCTCTGGCAAAAGTTTTCTGCTGAGCTCCCACTTAAGTTGACCCCTAGGGTGTTTATATAAACTTTGAGATGCTTTACTTGGACCCTACATATCCTAATTCAAGTAGAATTCCTACTAGGGTGTTTGAATAGGATTTGGAATGTGTTTCTTTGCCTTCAAGTATCCAAATTCGAGTAAAACTCCTCTTGGCCACGGCAGGGACACGCCCATGTCACACGCCCGTGTGAATCGATTTCAGGCCGTGGTCGAGTTTGTTGAAGAGACACGCCCGTGTGTTTGAGGTCCAGGTCGTGTTAGATTAAATTAGGGAGGACGGCCGTATGGTCTTGGCTCTAGGCCATGTCGATTTATTCTTTGCCCCAATTTGGTTCGTTTTGAGCCTGTTTCTCGTTCTTTTCGTCCCTAGGTGCTTTCCTGAGTATAAAACATCAAAAGAAAGGATTAAGAGCACCTTTTTACACAATTTAGGGAATAAATCATCCAAAAGTATGCTAAATGTGGGATTAAAATATGTTACTTTTACAGTTTATCGCCCTATGTGATCTAAATAGACTTATTTACAATTTGAAATTACATTGAATAATTACATTTACTACTATTTGTATTCTACTAGGATAATGAAATTACTTGTATAATTTATTGATGGATTCCTACATTTGAGACCCTTAATACTTGTATGATTTGTAATATATTGAACTTAAGTGCTTGATATGAAAAGTGGTAAGTTAGATATATATTATGCCGAGAATATATGTAAATATGAAATGCTTATTCATGTGCTCCAAAACCAATATTTGTACCATATTAGTTTGTCTTTTCATTTACTATTTTTGTTTGCTTTCCTTTAAGATAAGTAATGAATTAAGTGTGGGAGAGTTTGATATGTGGTATGTAACACCTCTAACCCATACCCGTCGTCAGAATAGGGTTTCGGAGCATTACCAGAACATTCAAAATATTTTTTATTAAACTACGAAAATTTATAATTTATTTACTGAAATCCTACATAATGTCCCTTGATAGGGCCCTCGAGGCCCAATACGAGCATTAGAATCGAATCGTGACTTAATCAAAACCTCTAAGAATTTTTTCAAAAATTTACAATGTTTTTCTAAGGTGCATGACTCACACGCCCATGCCATAGGCCGTGTTCGATTTAGGGTGGTCTCTGACTTGCACAATATGGCCATGCCACACGCCCTTGTGGTTAATTAAATTAATTTGAATTAGGTGTAGGTTTCACACGGCCAAGACGCACGCCCATGTTCTAGGCCACACAGCTGAAACACACGCCTGTCTCTACTCGTGTGCCCAATTTCGAGCATTCTATTTTTCAAAATTATGGTGCAGGGGTACACGGCCTAAATACATGCCCGTGGTACCAAGCCGTGTGTCACACGTGGTCTAGAAACACGCCATTGTGGACAAAATGAACCCATTTCTAGCTTCATTTCTCACCCAAAATTTCACCAAGACCTGCACTTGAAACACACATCCAATACCAACCAATTTAAGCATTCAAATTGGGCAATTTCTATTATTCAACATAGTATATCACTACATGCATAATTGCTTATAGTCTTACCTTGAAACATCTTAGGCATTCACAACATTGATCACACATTCTTAACATAACAGATATATATGAATATATCTTAATAATCTATTTAGTTATGCCAAAATGAACCATTACTAGCCATTCCAATGGCTAGATTACAAAATAACATTTCAAGCCACTATTGGCCAAGTTTTCCTATACATGCCATTATACCCAAAATGATTCATTAAATATACCTAAAATGCTAGTTGATAGTGTGACGATGCTCCAATGATCTCCAACCCTCGCGAGCTTCCGATCATTATAAAACAGGGGAAAAATAAATGGAGTAACCATTACATGCTTAGTAAGTCTGTATAACGGAAACTAAACTTACCAGTCTTACTTATTAAAATCTAGGCATACAATGTTATGTTTCCATCCATTTGGCTAAATTGCCAAATTACTTACATTCAATCAAACATGTTAGTCACCTAAATTTTCATTTCAATTAAATAACATAGATGAGCTCATCAAGCAATATTCTTTCGAATGATTATCATATCATCTCAAGATTTTCATGCCATTTCAGGAGTTTTATGTCAGTCAAATCATTGAATTCCGATGGATGCTTAAGTAGTATACTCGAAGTGTACTATTCAATAATCCGTCAATTTCTTATTTAAGGGTACCCATAGGGGATTTAACCAAGAACCACTCTCTCGAGCCACATATCATATAACAGGATTACCAGTACAGGCTAAATCCTTTATATAATGTAAGCTCAGAGGAGCTCGATTAGGATTAGCAGTCCAGGCTAAGCCCTAATCATAACGTATGCTCAAGAGGTATTATACAGGGATTACCTGATAAACCGTAATATGTACATATTTTAATCCCACATTTAGCATACTTTTGGATGATTTAGTCCCTGAATTGTGGAATTTGGTGCTCTAATCCTTTAATTTCATGTTTTATACTTAGGAGAGCACCGGAGGATGAAAAGAACAAGAAACGGGTCAAAAATGGAGAAAATGGGCCAAAGTATGAATTACACACGGCCTGGGTCTGAAACATACGACCGTGCCTCCTTAGTAGATTCGACAACAGCCTGGCCTCGATTCACACGGTCGTGCCACACGGGAGTGTCCTTGCCGCGGCAAAGAAGAGTTTTATTCAGATTAGGGTACTTAGAGGCAAAGAAAGACATTTCAAAAGCCTATATAAACACCCTAGAGGCCAACCTTAAAGGGGGCAGTGTAGCTAAGCTAATGAGCCAAGCCAGAGGGCCAGGATTGTGGGATTCACTCGAAGAAAGCCAATTTATTCATCTCAAGAAGCCGGGATCATACTCAAGACTGAGGATCTCTCCTTCAATTCCTTCAGGGGGTTTTAGGGTTTTTCTTATGTTTTGTTTTATATTTTCTTCTGAGATGTATTCCTTTATGATTTTGAACTAAACCCTCAAATACCTGAGGGGGATGAAACGGAAGACGGGTCTTGTTATTGTTTTCTGAGCTATATGATAAATACTTGATTTGTTCTTAATTATGTGTTCTTAATTCTTGTTTTGATATTTTAGGATATTGATTCAAGTATTGATGTGCTTAGGCAGAAGAGGAATATTCCCTATTTAAGAGTAGATCTAGCATAGTTAAGCAGAGTTGATCGTAACCCTAGAGATAGGATGACGAAAATCTACCAGATTAGGGTCAAACCTAACATGGGAGTCCATAGATCGAGTTAATGTAATTCTAGGGGTTTTGGTTAGAAAGAGAATTCAATTAATCAACCTAAGGTTAGACGTTAGTAGCCTCGAGAGAGGTATTAATATAAATTAGGGAATCCTACGGATCAATTCAAGTGAATAAATAAATGCAGTTCGAGTTAAATAACAAGTGAAGTCTAGGTGGATTCTTCCCGGGTATTGTCTTAATCAATTGGTTTTTCCCACAAGTATTTCCCTAATTCATTCTCTTTGTCTTAGAATCTTTAGCTTAGTAGTTAGTTAATTTTAGGTTAAACAACAATTCCTTTAATTCTTAGGTTACATAATAAAAAGAAAGTTAGTATTAGTACTTTTGGTTCATTTGGGTTTGACAATCCGGTCTTGCCACTAAACTATACTACTGTTCGATAGGTGCGCTTGCCTCAAGTCATTGTCACAGTTGGTTTTTAGGCTAGATCATTCATTATATAAAATTTTAAGACTCTGACACACCATTAAATTTTTGGCGCTGTTGCCGGGGAACTGAAATATTAAGAACGCTTAATTTTTATTACTTTAGCCACATTTTATTTTTGCAATTAAATTTTATTTTTACTTTTCTAATTTTCTTTTTCTTTTCATGACAGGTACCTCTAGTTTATGACTAGAAGGAACCCGACAGGACCCTTAGTTTGCGATAGTGATATTGAAGGTAATGTTCGCAGAAATCGTAGAGAAATAAGGTGAAGCTTAAATTACATAGAAGAAGAGCAAGAGAACGAAATTAATACTATCAAAGATACGACTGAGAATAATCCGCTACCTCAAAAGGTGGCTGAAAATCATGCTCCTTGACCTATGTATGATTATGCTAAACCCAATTTAATAGGGACCGAATCGAGTATTGTTAGGCCTGATGTAGCTGATAATAAATTTGAACTGAAACCTAACACTATACAAATGATTCAACAGTTTGTTCAATTTGATGGTTTGCAGGATGAAGACCCAAATACTCATTTAGCAAATTTTTTAGAATTCTGTGATACCTTCAAAATAAATTGAGTCTATGATGATACCATTCATTTTCGATTATTTCCCTTTTCATTAAGGAATAAAGCCAAACAGTGGTTGAATTCTCTTTCATGAGGATCAATCACTATGTGGGATCAAATGACCGAAAAATTTTTGTTAAAATATTTTTCACCGGTCAAAATGCCAAATTAAGGAATAACATCTCTTCTTTTGTGCAGATGGATCTAGAAACACTATACGATGCATGGGAGAGATGCAAAGATATATTGATAAGGCGCCCACACCATGGATTACCCTTGTGGCTACAGGTCCAAACTTTTTACAATGGTGTGAACCCTTCAACGAGACAATTGATTGATTCAATAGCCAGCGGAACCCTGAATAACAAAACTCCTGAGGTGGCCTATGAGTTTATAGAGGAGATGTCACTGAACAGCTATCAGTGGCAAGTTACAAGGATAAGGCCAACAAAAACAGCCGGAGTTTTCAACCTCGACGTAGTCACCATGCTATCAAATCAGGTAGAGATGTTAAATAAAAAGATTGATGGTTTGTGTGGTTCCTCGCAGGTACACCATTTTTTAAAGCTCTTTCGCTGATGGCAGATTCAAGGAAACTTTTAAAAGAGCTTTTAACAAATAAGAGGAAGTTAGATGAGGAATCACATGTGGAACTAAATGCAGTTTGCTCAGCAATGTTGCAAAATAAACTACCACAAAAATTAAAAGATCCAGGGAATTTTACAATTCCATGCTTAATTGGTAGTTTATCTGTTGATAATGCTTTAGCTGATTTAGGGGCAAGCATCAATGTTATGCCTTATAAAATGTTTAAACAGCTAGGTCTAGGGAAACCCAAACAAACTAGGATGAGTATTCAATTAGCTGATAAAACTATTAGAATTCTTAGGGGTATAATTGAAGATGTACTAGTTAAAATTGACAGATTCAGATTCCCATTAAAATTTGTTGTTTTAGACATGGATGAAGACAATAGTGTCCCCTTAATTTTAGGAAGACCCTTTTTAGCAACTGCTTGAGCTAAAATTGATGTTGGTACAGGTGAACTCATACTCTGTGTAGGTGCCAAATCAATCAGTCTTTAAGCTCTCGACTCAGCTAGGACATCAAGTAATCAAGGTGAGAAAATTAATTTTATTAATGACCATTCGGTTCAACCTTCCTTACAGGAAACACCACGAGATTACACAACAGAGCCAGATCATAGACCTCATGCCAATAAAGAGGAGATTTATGAGGAACGAAGGCTTCAGGTCGACGAACTTAATGAGTGGAAAGCACATTTCAAGGAAAAACCAAAACTACATGAAGTTAAATCGAAGGAACCCCCAAATGAGCTTATAGGAACATCAAATCACTTCAAAATAGGAGATCAGATACTGTTAGATAAAAAAAGACCCTCGAATCGCCACTTTAGACCTCAAGACAAATGAAGAGATTCCTTTTAAGGTACTTAATGTCTTCCCATACGGCACAGTCGAGGTAAGCAATTCTACATTTGGCACTTTTAAGGTAAATGCCACTCGACTCAAACTATATAATGATAGCATGAGAAAGGATTTCCACCTCCACAAACCACCATGATTATGCTAATGAGAGATAATTCTAGCATAAGACTTTAAACGAGCGCTTCTCAGGAGGCAACCCGAGCACTAACCCCATTAATTTTTATATTTTTGAATTTTAGCATCTAACTAAGAACTAACCAGCCTTTTAGGTGCAGGTTTTCATACCCACACGGCCTTGCACACGGCCGTGGTCGTGGTCGTATGGCCACCATAAGTAGGTACAAGGGTGTGGGCAACCTCCAGATCCATGATTTCTATTTAATCCCCTTATCTGTTTACTTTCGTCCCTAAAGTGTTCTTCCCTTTTCCCCTTTCTCTTTGAACGCATATCCACTTTTCATTATTTACTTTTATTTTTCTATTTATTTTCTTTATTATTTTCTTCTTATATTCAAGAAGTTTTACTTCTCTCCCTATCTTGTGATTTCATTATTATTCTACTATTATCTATCTTTGTACATTGAGGGCAATGTACATCTTAAGTGTGGGGGTGAAATTTATTTAGAAAAGTTCTTAAGTTTTTCATTATTCTCAAAACCCTAAATGATATCTTGTCTTAAGTGATTTTCTCATATTACTAATTAGGATTAAATTTACATCAATTTATAATTTTTATTGATATGTTTTAGAACAAGTCATTGATAATTGTGCATTCATGATTTAAATTTTAAGATACTAGAGAATCAAGCATGATGAGTCTATTTTCAAAAATTAAAAACTTGCTAGGTTGTTAACCTAAATTTGAATATTACCTTGAAGTTTGAAATATACAAAGTTGATATCAAAAACCCACAATTTTGTGAGATTTTGAGCCTTTTAGAGCATACATTCTTTTTGTGCTCACTTTATTGATTATGAGTGTGTCAATATTGATTTGTTATTCTAGAACTTGCTTCGATTATACATGTCAAGACCACATCATTGATTTGATATACAGAGATGATAAAGTCACCTAGGATTTAACCTACTTACTCCACTAAAAGCCTACCTTCACAATTAACTCCTAGTGAACCCCTTTGATGCTAATAAACCTTTTATTGATTCACCCACTAATATTAACCCAAAACCCATCTTGTATTTTTCATCACCATTTTTCTTGACTACCCTTCTATCGAGATTTGATTTGATCAGTTGCCTAATTATTTTAAATTTATTATGTATTTACTTGATTTGTTCTTAAAAAAAATCAAAGTATATTCATTATTAGTTCTATAATTAAGTGAGCTTATACGTTTAAATTCCACATCTTGAAGAAAAAGCTCGTATTATTAGTATTACAAGTTTTCAAATTAATATAATTATTTAGGATTAGTTCATTTTTTCTAGTTAGGTGAATTGTCAATTCAATCTCGATTTTAACCTTCTAATTCAGCCTATATCCACACCTTTAACCAAGCCCCATTACAACCCTTTAAAGACCTTTTGATTTGTGTATCATTTCATTTTATAATAGGTGGAGATTTGATTTTCAGGGAAGCCTATAGGATTAACTTTTCATGTTTGACTGATGAGTGCTTAATTTTGAACCTTAAACGCTTTAAGTGATTTGAGGGAATCTTTAGTGAGGATGTCAACTTTTGTCGATTTTAAATTAAAGGTGATTATTTAGGTAAAGGGAAACACCTATATTTTCATGCTACAAAAACTATGGCTTTGATTGTTTGAATCTTTAGGACCCTTTTTACTTAAATTATCCATGTATAAATTACTAATGAATTATGATGAAACATTATCGATGAATATTATAAATTGAGGAAGTTCATTTTAATTGTGAGTTGAGAATTTTTGCTTGAGGACAAGCAAAAGCTTAAGTGTTGGGGTATTTGATAAACCGTAATATGTACATATTTTAATCCCACATTTAGCATACTTTTGGATGATTTAGCCCGTAAATTTTGGAATTTGGTGCTTTTAATCCTTTAATTTCATGTTTTATACTTAGGAGAGCACCGGAGGATGAAAAGAACGAGAAACGGCTGGAAATAGAGAAAATGGGCCAAAGTATGAATCACACACGGCCTGGGCCCGAAACACATGGTCGTGCCTCCTTAGCAAATCCGGCCACGGCCAGGCCCCGATTGACACGGTCGTGCCACACAGGCGTGTCCCTACTGCAAAAAAAAAAGAGTTTTATTCGGATTAGGGTACTTAGATGCAGATAAAGACATTCCAAAAGCCTATATAAACACCCTAGAGGCCAACCTTAAAGGGGGCGGTGCAGCTAGGCCAAGGAGCCAAGCCAGATGGCTAGAATTGTGGGATTCACTCGAAGAAAGCCAGTTGATTCATCTCAAGAAGCCAGGATCATACTCAAGAATGAGGATCTCTCCTTCAATTCCTTTAGGGGGTTTTAGGGATTTTCTTATATTTTTTTTTATTTTCTGAGCTATATGATAAATACTTGATTTGTTCTTAATTATGTGTTCTTAATTCTTATTTTGATATTTCAGGATATTGATTCAAGTATTGATGTGCTTAGGCAGAGGAGGAATATTCCCTGTTTAAGAGTAGATCTAGCATAGTTAAGCAGAGTTGATCGTAACCCTAGAGATAGGATGATGAAAATCTATCGGATTAGGGTCAAACCTAATATGGGAGTCCATAGACCGAGTTAATGCAATTCTAGGGGTTTTAATTAGAAAGAGAATTCAATTAATCAACCTATGGTTAGGCGTTAGTAGCCTCGAGAGAGGTATTAATATAAATTAGGGAATCTTACGGATCAAGTCAAGTGAATAAATCATCTGGTTCAGAGTTAAATAACAAGTGAAGTCTAGGTGGATTCTTCCTCGGGTATTGTCTCAATCAATTGGTTTTTCCCACAGGTATTTCCCCAATTCATTCTCTTTGTCTTAGCAGCTTTAGCTTTATAGTTAGTTAATTTTAGATTAAACAACAATTCCTTTATGTAACAGTCTGTTATACACCCTAGTCAAAACAGTGGTTTCGGGACCACAAACTCGAGTCCGTATAATATTTTAATATTATTTTCCGTATCTTTGATATGTGATTAAGCATGTGCTAAATTTCCATAAGTTAATTTGTCCGTCTGTATGTTTAATTTGACAAAAGGATGACATTGCATTGAATGTGAAAGTTGCTTGCTATTTGTTAAAATACCACTGTGTTGTGGCTTTTAAAAGAAAAGGCCTTATGAAGCAAATAGACCACTATGTAGTTAGTGGATGAATGAAAGTCAAATATGCCCTTATTACATGTTTGTTATAATTACTAATTGGATGGACATTTTAGTAAATGGATTGATAATATGTTATTAATAAAACAAATGAAAGAGCTAGTGGATGTGTTCATCCACTTTAGCCGAAAATATCAAGAAAAAGAGAAAGAAATATGAAGTTTGGGCATTCGGCTATTGTAAGCTCAAATTAAGGTATGTTTTGAGTCGGTTTTTGATAATTTTTATGTTTTTGTAATCGTTGCTTTGAGAGCTATCAAACCCATGTCTCAATTTGATGAATTGATAATGTTTGTGTGAGATGCCATTGATGATATGTTAAGCTTTTTGATGATTTTTGGTGTTAAATGAAAGATATGAATTAGATGAACATACTTTGTTCTTGAATTTTTGATGAATTTAGCTAAATAGGGCTAAATTGAAAAAATGGTAATTTGAAGGACAAATAGCAAATTTGATGAAAAATATGGACTTGTATGAGATGTATATGCATTTGGCTTAGCATGTGTATGTGTGGATTTTGTGAATTTGATGTTTTGAGAAAAATGGACTAAATTGATAAAATATACAAATGTGGGGGCTAAATTGTAAATAGCCCAAAATATGTGTGAATGGATTGAATTGAATGAATTAGTGAATAAAAGGATTAATTCTGAATATGTTTAGGTTAAGAACTGAAGAAAACGGACATAGATCACGGGAAAGCGAAAGTAACCGAGTAGCCGTTTTCATTCTGATAAACCAAATACGAGGTAAGTCATATCGCTAATAAATGTAATTGTATTGAATTGAGTTTATTTACATGATTATCAATGATAATGACTGCATTTGTGATACTATGTATATGAATTTTGAGATAAGGTTGACATAGTGATAAGTCGGAGAAGTTTTGTATGAACTTGGGAATACAAAGGTATCTATTCTGTTTTATCATGTAAGACCACGTCTAGGACGTTGGCATTGATATGATAATAGTGTAAGACCCTGTCTGGGACAGTGGCTTTGATATCTGATTATATATAAGACCTCATCTGGGACGTAGGCATCATTATCTGATTATATATAAGACCTCATCTGGGACATAGACATCATTATCTGATTATATATATAAGACCTCGTCTAGGACGTAGGCATCATTATTTGATTATATATAAGACCTCGTTTGGGACGTAGGCATCATTATCTGATTATATATAAGACCTCATTTGGGACGTAGGCATCATTATCTGATTATATATATAAGACCTCGTCTGGGACGTAGGCATCATTATCTGAGTATATATAAGACCTCGTCTGGGACGTAGGCATCATTATCTGATTATATATAAGATCTCGTCTGGGACATAGGCATCGTTATCTGATTATATGTAAGACCACGTCTGGGACGTTGGCAATGATATGAGCTTTTCGTGTAAGACCATGTCTAAGACATCGGTATTATATTGATTCGTGTAATAATCTGTCTGAGTCTAAGGTATCGATATCTGAGTACATGAAAGGTCTCGTTTAGGACGTTGGCTTTGTACGACTGTTCTGAGTTTTCTGAGCATCCTATTGGATTCCTATTGGATCAACGGGCAAGTCTGTGATACGAATTGCAAATTTGAGTTAAGAATAAATATGTGTATGTAAAACCATTTCAGGTACGTTGATTATACACTAATTGTGTATATAAGGTAAGCATCTAAGTGATTTTACTATGACGCTATGGATACGGAATTGATGGTATGATATGTAAAGTTTTGATTATATGAATTACGTAATTATATGATTCTTGAATTTGCAAAGATAGCAAATGTGGTTAATAGTGTATGAAACAAAGCATATTTGCGATATTATGTTAAATGATTGATATGTACTAATGTATTTATTTGCATAAGTGCCTTCTATGTCAAGTTTATTTGTATATGACTGACTAAGCTTTGTAAAGCTTACTCTGTGTGTGTGTTTTTCTCTGTTTCATAGATCGTCAAAGCTACTGAAGGCTCGGGACCATCAAGGATCGTCATCACATACTAAACTCATGTTGGTACCCTTTTGAATATGTATATAGCTAATTATGGCATGTATAGGCTAGATATGTGTATATATTTAAGAAATGAACTTAGCCATGTGTTTTGGCAAGTTTTGGGTTGTTTTAATGTTTGAATGAATGATTCATATGATTTATGTTTTGGTATGGCTTGATGCATATGAAATGGTCATTTTAGTATGTATTTGGTTGCCATATATGCATGACATGTGATGAGAATGGTTGCTTGTAGGTATGACCCATTTGGTTGGCAGTTTGGTATTGCAAATGACCTATAATGTCACACGGTCTTGGCACACGGGTGTGCCTAGTAACTGTAGGGTAAAATCAGTAGCTAGCTTAAGAAGTGCATAGTCATGGCAAGGGCGTGCCTAGAGGTCGTGTGAGAAATGGCAGTATATGGCCTTGTAGGACACGACCTTAGCACACGGGCGTGCTTGGTAGCCGTGTTGGTTTTGGCAGTATATGACCACGGGGAGGGCACACGGGTGTGTCAAGTAGCTGTGGGTGAGGCACGGCCTACACCCACGGGCGCGTATCCCCTGTATTTAGAATTTTTTTTATTTTTCCATGAAATTTTGTATGTGTTTCGATTTAGTCCCGAATCAGTTCATAAGCATGCTTAAGGTCTCGTTGACCTATTTAAGGGACATTATGAATGATATTGATGAATGATTGTGTGAAATTCTATAAATGTTTTTGATCTGTTCGGTAACACTTCTAACCCTAATCCGGTGACGGCCACGGGATAGGGGTGTTACACTTTAATTCTTAGGTTAAATAATAAAAAGAAATTTAGTAATAGTACTTTTGGTTCCTTTGGGTTCGACAATCCGGTCTTGCCACTAAACTATACTACTGTTCGATAGGTGCGCTTGCCTCAAGTCATTGCCATAGTTATTTTTAGGGTAGATCATTCATTATATAAAATTTTAAGACTCTAACACACTATCATTACCCATCCAGGCTCAATCCTTTCTATAACAAGGTCAATGGGATTACTCATCCGAGCTAAATCCCATCCTCAACGAATGCAGGACCTTATTAATTTAGGGTAAGCGTATATAATCATCAGAATCCAATATTCAATCGATACTTAACCCTTTTTCACATTTTAAGCATATATCAATTTTCCATCATAGTATACAAGTAAGCACATCAACATAAATAACATTACATACAACAAAACATAATTACATGCTCGATTAAGTTACACGAACTTACTTCCACACTTGTTCGCGTTAAAAATCTACTAATCTGAAACCTTCTCTTTTCCTCGATCTAACGTCGAATTAGTGTTGTCTAGATCTATATAAATGAATTTAACTATCAATTTCATGCATTTCATATTTTTAAATGGACTCCACATACGTCCTAGACAAAATTACCATTTTGCCCCTAACTTTTCCATAAATATTGATTTTGTCCCTAGGCTAGAAAAATGAAACTTGTACAAATTATTCCTTATTCCAAGCCTAACCAAAGCCCCATTACAAATTTTCCAGCACATGTATTCATAAAATTTTAGTATTTTTCATCAATTTTTACAACTTTTCATTTTAGTCCCTGAATCATGTTTTCATAAAAAATCACTTTGTAAAAGTTGTTTATCTATCAATAATCTTTCATTCTCTACCATGAATTTCTAATTTCTAGCATAATATATCCATGACCCATTTTCATACATTGATAACTTTTCAAATTAATCCCTCAAATAGAGAGATTAAGCTATCCCGATTTCAAAAATATCAAAATTACTAAAAACGGGACAAGGAAACTTACCTAATTAGGCCTTGAAAGTTTCTTCTCGCTCTCCTAGGATTTCCATAGAATTTTTGGTTGAATATGACAATAATAAGATGATATTTTCTTTTATCATCTTTTAATTAATTAAATTTTTACAATTTCCAATTTAGTCCTTGACCTTTTTCTATAATTCCATGGATGAGTCACCATGAAAAATCTACGTACTTTTCTTAATGATCTAATTACCATATAAGGACCTCTAGTTTTGAATTCCATAGCTATTTGATCCTTATAGCTACTAGAATTCAACTTTCACATTTTATGCGATTTATTCCTTCTCGTAATTAGGCACTAAATCGATAAAATTTTCATATCAAAATTTTCACATGTCACATCTATCATATTACAGACCATATAATAAAATTAAAAAAATATGTTTTGGGTCGGTCTATGGTCCCAAAACCACTATTCCAATTTCATTGAAAATGGGTTGTTACAACTCTCCCCCCGTTAGGAATTTTCGTCCTCGAAAATCTTACTAGTAAAAAGATTCAAGTATTGCTTCCTCATAGTTTACTTGTAACAGCCTGATTTTAGGGCTAGTCGGAACAGTAGTTTCGGAACCATTAATTTGAGGTCAGAGAAACTATTTTTAATATTATTTTATGGGTTATAGCATGATTATATGAGTGCATGAAAATTTTGGTGCATTAATTTTAGTGATTGTATGCTTAATTGTAAAAAAGAACTAAATCGCATAAAGTGAGAAAGTTTTATTTACAAGCTAGAGGTGTTAAATAACTATTGAATATTAAATTAGAGGTCCTTAATGTGCAATTAGGCCATTCTAAGGGTGATGGCCAGCCATTGGGACAAAGAAAAGACATGGTCAATGGTTAGGTATAGTTTTGGTGACTTAATTGATAAATAAAATAAAATAAAGCAAAGCTATCATCTTTTCCCATTTTTCTTCTTCTTCCACAAAAAATATCATCAAGAAAAGGAATTTGGAATCTTGAAAATTTTTAGCAACTTCAACCTTTGCTAGTAAGTGATTTTGGTATCATTCTTGTTAATTTTTGTACTTTTGGGACCCTTGTAGCATGATCTAGCTAATGAGGGGACTATTTTGCAAAATGGTTGAGAGTTTAGGGTTTTTCCATGTGAATATTCATGTTGATTTCTAAAATTTTATGGAAGAAAATGAATCTTAGTGGGTTAATGAATAACTTTTGTGAAAGGATTTTGCATGAAATCTCCTAATAGGGCTATTTTGTAAAAGTTATAAAATAGATAGTAAATGTGTGAAATAATTGAAATTGTGAGTTGCTATAAGAGTGAATATGAATCGGCTTGTAGCAGTCCAGTTTAGACCCTAGTCGAAACAGTGGTTTTGAGACCACAAATCTGAGTTATAAAAATATTTTAATATTATTTTCTGTGCCTACTGTATGTGATTAAGCATGTGATAAAGTTCGGTGAATAAATTTGTCTGTTTGTGTGCTTAATTTGAGAAAAAGGCTAAATCCCGTAAAATGAAAAGGTGGCTAATTAATGTGTAAGTGCTAATTTGTTAATGTCTTTATAATGTGAAGTCCTTAATAGGCAATTAGCCCATTAATAAAGTTAGTGCATGGTAAAGGACAAATATGCCCTTAATGTATATACGTTTCTTATATTAATTAAAATGTTAATATAGTAAATAATATAATAATATGTTCATAATAAAAATAAAGTATGAAAATAGACATTGTTCATCCATTTTTCTAGCCAAAAGTTTAAAGAAAAAGAAAGAAAATAACCAAGCTAGGTTTCGGCTATGTTCAAGCAAAATTGAGGTATGTGTTAGTCTCAGTTTTTGATAATTTCTACGTTTTCGTAATCGTTGCTTTGAGTACTTTCAAACCCATGCTTCAATTTTGTAAATTGATGAATATTTTGTAATGTGCCATTGATGATCATGTGAGTTTTTGGATGTTTGATGGAGAAATATGAATTATATGTGATAGAATAACATATTTTATCTTTAGAGTTTTGATGATTTTGAGTAATTTGGATTAAATTGAAAGAATAATATTTTGAGGGACTAAATTGTGAAATAAATGAAATGTGAAGACTTGTATGAGCATGGGTAGTATTCAGCTAAGCATGGAATGTATTGAATTATGTGTATTTTGTAATTTTGTGAAATAGGGACTAAAATGTCAAAATGTGAAAATGTGGGGGCTAATTTGTAAATTTCCCTAAATATGTGTCTTTGGATTGAATTGAATGAAATAGTGAATAAACGAGTTAAATTTGAATATGTATAGATCAAGAATCGAAGAAAACGAATTTAGATCGCTGAAAGTTTAAAGTGATCGAGTAGTCAAAATCGCTCGTTTATTCCGAATCCGAGGTAAGTCTATATACAAATAAATGCATTTATGTTGATTCATGAATGTACATACGAATCTATTTGTGATGAATGTGTATGAGTTAACATAAATATGATAACCGAGGAATGTATCGACAATGTACAGTGTCCGAGAAGTCCCGTATGAACCTAAGAATAGATAGGATTACATATGTCATGACATAGGTTTTTGATATGTGAGATCATGTAAGACCACGTCTGGGGCATTAGCGTTGATTTGAGATTTCATGTAAGACCACATTTGGGACGTTGGCATCGATATGAGATTTACGTGTAAGACCATGTCTGGGACATTGGCATCGTATTTGATTCGTGTAATACCCTAATTGGGACAGAGGCATCGATATCTGAGTGCATGTAAGACCTCGTGTGGGATGTTGGCATTGTACGACTATTCTGAGCATTTCGAGTATCCTATTAGATTTCGAACGGTTCAACATGCAAATTCGAGAAATGAATGTCTATGTGAGAAGTATAAACGATTCAGGTACGATTGAAAAGTACACTATAAGTGTATGAAAGGTAAGTGTTTATACAAGCTTACTAAATTGGATATGTGTATAGTTATGAGGTAATATGTGATTATATGCTTGAATAAGCTATGTGTATATATAAGATATTTGAGTTGAGAAATGTAACAAGCTATAGCTAAGCAAATGAGCCAAAGAATATGTGATGAATTTGCAATGAGAAACATTAATGTCATTGTATCAATGTAGCTATGTGCAATTTATGTTAAGTTTATTTGTATATGGCTTACTAAGCTTTTGAAAGCTTACTTTGTGTGTGTTTGCTTTGTATTATAGATCGTCAAAGCTACTGAAGGCTCAGAGACCATCGAGGATCGTCATCACACTACTCAATCTTATTTTGGTACCTTTTTAAAAGTGTATATACTAAGTATGGCATGTATAGGCTAGTTATTTTGGGTTATGTTTGATATGTGTAAATGGCCATGTGATATGGCTAAATATATGTTTGTGATTATGAATGACTAGATAAGTTTCATGATGCTAGTTTTGATTTAGCTTGATGGCAAATGAAATGGTTACATGAATGGTGAACTCATTGATGCATAGCTAGCACATTACTAATGACAAATATGTGATGGATTCTATCTTGAAATGATTGAGGTTATGTAGAATCAATTGCCTTATAAGTTGGTGTGATTGTTAGGCTCTTGAATGGTTGGAAATGATGTACATTTTGATATGTATTAATTTCCTATGATGCTTGAATTGGTGTTAATTTGTGTTGGTAAGAAAGACCCAAGTGTGGGTGGCATTTTGGCCTTAGAAATGGCCTATATTTTCCCATACGGTTGAGCACGGGCATGTGGCTCGACCGTGTCCTTAGAGGTTGCAATTCAAAACAAGTCAGGCTCGACCACGGGCTGGACACACGAGCGTGTGACTGGCCGTGTGGGGCAAGTCAAGCTCGACCACGGGTGGGGCATACGGGCATGTCCCAGGCCGTGTGGTCAAGTCAATATGTATGCCCTATTTTGACACGGCTTGGACACATAGGGGTGTTTGAGGCCGTGTGAGGCACACGGCCTGCCCACACAGGCGCATGACCTCCGTATCAGAGAAAAATTTTAAAATTTCTAAAAATTTTCGTATGTGTTCAGTTTAGTCCCGACCCTTTTCTAAAGCATGATTAAGGTCTCGATGACCTATTTAAGGGACACTTTGATGTGTTTTGTCGACTTTCTTTGTGAAATGTCGATGGTTGATTCCAATTATGCGGTAATGCCCTTTAACCTTGTTCGCGGATTCTCTGAGGTTAGGGGTGTTACACGGCTAGGCTTGGATGTTTGAAAAATGAACACATTTTATTTTACGAGCCTAGGGAAAAATCATAATTTTGTGAAAGTCTAAGGGCAAAACGATAATTTTTCCAAAGTAGAAATTTTAAAATGTATTGGATAGTGTGGTGATCAAATGAGTAAATTTTATTGTTATAGATTAAAAAGAACGTGGAAACAACCTTGACCGAGGAAAAGGCAAGGTTTCAGAGTAAATTCCAAATTGACATATTTTGTATCGAAGTAAGTTTATATGTAAATGATACATCCTTTTTACTTGTGTTTTTACATATTAATGCATTGCGTGAAATGTGAAGGAATATTAATGATATCTATTAAAATGATAGAAAGTGAACCTTCGGAATAGGAAAAAGGATACGGATAAACATCCGTGGTCATGTTATTATTGGTGGGCTGTATGTGATACCACCGTGAACATGTGATTATTGGTGGGCTGTGTGCGATACCACCATGAACATATGATTATTGGTGGGCTGTGTGCGATACCACCATGTTATTTATTAATGCTGGGCCGTGTGTGAAACAACCGTGTATTTGATATTATTCAAAGTGTTCATCGAGAAGCTTTGACTAAGTGAGATTACATGTGGCTTTGTGGTGATAAGTGCAGGGTATAAGTGCATGTAAATGTGAGCAATGTTTATGAAATGTATTTGGAATGTGATAATATTTGAATTGAGTAAGTATAATTACAAGGATCTAACTTGTTCTTGATTAGTATGTAAGGATTTTGATTGATAAGTATGTAGTATTATGTTTATTGTTTACATATAGACTTACTAAGCTAAATGCTTACTCCTTTCTCTTTTCCCTTGTTTTACAATGTTCTGAAAGCCAACTTGGGATACGGAGACCGTCGGAGGATCACCCACACTATATATGCATTTTGGTATATTGAAATTTCCTTTGAATTATGGCATGTATAGGGACTTGATCTTTTCGGTTATATGTCATACTGGCTTAGCCACATGTGTTGGCTTAGGATGATATTTGATTCTTTTTGTATAAGGCCATAGTCGATGGCTAATTCTTATTAATATATGAAATGATGATGTTTATCACGAATATGCAAATTGTATGGTTGAGTGATTGGTATATGTTTATGCGTGAGTGTAAAGGTTGCTTGATGTGGTTTATGATAGTGCAAGTATGGGTGGCAGAAAGGGCTTGGTAAATAGCCTTGTTCTTGTCCATAAGAGTAGACACACGGGCGTGTGTCTAGACCGTGTGTGACACATGGTCTGCCCCATGGGCGTGTGGTTTGGCTGTGTGTCCCCCTACATCCTAAGTTGGCCAAAAAAATGCCCAGTAGTAACCACACGAGCTGAGACACGGCCGTGTGTCTCAATTGTGTGGAAGGCACGACCATTGGGCGTGGGCGTGTGCCCAGGCCGTATGAAGTCTGCACCTGAATTTAGGAATTTAATTCACTACACGGTCTAAGGACATGGGTGTGTACCTTGGCGGTGTAACCTTATTAGGATGATGACGTCATAAAAAAATGTCAAGGTTTTTTGCACAGGGCTAAGACACGGGCGTGTCATGGCTATGTGAGGGACACGGGCCATGGACACGAGTGTGTGTTAGGCCATGTGAAAACCATTGTAGGTTTGAATTGAGAAAGTAAATCCACAAGAGTATGTCCCTATATGCTTAGGCCGTGTTACTCACACGATCTGGTAACATGGGCATGTTATCCAGTCACACGAGCGTGTTGCACTTTCACACAGGCGTGTGCCCTTGTTTTTAGTGACATTTTCCAAAGTTGTCTAAAGAACTCAATTTGATCCCAAAATGTCTCTAAGATATGTTTTGGGCCTCGTAGGCCAATATTAAGGATGTTAAGAGGAAGTTTGAAAAGTTTTAAATTTGAACGGATTTTTATGATTCGAAAGTATGGTTATACTTGTGTTTGAGATAGGTAACGCCTTGTACCCTATTCTGGCATCGGATACGGGTAAGGGGTGTTACATTCCTCCAGCTCCCAGGTAGCCTCTTCTATACCATGTCATTGCGAAAGAACTTTTACCAAAGCTAACTTTTTATTTCTTAACTCTCTTTTGTTTCCCGAGCTAAGATTTTGATTGGTTCCTCACCATATGCCATATCTGGCTGAATCTCTACCTTTATCGGAGAGATAACATGTGAAGGGTCGGATCGATACCATCGTAGCATAAACACATGAAAAACATTATGAATCCGATCAATCTCTGGTGGTAAAGCTAACTGATATGCAACCGCTCCAATTTTTTCTGTAATCTCATATGGTCCAATGAATCGTGGACTCAATTTCCATTTCTGACCAAACTGAAGTACTTTTTTCGGGTGACACTTTCAAGAATACTTTGTCACCAACCTGAAATTCTACCTCTTTTCCTTTTAAATTAACATAAGACTTTTGCCGATCGAGGTTGCTTTTAAGCTATCCCGAATTACCTTCACTTTCTCCTTGGTCTCTAGGACCAAGTCAACTCCGTGTAACTTTTTCTCACTGAGTTCTATCCAGTATAATGGAGTCCTACGTTTACAACCATACAAGGCTTCATACGGTGCCATTTTAATACTAGACTCATAACTGTTATTATAAGCAAATTCAACCAAAGGCAAATACCTTTCCCAGATACCTTCAAACTCAAGTACACAACACTGAAGCATATCTTCCAAGATCTGTATTACCTGTTCAGATTAACCATCTGTTTGGGGATGAAATGCAGTGCTAAGGTGTAACTGAGTACCTAGAGCTTCTTGAAACTTGCTCTAGAATCGAGATGGAAACCGAGGATCTCTATCTAGAATAATGGAGACAGGCACTCCATGCAATCTAACAATCTCAGAAACATATAACTCAGCCAATCTATCTAAGGAATAATGCATACGTACTGAAATAAAGTGTGAAGACTGTCAACCGATCAACTGTAATAGTTTGGTTTAGACCCTAGTCGAAACAGTGGTTTCGAGACCACAAATCTGAGTCAAAAAATATTTTAATATTATTTTTTCTATTTTTAGTATGTGAATTGACATGTGTGAAATGTAACACCCCAAACCCGATCAATACACCACAACCAAATTTGGTATGTTACGGGGAAAACGCATTTGAGAGGTTAGGTTTTCGAATAAAGGTTTGATGAAAACTCTTTGCTGTATTTGTACTTTGTAAAAAAAAATCTTGGGCATGATTGTCTTAAAATCGATAGTGCATTTTGCTAACCCGGAAGTTTTGAAAACTTAGTTGAATCTAATAGTAAAACCAATTTATATCGTTTGGAAATTTGAGTTATTCCTTTATGGTTGCTTAAAAACATTTTGAACTTAGTTTAAGTTTGGAAAACATTTGAGTTGCATTCATTTTAAATTACTGTGATACAGATGGTAAAGTTTAAAACATATCGCTTTGTAGTTTTGAAAACCTTATCTTTCCAAGTTTTATCTAATATTAACCCAATAATTTGTTAAGGCATATTTGAAATCAAATTTAAGCATAAAAATAACCAAAGTATAATTTTAGAAAGGCCTTATACAATCCCAACAAAATTAAATGGAAATAAATAAAGTAAAGTACCAAGTTTGTAAATCAGTGCAAATCCCAATTGATTCATGGCATGGTCACCTCGAGCCCACCCGGCTCCATGTCCGCGATCTAAGTGTCACCTGAAATGATAAGGGAGAATGTGAGTCGCAAGACTCAGTGCATAAATCCCCCTCCCGATGAATGCAACATACTAACACACATCATAACAAAGCATTACAATTAATGCACCCAATCCTAACCATCCATAACACCTTTTTCTACCCCGTGTGGTACCGAACCACTGGTGGTGCCAAACCACTGGTGACCCAAAGTCACGATATCCATCAATGTGGTGCCAAACCACTGGTGACCCAAAGTCATGAATGATCCATCTGTGGGGCCAACCCACGTGTGATACCAAATCACTAGCGACGATCCCGTATCTCAATAGTGGGTCCAATCCACGGTGGCGTTAAACCACAGGGACAAGTCGCTATGAGGTGCCAAGCCTCTGGTGTCCCAAAGACACAATTGTGATACCAAATCACTGGTGACCGAAGTCACGAATAGTCAAGTTATGGGGCCAACCCGTGTGATACCAAATCATGGCGGCGATCCGTAATATCAAGCGTGGGGCCAACCCACTGTGGTACTAAGCCACTGGGACAAGTCGCTATGAGGTGCCAAACCTCTAGTGACCCAAAGTCACAATAAATCAATCTGTGGTACCAAACCACTGGAGGTGCCAAACCTCTGGTGTCCCAAAGACATGAATATCATATTCCCCTCCTCTCATATCACCCATCATCATACCGACTCATGTGAAGTATGCAAGTCATGCAAATCATGCTAACATGTTTAGTGTTGCATCTCATAGCACATACATCATAAATCATGATATCATGTATATCAACAACAGAACTCAGAATGTAAACGGACTTACCCGAATCCGTGCACATACCCTTAGGGTATCACATCAATCAACCAACTGTTTCGGCCTTATTAAGCAATCAGGTTATTAAGCATATTACTAAGCAAAGAGTGTGTTAGTTTACACACCTGTTAAAGCGCAAGCCTAAATCCCAAAGAACCGATCTAAGACCCTCGATTACCTTGTTCCTATAATCGGCCAAACATGAGATTAGCAACCTAGACCAATCGGCCAAACCAAATAACTCAAGAGGGTTAACGCTCAAACCCTTACCTTATGAATGATTTGGTTCCCTACCAAATCCCGAACCAACTGATGGTTCCTCTGACAATCGGCCACACCCTATTTAAGAAGAACAGTTAATCCTTTGAAGACTTTGGCTTAACGAAACTAAGAGAATAGACTAATAAAACCAACCCTTACCACCACTTACCAACCGTTCACTCACAAGTGGAGGCTTCACTTGACTGCTTCGAAATCCCGGATACCCTACAATGAAATCGGTTCCAACACAAGAGATTAACTCCTTTCAACACATGCCGAAATCGGCCCTTAACCATATTAGAATCGACAGAAAACAAGGGAGAAGAGAAATAGACATTCGGCCAAGCACTAACCTTCCTCTAAAAACCCGATTGGAGAAAAAGAGAAGAGACCAACCTTGCTTGAGACTTTCGGCCAACACTAAACAAAAGAAAGAAGAGGGTTCGGCTAGAGCCTTGGAGGGTTGAAACAAAAGAAATGTGATTCAAAAGAAAAGAAGAAATCGGTAATGGGAGATTTAGAAGTGAGAGGAAGGTTCGCTAAGGAGGCAAAGTGAGTTTCGACAAGAGTTTTAAGAAAGCAAGACAAAGTATGAGAGGAAGAAGATGGTTATTTGACTTAACACAAATGAAAAAGTAAAAGAGAGGTAGGAGGGTATATGGTTCGGCCAAAGATAAAAAAAAGAAGAAAGCAAAAAGAAATAAAAGCTTGAGAACTCAAAGAGCATTAATTTGCCAATGAAAATGAAGGAAGAAAACAAAGCAAGTTTGACAAGGTATATGTTGCTTGGGGATTTTCATTTCAAGAAAGAAAATGAGAGACTTACTTGCAAATTCGGCTAGCTATTGACAAAAGAAAATACTTGGCTTTGACACAAGTCAATCGAAGAAAAGAAAAAAAAACCAAAATGCCTAAGAGAATCGGCACTTCCCACCTATCCACCAAAACCGGCCACTCCCCCATGAAGACTCCAAGATTCGGCCACTTCCCAAGCTCACTCATGGCCACTAATTCAAACTAATTTGAATTAGTCAAATCCTTTAATTTCCTCTCAACCCACCATTTGAAATATTTAACTTGGTCCATGGCAGAGTTTGAACTGCACACTACTTCTCCTCCTCCATGTCGTCAAAATGGATACAAAATGTGAGGCTTCTGCAGATCGAACACAGGACCTCCTCCCCTTGCAAGTGACGCCAAATTCAAGCTCTAAGTGGCGCCTCCCTTGCCACTCTACTAGCTCAATTCTTGTGCTAAAAATTCACCTAAAAATACCTATAACCCCTTAGCTCCTTCAGCTCCATTCACTTAAAGCTTAAAAACTAAAAATTTTTTCCTACCACTCAGGCTTACACCGGGCTTACAACTAAGCCCCAAAACATCAAAAACAACGACACCGCAGATCAAACACATGCAAACAATGCAATAACAAAATAGCCCCTATTCCAGGATATTACAGTTCTACCCCCTTAAAATAATTTCAACCTTGAAATTACCTGATCAAAAGAGTTGAGGGTATTGCTGCCTCATCGCATCCTCTGGTTCCCACGTAGCTTCTTCCACACCATGATTTCACCATAGCACTTTTACCAAAGGAACTGACTTCCTACGCAGGACTTTCACATCTCGATCTAGAATCTGCACTGGTTCCTCCTCCATGGTCAAATCCGGATTCACCTCGATATCTTCCACTGCTACGACATGCGATGGATCTGAACGATATCGCCTAAGCATCGAAACGTGGAATACGTCGTGAATCTGACTTAGCTCTGCTGGTAACTCAAGCTGATAAGCTACTAGTCCCACTCGTCTCAGTACCCTATACGGTCCAATAAACCTCGGACTTAACTTGCCTTTCCTCCCAAACCTCAACACTTTCTTTCATGGCGAGACCTTCAGAAAGACCTTATCACCCACGGCAAACTCTATATCTCTATGCTTGAGATCAGCGTAAGACTTCTGCCTGTCCGAAGCTTCCTTCAATCGAGCCTGAATCAACTTAACCTTGTCTTCAGTCTCTGCGACCAACTCTGGTCCCAACATCTGTCGTTCACCGAACTCCGTCCAACATGTAGGTGAGCGACACTTCCTACCATACAATGCCTCATATGGTGCCATCTTGATGCTTGTTTGGTAACTATTGTTGTAGGCGAACTTAGCTAATGGTAGAAACTCTTCCTAACTACCTTTGAAGTCCAGAACACAACCTCGTAGCATATCCTCTAAGATCTGTATAACTCTTTTAGACTGCCCGTCAGACTGCGAGTGAAATGCCGTGCTAAAATCCAAACGAGTACCCAGAGCCTGATGCAACGCTTTCTAGAACCTTGACATAAATCTGGGATCCCTATCCGAGATGATCGATACTGGCACACCGTGCAGCCTCACTATTTCTGAAACATACAACTTTGCTAACCTCTGAAGTGAGTAATCCACCCTCACCGGAATGAAGTGAGCTGATTTAGTCAAATGATCCACAATTACCCAAACTGAGTCCTTCTTGCTAGGCGTAAGAGGTAATCCACTGACAAAATCCATAGTTATCCTTTCCCACTTCCACTGTGGAATCTTCCTGGCTGAAGCAACCCTGACGGCAACTGATGTTCAGCCTCAACCTGCTGACATGTCAGACACTTCCCTACAAACTCTGTCACTTCCCACTTTAGACCCGGCCACCAAAACTACTTTTTTAGATCCCAATACATCTTACTACCTCCAGGATGCATAGCATAGGGGCTGCTATGTGCGTCCTGAAGAATCTTCTGCCTTAACTCGATATCCCTCGGCATACAAGCTCTCCCTCGAAAACACAGCACTCCATCACTAGCCAAACTGTAACCCTCCAAACCACCATTCTGCACTTGCGACCTTTGCGCATTCAGAACCTCATCCTCTAACTGTTTCTCCTTAATCTGCTCAACCCACGTAGGCTTAACCTGCAATTTTGCTAGAATACTTCCATCGTCATACAAACTCAAATGGGCAAACATCGCTTTTAAGTCCGCTACAACCTTACGGCTCAACGCGTTTGCCACCACGTTAGCCTTGCCCGGATGATACTTAATCGAACAGTTGTAATCCTTTAGCAACTCAATCCATCTGGCTGCCTTAAATTCAAATCCTTCTGAGTCAAAAGGTACTTCAGACTCTTGTGATCTGTGTAGACTATCGATCTCTCTCCGTACAAGTAGTGCCTCCAAATTTTCAAGGCGAAAACTACTGCTACTAACTCCAAGTCGTGCATCGGATAATTGACTTCATGTGGCCTCAACTGCCGAGATGCGTAAGCCACAACCTTCCCTTCTGCATCAAGACACAACCCAAACTCAGATGTGATGCATCGCAATATCTCGTGAATTCTTTTCCGCCTCGGGTTGAATTAGCACCGAGCTTCACCAAAATCTTCTTCAACTTGTCGAAACTCTCCTGCTGCTTCTCAGTCCAAACGAACGAAACTCCTTTTCTTAACAACTTGGTCATCGGCACTGCGATCAACGAAAATCCTTCTACAAATCTTCGGTAGTATCACTCGCCAAGCCCGAAAACTCGAATCTCACCCATCGACTTAGGCGGCTTCCAATCCAAAACTGCCTCAATCTTTCGAGGATCCACTCTAATCCCCTCTGCTGACACCACATGACCCAAGAAGGTTACCTCCCTCGGCCGAACTCGCACTTACTAAACTTAGCATAAAGTCGCTTCTCCTCGAATCAGAATAACACTCGCATATCGCATCATGCTCCTCCTCGGTCCTTGAATACACCAAGATGTCATCTATGAATACCACGAAAAACTGATCCAAATACTACTGGAACACCCTATTCATCATATCCATGAATGCTGCCGGCGCGTTAGTCAACCCAAACGACATTACCAAAAACTCATAGTGCCCATACCGAGTACGAAATGCCGTCTTGCAGATATCCGCCTCTTTCACCTTTAACTGGTGATACCCAGACCTTAAATCGATCTTGAGAATACCGATGCACCTTCACCGATCAAACAAGTCATCTATCCGTGGCAGCGGATACTTGTTTTGATCGTCGATTTATTCAATGGCGGTAATCTATACACATCCGTATAGTACCGTCTTTCTTCTTGACAAAGAGTACTGGTGCTCCCCAAGGTGAAACACTTGGCCTGATAAACCCTCGGTCCAACAACTCCTGGATTTGAGCCTTAAGCTCTACTAACTCTTTTAGGCGCCATCCTATACGGAGCAATAGACACCTTTGGCGCGATTCCGATAATGATCTATTCCAAACTCCACCTCACGATCCGGTGGCAATCCGGAAGCTCCTCTGAAACACATCAACAAATTCCTTAACTGCTCGAACCTTCCCTACAAAGAGACTCCTTAGCCTCCAAGGCATACACATGAACCACATATGTTTCACAGTCCTTCGACCATCTTCTCGACTTTCAAAGCGAGACACCACGTTGGATAAGTAATCTCTTACATACCTATCATGACCACCTCATTACCTTTAGCCGTCCTTAGAACCATGCGCTTAGCACAGAATCCAACCTCGCCTGGTACTTAACCAACCAGTCCATCCCAAGAATCAGATCGAACTCTCCAAATGGCAGTTCCATCAGATCAGCCTCAAACACTATCCCTTGGAGTTCTAGGGGTACATCTCTATACAGCTTATCTACAACTACAGAGTGACCTAGAGGGCTAATTAAAGTCATTTGCCTAGAAGATATCTCAGAGTCTAAATCCATGGTCTCCACTATGCTACTCGCAACAAATAAATGCGTTAAACCCACATCAATCAAAGCAGTAAATGGAGAACCAAAGATCAAGAACGTACCGGTTATGACATCCGGTGCGTTGCCCTCCTCTCGGCGCCTCGCTGCATACACTAACCCAGGCTGTCTTGCCTCAAAATTACCCGCACCTTTGCCTGGTGCTTCGCGGCCCCGACCAGAACCATTACCTCTTCTACCATTACCACGACCCCTCTGCGGTGGCGATCCATTATTTTGAAACTGAGTACGGCCCTGACCCTCAGACTGAATCCTAACCAACTTATGCGGACAGTCCCTCACACGGTCGTCCAGTGAACCACACTCAAAACATCCTCTTCCACCAGTCCAACATCCTCCCCAATGAGCTTTTCTACAACGGTTACATTGTGGCGGTCCCTGATTAGCAGCAACGAACCTACTAGACCGATTCGGCCCACTCTGTCTCGCCCTTTTCTGAGGATTACCTGATGACCCAGAAGATCCAAAACTCCTCTTATGCCTGTTCCCATCCAAGTTCTGCCTCACAGACTCTTTAACCCCTTCGGCTACCTTAGCCTTTTCTACCAGGACAGCAAACTCACGCTCCTGCTGTGGAGCAATCAGCAACCTTAATTCATCTCTCAAACCATCCTCAAATTGAACACACCTCTCGTGTTCAGTAGCCACAATGCCCCTAGCATACCGACTCAGCCTCAAGAACTCTGCCTCGTACTCCGACACAGACTTACTCCCCTGCACCAGCCTCAGAAATGCCTTCCGTTGATCATTAATGTAGCTAGATCCAATGTACTATTTCTGATATGCAGCCTTAAAATAATCCCAAGTAAGATCTTCCGTTGCAGCAATGTCCCGAATCGTGAGCCACCACTGGTATGACTCATCTCGAAGAAGCGATACTATCCCCTTTAGCTTCTCTTAGCAGTCAGGTCCAAATCATCCATGATCCGCTCCGTCGCCTCCAACCAATACTCAGCCGTGGTGGGAGCCACACTAGACACACCTCGGAATACCTCAGCCCCGTTTGCTCAGAGTCATTCAAGCACAAATTTTTGAACTCCTGCGCCTCCACCTACTCCAGCTACCCTTTCCAGAACTCACAGCATCGCCTGTGACACTGAAATCGTCCCGATCATTCTGAAACGCACCACCTCCAGCTGGTAGTGGTACCGGTATCTCATTCTCGGACCCCTTACCAGACCCTACGGGTTTAAAAACTGTCATCCTACCCTGACCACGTCCACAACCACGGCCACCCCGAGCGCTCATGACTAAAATCTCGTCTTGTCTGATTAGAAATTTATGCAATAGTAAATATTCCACTGTCTTTTAAGGGCAAGAGTCTTATGAATATCTCTTATTAAAGAATTTTTGTTTTCGCAAGTCCACAGAATCCTATCAATTTCATTTTCTAAAGTAGTCTACTACCGCTAGTCATTCAGTCACATCACATCAAAAATCTCAAGCAATAGTAAGGGGTACTTACCAGGGCGGATTGGTGCCGGTGTCTCGGTGCCATGCCTTTCAAACCATTTATTTAAAACAACATCACTTAAACCAATCTTTAAAACATTTTGGGCCTCTGGTCCACAGCCGAGCCTTTGAACTTAGCTCTGATACCACAATTGTAACACCCCAAACTCGGCCAATACACCACGACCGAATCTGGTATGTTACGGGGAAAACGCATTTGAGAGGTTAGGTTTCCGGATAAAGGTTTGATGAAAACTCTTTGCTGTATTTGTACTTTGTAAAAAAAATCTTGGGCATGATTGTCTTAAAACCGATAGTGCATTTTGCTAACCCGGAAGTTTTGAAAACTTAGTTGAATCTTATAGTAAAACCAATTTATATCATTTGGAAATTCGAGTTATTCCTTTATGGTTGCTTAAAAACATTTTTGAACTTAGTTTAAGTTTGGAAAACATTTAAGTTGCATTCATTTTAAATTATAGCGTGATACCCGATGGTAAAGTTTAAAACATATCGCTTTGTAGTTTTGAAAACCTTATCTTTCCAAGTTTTATCTAATATTAACCCAATAATTTGTTAAGGCATATTTGAAATAAAATTTAAGCATAAAAATAACCAAAGTATAATTTTAGAAAGGCCTTTTACAATCCCAACAAAATTAAATGGAAATAAATAAAGTACCAAGTTTGTAAATCAGTACAAATCCCAATTGATTCATGGCATGGTCACCTCGAGCCCACCCGGCTCTATGTCTGCGATCTAAGTGTCACCTGAAATGATAAGGGAGAAGGTGAGTCGCAAGACTCAGTGCATAAATCCCCCTCCCGATGAATGCAACATACTAACACACAACATAACAAAGCAATACAATTAATGCACCCAATCCTAACCATCCATAACACCTTTTTCTACCCCGTGTGGTACCAAACCACTGGTGGTGCCAAACCACTGGTGACCCAAAGTCACGATATCCATCAATGTGGTGCCAAACCACTGGTGACCCAAAGTCACGAATAATCCATCTGTGGGGCCAACCCACGTGTGATACAAAATCACTGGCGACGATCCCGTATCTAAATAGTGGGGCCAACCCACGGTGGCGTTAAACCACAGGGACAAGTCGCTATGAGGTGCCAAACCTCTGGTGTCCCAAAGACACAATTGTGATACCAAATCACTGGTGACCGAAGTCACGAATAGTCAAGTTATGGGGCCAACCCACGTGTGATACCAAATCACCGGCGGCGATCCGTAATATCAAGCGTGGGGCCAACCCAACGTGGTACTAAGCCACCGGGACAAGTCACTATGAGGTGCCAAACCTCTGGTGACCCAAAGTCACAATAAATCGATCTGTGGTACCAAACCACTGGAGGTGCCAAACCTCTGGTGTCCCAAAGACACGGATATCATATTCCCCCTCCTCTCATATCACCCATCATCATACCGACTCATGTGAAGTATGCAAATCATGCAAATCATGCTAACATGTTTAGTGTTGCATCTCATAGCACATACATCATAAATCATGATATCATGTATATCAACAACCGAACTCGTAACAAAACGAACTTACCCGAATCCGTGCGCATACCCTTAGGGTATCACATCAATCAACCAACTGTTTTGGCCTTATTAAGCAATTAGGTTATTAAGCATATTACTAAGCAAAGAGTGTGTTAGTTTACACACCTGTTAAAGTGCAAGCCTAAATCCCAAAGAACCGATCTAAGACCCTCGATTACCTTGCACCTATAATCGGCCAAACATGAGATTAGCAACCTAGACCAATCGGCCAAACCAAATAACTCAAGAGGGTTAACGCTCAAACCCTTACCTTATGAATGATTTGGTTTCCTACCAAATCCCGAACCAACTGATGGTTTCTCTGACAATCGGCCACACCCTATTTAAGAAGAACAGTTAATCCTTTGAAGACTTTGGCTTAATGAAACTAAGAGAATAGACTAATAAAACCAACCCTTACCATCACTTACCAATCGTTCACTCACAAGTGGAGGCTTCGCTTGACTGCTTCGAAATCCCGGATACCCTACAATGAAATTGGTTCCAACACAAGAGATTAACTCCTTTCAACACATGCCAAAATCGCCCTTAACCATATCAGAATCGACAGAAAACAAGGGAGAAGAGAAATAGACATTTGGCCAAGCACTAACCTTCCTCTAAAAACCCGATTGGAGAAAAAGAGAAGAGATCACCCTTGCTTGAGACTTTCGGCCAACACTAAACAAAAGAAAGAAGAGGGTTCGGCTAGAGCCTTGGAGGGTTAAAATAAAAGAAATGTGATTCAAAAGAAAAGAAGAAATCAGCAATGGGAGATTTAGATGTGAGAGGGAAGGTTCGGCTAAGGAGGCAAAGTGAGTTTCAGCACAAGAGTTTTTAAGAAAGCAAGACAAAGTATGAGAGGAAGAAGATGGTTATTTCGACTTAACACAAATGAAAAAGTAAAAGAGAGGTAGGAGGGTATATGGTTCGGCCAAAGATAAAAAAAAAAAAGAAGAAAGCAAAAAGAAATAAAAGCTTAAGAACTCAAAGAGCATTCGGCTGCCAATAAAAATGAAGGAAGAAAACAAAGCAAGTTTTGGCAAGGTATATGTTGCTTGGGGATTTTCGGTTTCAAGAAAGAAAATGAGAGACTTACTTGCAAATTCGGCTAGCTATTGACAAAAGAAAATACTTGGCTTTGACACAAGCTGACCGAAATTAAAGAAAAAAACCCAAAAATGCCTAAGAGAATCGGCACTTCCCACCTATCCACCAAAATCGGCCACTCCCCCATGAAGACTCCAAGATTCGGCCACCTCCCAAGCTCACTCATGGCCACTAATTCAAACTGATTTGAATTAGTCAAATCCCTTAATTTCCTCTCAACCCACCATTTGAAATATTTAACTTGGTCCATGGCAGAGTTTAAACTGCACATTACTTCTCCTCTTCCATGCCGTCAAAATGGAAGCAAAATGTGAGGCTTTTGTAGCTCGAACACAGGACCTCCTCCCCTTGCAAGTGATGCCAAATTCAAGCTCTAAGTAGCGCCTCCCTTGCCACTCTACTAGCTCAATTCTTGTGCTAAAAATTCACCTAAAAATACCTATAACCCTTTAGCTCCTTCAGCTCCATTCACTTAAAGCTTAAAAACTAAAAATTTTTTCCTACCACTCAGGCTTACACCAGGCTTACAACTAAGCCCCAAAACATCAAAAACAATGACACCGCAGATCAAACACATGCAAACAATGCAATAACAAAATAGCCCCTATTCCAGGATATTACATGAAATTTTCGTGATTAAATTTTTGTGTAATTTACAAAAAGGACTTAATTGCATAAAATACAAAAGTGACTTGTTTTTGTGTCAAAATGCTTAATTGCTTTGATTTATTAAAGATGGAATCCTTATTTGGTAATTTAGCCATTAAACTGTGGGATGGACGGTTATGGGCTTTAATTATATGGTTTCCTTATTAATTCATTAAGGCTAGTATAGCAATTTATGTATTAATATGTTTTATAATAAAATAAAAGTATGAAAATAGGCATTATGTTCATCTTTCCACCGAAAATACAAAAGAAAAATAAAAAAAAAGAATAACTAGTTTCGGCCTTGGTTTTGGCTAGATTAAGGTATGTTTTGCTTCGGTCTTTTATAAGCTAGATGAATCTTGTGTTTGGTGATAGAAAATAAATATATATTGTTAGATTAATATGTTTTGTATTTAGATTTTTGATGAATTTGCGTAATTTGGGCTAAATTGTGAAAATAATGAATTGAGGAATTAAAATGTGAAATAAATGAAATGTGTGGACTTATATGAGCTTAGTGAACATTAGGCCAAGCTATAGTGTGGTCAAATTTTGAATATTTTGTATTTTGTGAAATAGGGACTAATTTGTCAAAAATGTGAAATGTCAGGGGTAAAAGTCTAATTTGCCAATTTATGTGTTTTTGGATGAATATTGATTGAATATGTGATTTAATAAGTTTAATTTATACTAGTTTAGATCAAGAAAAGAGGGAATCAGAATTGAATCGGGGAAAATATAAAGTTGTTGAATAGTTGTTCCGGTTCGTCCGTCTTTGCCGGGGTAAGTTCATAAGTAAATAAATGACGTTAAATTTGATTGTATATATATATTTTATTTGTACAGAATTGAATTATTACTTGTAAATATATGTGAATGCCGAATTGGTAAAAGTGTGGAAGAATTTTCTACAAGCTTGAATCGAAAGTCCCATATGAACCTTAGGAATTGTTACGATACATATGCCATGACATAGGATTCCGATATGTGATTTCGTGTAAGACCATGTTTGGTACGATGGCATCGACTTGTGTTTATGTGTAAGACCATGTCTGGGACATTGGCATCCTATTTAATTTGTGTAAGACCCTGTCTGTAACACCCCAAACCCGGCCTAGACGTTACGACCGGATCTGGCATGTCACAAGAAAGGGTTGTTTAAAAAATGCCCGCTCATTAAAACGTTCATATTCTTTTTAAAACTTCAAGTTTCGATGTTTGTTAATATAAACCCCGAGTTACTAGATGTCTCTTTAAAAAGTTGTTATTATTTTGCACACCGCTTTTGTTATGAAAAAACAAAATTTGGATATTTACGGTAATGTGATAATTTGGAAAACAATTATTAAAGTTTTAGGAAAACTACGTGTTTAAAAATTTAACGGTTATTAATGAAAATTTAAAAGAAATTAAACCAGTGGCCTTATTACAAAAATATTAACCCAAAATAAAATGACTTTAAAGTAAAGCAAAAATGAAAATATACTAAGTCGCAAGAAATATTCCCGGTGTATGGCCACCACAAAGTCCTCCGCCGCTCCAAATCCTCTAACGCTGGGGATCATCTGCAGGGTTAAAGCAGAGGGGTGAGTTACAAGAACTCAGCGTGTAATCCCCTAAACGGTCATGAGAGTGCAAATAATGTAATGTAACCCAACCCAATCTAGCCAACACACCCCTGTACCAGCCAATCACACCTATGGGGATCAAGTCAACCCACCCCGCCAAACACACTAATATTGCAAACAAGCTGCTAATCACAAAATATTTGTGGCTGAGCCACCAGAGTCATAATTATGTATGTATATATATATTGTGGCTATGCCACCAAGCTACACTGCTCTTCAATCATTAACCTGCCCCATGAAACATGATAACATGCAATGTATATGTCCACATATGTGGGTGTAATATGATAAAATTTCATGTATCAACGTATAAAAGAGTAAATAAAAACATACACACGATATTCAATCACAATTAAGGGTATAACAGTCATTTTCACCCCCTCGGGGGTATTTCGATAATTTTGCAACCCAGGGGTGTTTTTGTAATTTACTCTCCAAGGGTATTTCGGTAATTTTAAAACCCAGGGTATTTTGGTAATTTACCCTCCAAGGGTATTTCGATAATTTTGCAACCTAGGGGTATTTTGGTAATTTACCCTTCAAGGGTATTTCGGTAATTTCATAACCCAGGGGTATTTCGGTAACTTACCCTTAAAGGGTATTTGGTAACTTACCCTCAAAGGGTATTTGATAAAGAACGATTCTTTTTGACATTTAACTTTTGACCCTTTCAAATGCTTTAATATCTTAGAATATCCCAATTTAAAACCTTAGTGCACATCCTTTGATATTATTGATCAAAACCACATCAAACATGTATAAAATATATATATATATATCACAACCAATCTTACCATCATCGGTTCACATCACTTAAGCCATTATAATCGGCTTCCACACATAACACATATGTTAATAGCTAGCGTGCAATCGAGAAATAGTGCGATGGTTACGCACCTTGTTAGATACAATCGATCAAATCCTAACCGCTCTTACAACACTTGATGAATAAGACTTAAGAGTCCCTTCCTATGCCTCCTTCCCCGGCTTGGCCACCCACAAAAGAATTTTCATAATAAGACAATAAGAACATTCTACCAAACCTTAAACACTAAGACCACCTTTAGTTAACGAAACATCAAAAGAAATAAACTATAACGTAAAACCTTACCCTTCACAATGACTAGAGCAGAGACTCAAACGCCCACCCCCGCTAAGATTCGCCAACCCCGCTAGAAAGATTTCTAAAAGAGAGAGAAAGAAGGTATGGGAGACAATATGAAATGGTTTGACTTAGGAAAAATAGAGAGAACCAAGTAAGAAAATCGGCTAGGTGACCTTGAAGATTCTACCAAAGTGCATAGGTGAAGAGAAGGATATTTTAGTGTTGGTAGAGTATGGAAGACAAATGGATGAAGGCTTAAGAGGGACTAGGATTCGAACCAAAGAAATGGGGAACAAGTTTCTAGAGGAGCACAAATGGTGAAAAACAACAAAGGTGAGCACCTCCCCTTATTTAAAGAATTCTACCACTCCTAGAATCTCTCCTAGTCACTAATTCAACACATTTGAATTAATCCAACCCCAAATAAAAAAACCCCACCAGCAGACCTCCAAGGCTCGAACACACGACACAGGGAACCAACGACCATGTAATACCCCAGTTATTCGCCTAGGCGCGCTTATATCAAAAGCACGCAACAAATTCTTTTAAGCCTTCCCAAAGACACCGCTTGCAAAATATCAAAACTCGCTTCCTTGCGCCTCGAACTCATGACCTTTACCCAAATACTTTACATGCAACGCCACTCCGCCCACCGCCTTTCATGCCCATAGAGCCCCAACAATTATTCATAAAGCCTTCATACTCGTGCCCAATACTACATATGAAAAATAAATGCCAAACTCACTGCTGCCTCCACTCAACCAGTACTTTTCTCCCCTTCAATACTTAAGTGGCGACGCTAGCCACTTCGCCAAGCTCTTCCTTGTGCCAAAAATTACCGAAAATATACTTAAGGCCTCCTTGGTCTGATTCCTTCTTAACCCCCTGAAAATCAAAATTTTCCAAAGTCTTCCCTTTTACTCCGAGCACTCTCAACACCTCTCAACACATCCAAGCCTACCCAAAACCCACTAGAACATGAGTTATACCCCACATGCATAGCCCCTAAACCAGGGTGTTACAATTCTACCCTCCTTAAAATAATTTCGTCCTCGAAATTACTTGTCTAACAATCCAATTCCTCCCACTACGCTATGGCTGCGCACTCTGATCCTAAAGAGCTAACATACCTTCTAGGCATCGTTTCTAGGTTCATACTCAAGGTTCCAACTACTTTATGAGCAATGATCAAACAATCACCAAAATGAACAAAACAACAAAAGATATTCCAAACACAAGGAACTTACCAACCCACACATCAGCACATCATTATCCTCTCTCCTGAACCGCATAAACCACCCTGGTCGCCTTGCCTCAAGGCCACCATTACCGCGGTTCATCGCTTCTCCGACCGACCCAAACCATTTCTCCATGGTTCTGGACCACGACCTCTCGTCACTTCTTGACCACCTCTCGCCTGGTTGCACATAACCTTGACCCACTATCTCGAGTCCTATTCGGTTCTGGGACAATCCTTAATCGATGAGATTTGGACTTGCATCCAAGCACTCCCGAACCCGATTCCAAAGACTCGCCAACATGATACCTTCGCCGCGCACACGACGATCTGGATTTCGTGGTGGCTTAGCAATATGAACAGGAGTCTCAACCTCGGTCTTTTCTCGACCCTCTCAAACACTTCCGCGATCCAACACTTCTCTTATCACTTGCCTTTCTCTATTGTGCCTCTCAAATTTCTTGACCTCCTCAGCTATTCGAGCTTTCTCCACTAAAACGGCGAAGTCTCTTTCCTGATGCGGAGCAATCAAAACTCGCAGCTCATCCCGCAGACCATCTTCAAATCTGACACATCTCTCATAATCCGTTGCCACGATGCCCCGAGCATACCGGCTCAAACGCAGAAACTCACCAGACTCCGCCATCGACTTGTTTCCTTGCACCAAGTTAAGGAACGCTTCCTCCGAAAGCATCCACATAGCTCGCTCCGACAAACTTCCCTTCAAACTTGATCTTAAAGTAGCCCCACCACTCGATCCGCGGGTACTTTCCTTAACCGTGAGCCACCACCGGTAGGCCTCATCCGCAAAGAACGAAACAACACCCTTAAGCTTCTCCTCGCCAGCTAAGTCGAGATCATCCATAATCCTTTCAACCGCCTCCACCAAGATTCGCCATATTCGAGCTACCCCAGACACTCCTCTGAAAACCTCGGCTCCATTCGCCCTAAGTCTCTCGGGTACCGACTTCCGATTCCTATTGCCCACATTGGCTCCTGCCACTCGTTCGAGTACTCGTAACACGCCTTGTGACACTCACGTCGCCTCCTCCGGTCGATCCTGTTGCTCAACCTCAACACCGGTGGTGGTGCATCGCTTCGACCCATGGCGTGACCCAACCTGTTCGACACCGACATCCCGCCTACCACGCCTACGAGTATTGCGACCACGCCCCTAGAACTCATATCTAGCCTCGATTTAATCATTTAGAAAGTTTTATGGATTAGAAATTATTATTTCACCGTTATAACCACGAGCAATTTTATGCAATGAAGTTTCCGAGAGTAGTTCTTCGATCAATCAAGTTTCCTTCCCTACCTGGGGTAAATTCGTCATTTTTCCTAAAGAGGGATATTTTGGTAATAACTCGAGTCAATTTTGAAAATAGTTTTCCAGAGCCCACTATTGGGCCTAAAATCCATTTGAACCTGCTCGATACCAAATTTCATTACGATCGAATCTGTATGTCACCGCAGAAGAACGGTTGAAAATCTTTTTGACTTTAGAATAAAACATGTAAATTTGTTAACTTTTGAAAACCATGTCTATTTGAGATTTGTATGAAAAACTTTAATATCTTAGAATATCCCAATTTAAAACCTTAGTGCACATCCTTTGAATAAAGTTTATAAAAGAAACCAACTTCAAATAGTGATTCAATGTCATCAAGCTTTAATTAATACAATACCCAAAAACAATAATCATCAGGCCTTTATTACAACCCCTTTCTAATTTAGTACCTCGTATTAAGAAAGCTTAAAAATAATTAAAACTTTTCCTTCTAAGACGGCCACCACGTGTCCTCTCCGATCCCGGTCCAATCTACGATCACCGAAATGTTAGGAAAATAATTGGGTGAGTCCACGGACTCAAGGCATAACCACAACACAATTTCCCACACGTATGGGCTAGGCCCAATACCAAACAATTCACATAGCAAGTCATGCACATATGCATCTCATTAACCCACAAACCAATCAGACTCCAACCTTGGCGGACTCACGCTAAGGCCGTGGATAAACCACCACCGATCACATCGTGATCCTTAAATCTTACTCTAAACTAAACTCTCTGCCGAGGTCATAATGAGCCACCGATCAACCAAAGTGATCCAATAACATATTCTCGCCTACGGTGATGCACATAGCCATCGATCACGAGATGGGCACCGAGCCGACATCTCCCTTGAGGTAGCACAAAGTTAGCCATCAAGCGCTAATGTAGCCGAGCTATCATTAGACCACGGCAACTTGTGTACACTTCCTCCTTCTTCAATCCAATCCCATGCCCATGTGTCAATAAATCATGCAAGAATATCATATAAGGTGAGTATTTATTATTGATCAAAACCACATCAAACATGTATAAAATATATATATATATATATCACAACCAATCTTACCATCATCGGTTCACATCACTTAAGCCATTATAATCGGCTTCCACACATAACACATATGTTAATAGCTAGCGGTGCAATCGAGAAATAGTGCGATGGTTACGCACCTTGTTAGATACAATCGATCAAATCCTAACCGCTCTTACAACACTTGATGAATAAGACTTAAGAGTCCTTCCTCTGACTCCTTCCCGCTTGCCTACCCACAAAAGAATTTTCATAATAAGACAATAAGAACATTCGCCAAACCTTAAACACTAAGACCACCTTTAATCTAAACATCAAAAGAAATAAACTATAACGTAAAACCTTACCCTTCACAATGACTAGAGCAAGGACTCAAACGCTCCACCCCCGCTTAAGATTCGCCAACCCCGCTAGAAAAATTTCTAAGAAAAGAGAAAGAAAGAAGGTATGGGAGACAATATGAAATGGTTTCGCTTAGGAAAATAGAGAGAACCAAGTAAGAAAATCCACTAGGTGACCTTGAAGATTCGGCCAAAGTGCATAGGTGAAGAGAAGGGATATTTTAGTGTTGGTAGAGTATGGAAGACAAATGGATGAAGGCTTAAGAGGGGACTAGGATTCGGCAACCAAAGAAATGGGGAACAAGTTTCTGGTGAAAAACAACAAAGGTGAGCACCTCCCTTATTTAAAGAATTCTACTACTCCTAGAATCTCTCCTAGCCACTAATTCAACACATTTGAATTAATCCAACCCCAAATTTGCTCCTACCAACCATTTTAAATCAATTCAAAATTTAAAATAAAACCCACCTTTAATCCATTACCACCCTCCAATTTGAAATATAAAATAAAAAACTAAAAAAAATTAACCCATTATCCCAATCAATTCAAAAGAAATAACAACCAAACTCATCCTTATCCTCCACCACCCATGTGCCGTCCACTGCCTGCCCACACTGCTGCAAAAAGAAGGAAAAAACCCCACCAGTAGCCTCCAAGGCTCGAACACACGACTTGGGGAACCAACGACCATGTAGCGCCCCCAGGCCATTCGCCTAGGCGCCGCTTTATATCAAAAGCAAGAACAAATTCTTTTAAGCCTTCCCAAAGACTTAACGCTGCTTGCAAAATATCAAAACTCGCCTTCCTTGCGCCTCGAACTCATGACCTTTACCCAGTTACATGCAGCCACTCCGCCCACCGCTTTCATGCCCATAGAGCCCCAACAATTATTCATAAAGCCTTCATACTCGTGCCCAATACTACATATGAAAAATAAAACGCCAAACCGCTGCCGCCTCCACTCGAACCAGCGCCTTCTCCCCTTCAATACTTAAGTGGCGACGCTAGCCACTTCCCAAAATACATGTTTTGGAATTAGATTAGATTCAGAATTCACATCCCGGCTATCATTTGCTATAATTCCAGCTGTTTTGCCCAAGTGGCCCGATTAGCCTGTTTGGCCCATTTAGCTCGATTAGGCCCGCTATAGCCTCGGTATCGTGAGAGTGTTCGTGACACTCTCAACGACATAGCATTACGATTCACATCAAAATTTACCACTGTAAGCAATCGCACGCTCGAGTAGTCACCATTTTCGGTTTTTTGACTTTTGGCCGTTTCATAGATCATCGCAAGCAACCATTGAAAGTGGTGTGAGATTACACACCTATTACGAGTGTAGGTTGAATACTTGGGATTACACACCTATAAATCCATATACTTTAATCATTAGCCTCAACCATTGTGAGACATAACCATTAAGTTGAAAACAACAACTCACCACACTACTTACCAAGAAAGATAACCACCCTTGCTATGCTTGAACATTTAGTCTACTATCTTACGAAGACGAGTCCCTAAAGAAGAGCACAAGTTAGCAATGATGTTCCAAAATAATGAAGACACAACCTTTCGGCCTAAATGAACCAAGAATAAAGAGCATCTATCCATGTTACCCCCTATTCGGCCATGGTTATACTTACCACCAAGTATTAACCTCTCTCCCAACAAAGGTATTCAATCCACCTTCTACCGATCAACGGTTCGTGCCCCTATCGAACGGATCACATTAGATAGCTATCCGAGGTAAAAAGAGAAATGGCTTTTAAGAAATTCAAAGATGAAGCAAAAGAAACCAACCATCTTCCCCCATTCGGCCAAAGCTAACTTACTAAGGTTCCACCGATTTGGCATTATTCAACAAGGGTTTCATTCCTTTAAGAGAGAAAAAGGAAAGATCATAGAAAGAAAAGAAAACTATCACATTGCAACCGAATGAAAGAAAGATTCGACGGTCAAAAAAAAAAACCACGCTTTAAATTATAGTAAATTCAACTAATGGAAAAATAGAGGCAAACCGATTCAATTGGAATGAAAGGGGACATTCGGCTTAAGGAGAAAGGTAGTAGAAGGCAGTGAAAGAGAAGCAAAGTTTCAGCTATGTTGAGAACAAAAGAGAAAAGAGGAGACGAAAGTTGGAAAGAATGGATGAAGGGAAATGCACGAGTGGTCAAACTCTATAGATTCGGCTAATATTCAAAATGAGGAGAAGAGATGAAGAAATGAAGAATAAGGTTTTTGGCAAATGTAAAGGTAACCAGAAATGGACCAAGTAGAACAATACACAATTTGCACAAAATCGCAGAGGGAAAAAGAAAACAAGAAGAGCCTAAGGAAATTTTGGCACTCCACCTCCCACAAGATCGAATATACACCTCACATTACCCTTAGCCAAATTTTCACCCCCTCTAAGCTCCCACATTCGCCAAACTCCTCCAATCTCCCAAAATTCCATGATTCACTCCCCGATTCTCTCCGCAAACTCCTCTCCATCACTCATTCAAACTCATTTGACTGAGTCTACAACTTCCTTATAGAGTCTAAGCTGAACTCTACTACCAGCACCTGCTTAGCACAAAATAAAAGCCACAATGCAGCATGTGGGATTCGAACTCTCTCCCTTCTTACTATCATATTGAAACCACCAACACTCCACCATGTGGCCACTTGTGTCTTAAACCACACACAACAAAAGTTAAGCCTATAGCTAAAGTCTAATTCCCTTAAAAAGAAAATAATCTAAAAGAAACGCAAGTACCAAGACTAGAACCTTGAATCCCTTGCCTCATTGTGGCGTCACTCCATTGCTCCCTAAGTGGTGTCACTTTGCCGCTACACCATAAGCTCCTCTTGTGTTGTTTTTCTCCACATTTTATTCTTAAAGCCTACCTACTAACTCCCATGGTTTTAATCACCTAAAACCAAAATTTTCCTGAAGCCCAATTTTGATCTCGGGACTTCATAGAACCCCCTAATCTTCTAAAATCACTCACCTATTAGGTCCAACTTGCACAAGTACCGTTCTCTTGTTCTCAAAAATTTTTAAACGCTCCTACGCCCAAAGCCCAATGGGCCCAATTCTATTAGGCTCAAATTTGGGTCGTTACAATTCTACCCCTTTAAAGAAATTTCGTCCTCAAAATTTCCAACTATCTAGCAGTGGTTTAACACAAACTACTTTACCACACTACCACTACATACTCTGAATCCAAAAACACTAGTACACTTCTAACCTCATCTAGCAACCTCTCCACTTAACCAAATATCTAACCATAGAAACAAAAAGGTATTTATAAAATTTTCTACATTCAAACACCACGTCCAACCAAAACATACCTAATTTAATGGTGAGGGAACAATCCCGAGCCTTATTCTCCTTAGACCCCATCTCAAGCATTCTCTTGACCTCCTCTAGCATTCACCCAGATGAGGCCTTTTACAATATTCACAAGCTGGAAAGTTTGGATGTGCCTTAACATGCTTCACCAAACGAAACTGCGGTCCTAAAGAACTGCGATCTCTTCTCTTCCTATAGTCCATGCACCCCACTCGAAGTGTTCCAGTAATTTTTAAACCTCCTCCAATACCTCTCTAACTAGCTGAGTCAGCATTTCAGCTCCGGCTCGGTCATGAGACCCTGTCTCAGTCAATGACAATGATGGCGTCTCCTTTCTAGGCATAAGCCCTGATGCTGAGGATCCAGCCCTAACACCTCGGCCTCTACCACGGTCGCGTGTACCTCATCCATGTCCTCTCGTACTCATACCGCTGAATCGAGTTAATCTATTTAAGAGTTTTATGAATCAGTCTATAGTTCCAATGTTTATTAACAAGTGTTTTATGAAAACAAGTATAAGAGTTATTTTCGCAGATCGAATTTCCTATTGTTTTAGTCTCTACAGGCTTAATTCCTATAGGTAACAATTCTAGCGTACTACCACTAACTCTAGTAGTTTCTCACTATAATCATTTCATCATATCAACAGGTAAACTAAGAGGACTTACGGATTTGATGCTGGAAACTCAGGGTGCCATACATCCAATAAAGATATATTTTTCTAAACCAAATTTCAGACAAACTTTGAAAAATGTTTTCAAACCCATTCCACAGTCAAGTTTTGTAACTTGAGCTCTGATACCATAAAATGTAACACTCTAAGCTCGGCGTAGATGTTACGACTAGATCTGGCATGTCACATGAAAGGGTTATTTAAAAACTGTGCGCTAATTAAAAAGTTCGTATTCTTTTTAAAACTTCAAGCTCTGATGTTTGTTAATATAAACACCGATTTATTAGATGTCTTTTCAAAAAGTTGTTATTATTTTGCACACTGCTTTTGTTATGAAAAATCAAAATTTGGATATTTGCGGTAACGTGATAATTTGGAAAACAATTATTAAAGTTTTAGGATAAAAATTTAATGGTTATTAATGGAAACTTAAAAGAAATTAAACCAACGGCCTTATTACAAAAATATTAACCCAAAATAAAATGACTTTAAAATAAAGCAAAAACAAAAATTTACTAAGCGAGAGAAATATTCTCGTTTCATGGCCACCACAGAGTCATCTGCCGCTCCAAGTCCTCTAACGCTGGGATCATATGTAAGGTTAAAGCAGAGGGGTGAGTTATGAGAACTCAGTGTGTAATCCCCTAAACAGTCATTAATCGGGCTCGAGCCTCGACGAAAATAGATCGGGTTGAAGCCCATCTGAGAAGCAAATCGGGCAAGCCCATGCAAAATAGATCGTCTTTGAAGCCCTATAATCATGAGAGTGAAAATAATGTAATGCAACCCAACCCAATCCAACCAACACACCCCATACTAGCCAATCACACCTGTGGGGATCAAGTCAACCCACCCCACCAAACACACCAATATTGCAGACAAGCTGCTAATCACAGAATATTTGTGGTTGAGCCACCAGAGTCATAATTATGTATGTATATATATTATGGCCATGCCACCAGGCTTCACTACTCTTCAATCATTAACCTGTCCCATGCAACATGATAACGTACAATATATAAGTCCACATATGAGAGTGTAATATGATAAAATGTCATGTATCAACGTCTAAAAGAGTAAATAAAAACATACACATGATATTCAATCACAATTAAGGGTATAATAGTCATTTTCACCCCTCAGGGGTATTTCGGTAATTTTGCAACCCAAGGGTATTTTGGTAATTTACCTTTCAAGGGTATTTTGATAATTTTGCAACCCAGGGGTATTTTAGTAATTTACCCTCTAAGGATATTTCATTAGTTTTGCAACCTAGGGGTATTTTGGTTATTTACCCTCCAAGGGTATTTCAATAATTTTGCAACCCAAGGGTTTTTCGGTAATTTACCCTTCAAGGGTATTTCAGTAATTTCGTAATCCAAGGGTATTTTGGAAATTTAACTTCAAAGGGTATTTCGATAATTTCACAATCTAGGGGTATTTTAGTAACTTACCCTTCAAAGGTGTTTCGGTAATTTCGCATTTAACGGCATTTTCGAAGGCTTACTATCGCCTCGAGCGACTCGGAGCCCTTTTTGGGTCTTTATGGAACTATTGGTCCTAAAATCCATTTTAGGCCTAGACGGACCCACACGCTTCTGTGTGGCCCAAAATGCATTTAGAACTAGATTCGTAGAATTCACATCCGGGCCTATCATTTTTATAATTCCAGTTGTTTTGCCAAAGTGGGCCGGTTAGCCTATTATGCCCATTAGCCCGATTCGATCCGATTAGGCCGATTACAGCCTTGGTATCGTGAAAGTGTTTGTGACACTCTTAACGACTTAGCATCATGATTTGCATCACAATTTACCACTACAAGCGATCGCACGCTCGAGTAGTCACCATTTTTGGCTTTTCGACTTTTAGTCATTTCACAGATCATCGCAAGCAGCCATTGAAAGTGGTGTGAGATTACACACCTATTACGAGTGTAGGTTGAATCCTCGGGATTATGCACCTATAAATCCATACACTTTAATCATTAAACTTAACCATTTTGAGACATTACCATTAAGTTGAAAATGACAACTCACCACACTATTTACCAAGAACGATGGCCACTCTTGCTATGCTTGAACGTTTAGTCTACTTTCTTACGAAAGAAGAGCACAAGTTAGCAATGATGTTCCAAAATAATGGAGAAACAACCTTTTGGCTTAAATAAACCAAGAATAAAGAGCATCCATCCATGTTACCCCCTATTCGGCCATGGTTATACTTACCACCAAGTATTAACCTCTCTCCCAACAAAGGTATTCAATACACCTTCTACCGATCAACGGTTCGTGCCCCTATTGAATGGATCACATTAGATAACTATTCGGGTAAAAAGAGAAATGGCTTTTAAGAAATTCAAAGATGACGCAATAGAAACCAACCATCGTCCCCCATTCGGCCAAAGCTAACTTACTAAGGTTCCACCGATTTGGCATTGTCCAACAAGGGTTCCAGTCCTTTAAGAGAGAAAAGGGAAAGAGCATAGAAAGAAAAGAAAACTATTACCTTGTAACCGAATGAAAGAAAGATTCGACGGTCAAAAGAAAACCATGCTTTAAATTATAGTAAATTCAGCTAATGGAAAAATAGAGGCAAACCGATTCAATTGGAACGAAAGGGGATATTCGGCTTAAGGAGAAAAGTAGTAGAAGGCAGTGAAGGAGAAGCAAAGTTTTGGCTATGTTGAGAAAAAAAGAGAAAAGAGGAGACGAAAGTTGGAAAGAATGGATGAAGGGAAATGCACGAGTGGTCAAACTCTATAGATTCGGCTAATATTCAAAATGAAGAGAAGAGATGAAGAAATGAAGAAAAAGGTTTTTGGCAAACGTAAAGGTAACCCGAATTGGACCAAGCAGAACAATACACAATTTGCACAAAATCGCAGAGGGAAAAAGAAAACAAGAAGAGCCTAAGGAAATTTCGGCACTCCACCTCCCATAAGATCCAGTATACACCTCACACTACCCCTAGCTAAATTTTCACCCCTTCGAAGCTCCCACATTCGGCCAAACTCCTCCAATCTCCCAAAATCCCATGATTTACTCCCCGATTCTCTTTGTAAACTCCTCTCCATCACTCATTCAAACTCATTTGACTAAGTCTCCAATATCCTTGCAGAGTCTAAGCTGAACTCTACTACCATCACCTGCTTAGCATAAAATAAAAGCCACAATGCAGCATGTGGGATTCGAACACTCTCCCTCCTTGCTATCATTCTGACACGACCACCACTCCACCATATGGCCACTTATGTCTTAAACCACATACAACAAAAGCTAAGCCTATAGCTAACGTCTAATTCCCTTAAAAAGAAAATAATCTAAAAGAAACGCAAGTACCAAGACAAGAACCTTGGATCCCTTGCCTCCTTGTGGTGTCACTCCCTTGCTCCCTAAGTGGTGTCACTTTGCCACTACACCACAAGCTCCTATTATGTCATTTTTCTCCACTTTTTATTCTTAAAGCCTATCTACTAACTCTCAGGGTTTTACTCACCTAAAACCAAAATTTTCCTAAAGCCCAATTTTGATCCCGGGACTTCATAGAACCCCCTAATCTTCCAAAATCACTCACTTAATAGGTCCAACTTGCACAAGTGCCGTTCTCTTGTTCCCAAAAAGTTTTAAACGCTCCTACGCCCAAGGCCCAATGGGCCCAATTCTACTAGGCTCAAATTTGGGTCGTTACACTGTTTGGGATAGTGGCATCGATATGTGATTACATGTAAGACCACGTCTGGGACATTGGCATTGTACGAGCTTTCCTACTATCTGAGTATCCTTATTAGTTTTGAATGGTTCAACGTGTATTATCGAGTTAAGATTAGATGTGGAAACGAACTAAAAGGTTTAGGTACATCCTATGTCATATGATTATGAAAGTAAGGTAATTATATGTTTGAGATGAATAAAAATTAGACATGGAAAAAGAGAAATTTATATATGCATATGAGTTTAAGTGCGTCTGACTATTGATGTTATAATACTATTATCTATGTGATAATGTTTGAGTTAGCAAGCATAATAAATGTACATTTGGTTAAGGTTTGTTTGAGTTGTCTAGTTGATATAAATGTGAATGTTATTTGATCATTATTTGATCATTATTTGCTTATGACTTACTAAGCAAGGAAGGCTTACTCTGTGTGTGTGTTTGTTCATTGTTTTATAGATTATCAAGCTACAGGAAGCTCAAGAATCATCGAAGATCATGACCACACTATCTGGTATCTTTTGAAAATGTATATATTGAAGTACGGCCTGCATAGCCTAGAGAACATTGATTATGTTTTGAGATGTTTAAATTTAGCCATATGATATGGGTTGCTAATGAATGTGTTTATGGATGAGTTTAGTCCATGCTTTTTGATGCATAAGTTGGAATGTTTTGATGTGCTCATGAATGGCTAAATGAAATGGTCTATATAGGTAAGTTCATGGTTGATTTGGGAAATTGATATTATGAAAAATGCTATGAGTTGAAATGGTTTTATATGAAGTATTAATCATATGTTTTAATGTGAAATCTATGCTTTGAATTGGAATGTTTGAGTTAGGTTTGTATATGGAAATGAACAATGTTGTTAAGAGTTAAATTGTGCATGTTTTGGTATGTTTTGGATGCCTTTGGGATATGAATTTAGATTTGTTTGATGCTTGTAGGTTTGACCCAAATTTTGGGTGGCAAATTGGCCTTGCAAATGGCCTATATTTGCCCACACGGTTGAGCACATGGGCGTGTATCTCAACTTTGTCTCTCATGGTTGCATTTTAAAATAAGTCAAGAAGCCACACGGGCTGGACACACGGGCGTGTGACTGGCCGTGTGAGCAAGTCAGTAGCCTCCCTAAATTTCACATGGCCTAGCACACAGGCATGTCTTGTGGTCATGTGGACAAGTCAGTATGTATGCCCTATTTTTTCATGGCCTAGACACACGGGTGCATCTAATGCATTGTGAGGCACACGGCACTACCCACACGGGCGTGTGATCTCTGTAACATTGACAAATTTTTAATTTTTATAAAAATTTTGTATGTGCTTGGTTTAGTCCCGACCCCTTTCTAATGCATGTTTAAGGTCTTGTAGACCTTCTAAAGGGACTGTATGTGTATATTTCTCTATGGAATGTTTGTGAATGTTAGATGTTAGTGAAATGTATGTGATATGTTCCGATATGTCTGGTAATACCTCTTAACCTTCGTCCGGTGAAGGATAGGGGTTAGGTGTGTTACATCAACAATTACCCAAATGGCATCTTTCTTCTTTGGAGACAGGGGTAATCCCGATACAAAGTCCATAGTAATTCTTTCTCATTTTCATTCCGGTATCGTAACTAGTTGTAATAGTCCAGAAGGCAACTGATGTTCAACTTTTACTTGCTGACATATCAAACATTTAGTTACAAACTCAAAAATATCCTGTTTCATTCCCAGCCACTAGTACATTTTTTTCAGATCATTATACATTTTATTACTCCCAGGATGCATAGACATGTTACCATTATGAGCTTCATTCAAAATCTTCTGTATCAGTTCTAAACTTTTCAGCACACATACTCTGCCTCTGAATAACAAACAACCATCAGTCCCTATCTGAAATTCTGAGTCAGGAGTCGACTCACTTTGTATCTGTTTTGCTTGTAACTTACTATCATTTTTCTAAGCTCTAGAAATCTATTGCAAAAACATTGGTCTAGCTGTTAACTCAGCTATGATCGAACCATCAGTAGACAATGATAATCAGGTATTCATTGCTCGCAAAGTATACAGAGATTTTTTGCTCAAAGCATCTACCACTACGTTAGCTTTCCCCAGATGGTAGTCAATAACAAGATCATAATCTTTTAATAACTCAAGTCATTTGTGCTATCTCAAATTCAAATATTTCTGTGACATCAAATATTTCAGACTTTTATGATCAGTGAATATGTGACATTTTTCACCAAATAAGTAATGCCGCTAGATTTTCAATGCAAACACTATGGCTGCCAATTCAAGATCATGTGTCGGCAATTCTTTTCATGTGGCTTTAGCTATCGTGAAGCATAGGCTACTACTTTACCATCTTGCATCAATATACAGCCTAAGCCATTCAATGATACATCAATGTAAACTGTAAATTCCTTACTCGGTTCAGGTTAGACTAACACAAGTGCTTCTATCAATAAAGCTTTAATCTGTCGAAACTCTGCTGACATTTATCAGTCCACCCAAACTTTACATCTTTCTGTAGTAAACGAGTCATTTGAGAAGCTATCATTGAGAAACTTTTTACAAATCTCCGATAGTAACTAGCTAGTCCCAAAAACTTCGAACTTCAGACACATTATTCAGTGGCTTCCAATTGAAAATGGCTGAAATTTTATTCGGGTCTACTTTGACATCTTCAGTAGATACTATATGCCTAAGAAAACTAACTTCCTGTAGCCAAAATTCACATTTATTGAATTTGGCGTGAGTTGTTTCTCTCGTAGAGTTTGCAACACTATTCTCAAATGCTCAAAGATGTTCATTTTCATCTTGAGAATAGACCAAAATATCATTTATAAAGACAACCAAAAGCCTATCCAAATATGGGTTGAAAATTCTGTTCATCAAATCCATAAACACTGTAGGTGCATTTGTCAAGCCGAATGGTATCACAAGAAACTCATAGTGTCCATACATAGTTCCAAAAGTTGCCTTAGGCATATCATATTCTTTTACCCGTAATTGATAATAGCCAGAACAGATATCAATCTTCGAGAATACAGTGGCACATTTCAACTGGTCAAATAAGTCATCAATACGAGGCAATGAATACTTGTTCTTTATTGTGACTTTGTTGAGCTGTTTGTAATCAATACATAAACTCAACAATCTATCCTTCTTCTTTACAATTAGGGCCGGCGCACCCCAAGGTGAGAAACTAGGTCGAGCAAAACCTCTGTCAATCAACTCCTGTAATTGTACCTTCAGCTCTTTCAATTTTGTAGGAACCATTCTGTAAGGTGCTATTGATATCTTTGTCATTCCTGGAACGAGATCTATAGAGAATTCCACTTCTCTATTCGGTGGTAAACCAGGTAATTCTTATGGGAATACATCAGGAAACTCACATACAATTGGTATCAATTGAATCTTTGACTCAGACACTTTAGTATCCAACACATATGCAAGGTAAGCATCATAAACCTTTCGGACATATTTCTGTGCCGTTATTGCTGAAATCACATTCTGTAATCCATCTAATTTATCATATTCAACACGAATCAATTCATTATTCTCACATTTCAATACAATATATTTCTGCTTACAATCTACCACTGCATCACATCGGGTTAACCAATCCATACCCAAAATCACCACGAAGCAATTCATTATTCTCACATTTCAATACAATATATTTCTGCTTACAATCTACCACTGCATCATATCGGGTTAACCAATCCATTCCCAAAATCACATTAAATTCATCAAATGACATTAACATCAAGTCAGCCAAAAAGCAATATCATTTTACCATCAATGGATAGTTCTTACAAACTTTATTCACCATAACACACTGGCTCAGGGGGTTTGAAACTTAACCACAAATTTAGTAAATTTAATAGGTAAATTTTTAACAGTCACTAAGTTCATACATATATATGAATGTGTGAAACCAGGATCAATCAATGCAGTAATATCAGTATCAAGTAGAGAAAATGTACCAATAATGACATCTGGTATAGAGGCATCTTCTTTAGCACAAATGGCATATGTTCTTGCAGGTGCTCGTGCCTTAGATCTAACTACTGTATCCTTGGTATTACAACGACTACTACCAACATTGCCGAGATGGCGGGGTGGTCTGCCTCTCGAGGTAGGATTACCAGGCTTTGGAGCTGGTTCTATCTCTTTTTCAACTCTTTCAAGACAATCTCTGAGAAAATGCTCAAGTGTATCACATCCAAAACAAGCTCCACTTTTGGACTGACATTCCCCATGATGGAATTTGTTACAATGTTTACAATTCAGTTTGGGATTACCAACAATACCCACACTAGTCATAGATGGAGATGAAGACCTCGGGTTAGAACATTGAGAGCCCCACTCTCTTCCAGAATACCCCGTAGAGGTAGTAACAAGATCATAATACCTCTTTAGTTTCTTAGAAGCAAATGATTGTGACTTACTCATAGTTCTTTTTCCTGAAAACTGAGCCTCTCTTTCAGCTTGTTTCTTTTCCTTACTCAGTTCCTCAGCTTTTTGGGCTCGACCGGCTAACATCACAAATTCCCTTATTTTAAGAATTCCAATCAATAACTTGATATCTTCATTTAGGCCCTCTTCAAAGAGTTTACACATTTCAGCCTTGGTTAAAACCCATTGTCTGGCATACTTGCTCAACCGAAAAAATTCCTGTTCATATTCGGATACAGTCATGTATACTTGTTTGAGCTCGAGAAACTTTCTTTTTCTAATCCATATATCTCTGACTCACATAATCTTCCTGAATTCAACTTGGAAATATTCCCATGTGACATTCTCCCTTAGTACTACTAAAGTTATGGTATTCCACCAATGAAAAGTTGTATCTTTCAGTAGAGATTCCACACATTTTAGACATTCAGCATGCGTGCAGGATAATTCATCAAAAACCCAGATGGTATTTTCTAGCCAAAACTCAGCCCTTTCCGGATCATCATCTGTGGTAGCTCTAAATTCTTTTGCCCCATGCTTTCAGATTTTATCTATAGGAGGCTTACCAATTCTAACAGGTTCTGCACCCTATGGTACCTCAAGAATCGATTGGGGAGCAAGTGGTGGAGGATGTTGTACAACATGGTTTGTTCTCAAGTACTATGAAAACCATTCATTTATAATTTGAAAGAAGGCTTGTTTTGCCTCCTCACTTCACCCCTCAAACGTGGGCCTTTCACTACCAGACGCAGACGAAGACGTAACTCTTTGTACTGAAGCTGAAACATTGCTCTCAGCTTCCTCGGATTCAACTCTAGCTCGATTGGATGACATTTCTATATGAACAACACATTTAAAATGATCAGGAGTCATCACACTATCACAATTTATATAATATCATGTATAGCTAACTCATGTTTCCTATGTCAAATATGAGAATCGACTAAATCGTGGCTCTGATACAACTAAATGTAATATTCCAAACCCGTACCCGTCACTAGAATAGGGTTTCAGAGGATTAACAGAACATTCAAAATATTTTTTATTAAACTATGAAATTTTAATATTTATTTACCAAAATCCTCTATAATGTCCCTTGATCGGGCCCTCGAGGCTTAGTACGAGCATTAAAATCGAATCAAGACTTAATCGGAACCTCTAAGAATTTTTTGCAAAATTAAAAAGTATTTCTAAGGTGTAGGACTCACATGCCCGTGTGACCCTGGAACACGCCCGTGCTACAGGCCGTGTTTGATTTAGGGTGCTATCTGACTTGTGCCACACGGCCATACCACACACTCGTGTGCTAGGCCTTATGGTTAATTAAATTAATTTGAATTAGGTGCAGGTTTCACACGGCCAAGACACACACCTGTTCTAGGTCGTGTGGCATACACGGCTGAGACACACGCCTGTGTCTCTACCCATGTGCCCAATTCTGAGCATTCTGTTTTTCAAAATTAAGGTGCAGGGGACACACAGCCTAACTACATGCTATTGTTACTAGGTCGTGTGTCACACACGATCTAGACATACGCCCGTGTGGACAAAATGAAGCCATTTTTAGCTTCATTTCTCACCCAAAATTTCAACCAAGACCTGCACTTGAAATACACATCCAATACCAACCAATTCAAGCATTCTAATTGGGCAATTTCTATTATTCAAAATAGCATATCACTACATGCATAAGTGCTTATAGACTTACATTGGAACATCTTAGGCATTCACGACATTGATCACACATTCTTAACATAACACAAATATATGAATATATCATAATAATCTACTTAGTCATATCAAAATGAACCATTACTAGCCATTCCAACGGCTAGATTACAAAATAACATTTCAAGCCACTACTGCATGCCATTATACCCAAAGTGACTTGATTAAATATACCCAAAATGCTAGTTGATAGTGTAACGATGCTCCAATGATCTCCAGCCCTCGGGAGCTTCCAAGCACTATAAAACAGGGGAAAAATAAATAGAGTAAGCATTACATGCTTAGTAAGTTCGTATAACGGAAACTAAACTTACCAATCTTGCTTACTAAAATCTAGGCATACAATGTTATGTTTCCATCCATTTGGCTAAATTTCCTAATCACATACATTCAATCAAACATGTTAGTCACCTAAATTTTCATATCAATCAAATAACATGGATGAGCTCATCAAGCAATATTCTTTTGAATCATTATCATATCATCTCAAGATTTTCATGCCATGTCAGGAGTTTTATGTCCGTCAAATCATTGAATTTCAATAGATGCTTAAGTAGTACACTCAAAGTGTACGATTCAATAATCTGTTAATTTCTTATTTAAGGGTACCCAATAGGGGATTTAACCAAGAAACACTCTGTCGAGCCACATATCGTATAACAGGGTTACCAGTCCAGGCTAAATCATTTATATAACGTAAGCTCAGAGGAACTCGATTAGGATTACCAGTCTAGGCTAAACCCTAATCATAACATATGCTCGAGAGGTATTATACAGGGATTACCCATACGGGCTCAATCCTTTCTATAACAAGGTCAATGAGATTACTCATCCGAGCTAAATCCCGTCCACAACGAATGCAGGACCTTATTAATTTTGGGTAAGCGCATATAATCATCAAATCCAATATTCAATCGGGACTTAACCATTTTTCACATTTTAAGCATATATCAATTTTCCTTCATAGTATACAAGTAAGCACATCAACATAAATCACATTACATACAACACAACATTATTACATGCTCGATTAAGTTACACGAACTTACCTTGACATTTGTTCACGTTAGAAATCTACTAATCCGAAACCTTTTTCTTTTCCTTGATCTAACCTTAAATTAGTGTTGTTTGGATCTATATAAATGGATTTTATGATCAATTTCATGCATTTCATATTTAAATAGACTCAATATATGTCATAGGCTAAATTACCCTTTTACCTTAAACTTTTCCATCAATTTTGATTTTGTCCTTGGGCTTGGAAAATGAAACTTGTGCAAATTACTCCTTATTCCAAGCCTAGCCAAAGCCCCATTACAAATTTTTCAGCACATGTATTCATAAAATTTTAGTATTTTTCATCAAATTTTACAACTTTTTATTTTAGTCCCTAAATCATGTTTTCATCAAAAATCACTTTGTAAAAGTTGTTTATCTATCAATAATCTTTCATTTTCTACCATGAATTTCTAATTTCCAGCATAATACATCCATGACCCATTTGATAACTTTTCAAATTAATCCCTCAAATAGAGAGATTAAGCTATCCAGGTTTCAAATATATCAAATTTACTAAAAACGGCACAAGGAAACTTACCCAATTGGGCCTTGAAATTTTCTTCTCTCTCTCCTAGGGTTTCCAAGAATTTTAGTTTGAAGATGACAATAATAAGATGATTTTTTCTTTTATCATCTTTTAATTAATTAAATTTTTGCTATTTCCAATTTAGTCATTGAACTTTTCCTATAATTCCATGTATGAGTCACCATGAAAAATCTACATATTTTTTTAATGTTCTAATTACCATATAAGGACCTCTAGTTTTGAATTCCATAGCTATTTGTTCCTTATAGCTACTAGAATTCAACTTTCCCATTTTATGCGATTTAGTCCTCGTAATTAGGCACTTAATCGATAAAATTTTCATGTTAAAATTTTCACATGTCATGTCTATCATATTACAAACCATATAATAAAATTAAATTAAATTATGTTTCGTGTGAATTTGTGGTCCCGAAACCACTGTTCTGATTTCACTGAAAATGGACTGTTATATCGTAATTCAGTGTAGCAGATTAAACTAGTTTTTGCACTTTAGGAGCTTGAAAACAAGCATTTTGTTTTCATTTTAATTACATTTTTGCAGTTTAGTTATAATCAATAAAGTGTGTAATTTGAGACTTTTATTGACCTTAAGGGTCGAATGAGGACTAAGGGTGAGCTAATATACTTTGTGAGTGTCCAGGAGAGCATTAAAATGTGTGCTAACTCGATACTGGTCTCTGTGTTGTAACACGGAGCACTGAATGTTGCAACATAGGGATCAAAATAAAAGAATTCCAAGATTGCCTTCGGTGTCACGACAAAGCCTGAGGATGTCGCGACCCACCCCTGAAGATACCCTGAAGATGAACATACTACCCTCGATGTTGCGACACAAGACCTAGTGTGTTGCGACATCACCTCTATATAGGAAATAATTATAAGCTAGGGGCATTTTAGTCTGCATAATCAAACATTAAGAACGAGATGACAATTGACCTAGGGTTAAAGACGACAACCACTTTAAAGTCTATAAATAGGCTCAATTAGCACATGTTATGGATAACTTTCATATTGTATAATTTTCTTCTTAGATTTGGTCTTTAGCTTTTCTCTTTTATTAGGCTTAGGCTTATTTCATTTTTTGTTATTTACTTTTGGTAAAAAAATCATATTTGTGAAATATAATCAAACTCTGTGAGGATTCTGCGTTCAATTCTAATATAAATAAGGCTTCTTCTAAACTTTATACTCTTGAATTATTATTCATGTCTACTCTTTCTATCAATTTTATATTGTTTATGAGATCTATGAAGACCTAATCCTCCTATGGGGGATTAACAAGTGGAAGTGTGATTAATTAACTATTTTGTAAGGTTCTCTTAGTAGATCAACTGTTTAGGAAATAAAGAACTTAAACCCTAAGCCTGACAACCCTAGGAAGTTATTAAGGTGACAATTAACCCAAATTTGGTATGAACTATCCATGAACAACTTAACCTTGAACTGGTCTGGACTATGAGGCTGGGAGATAAGTAGTTCATGCCGACTCATTATTTTAGTGGAAGATTGAATGATCGAATGATCCTTCTGGGATATCGACTAGTTGATTGAACAAGAAAACTTGAAGCAATAGTTGATTATAATTTTCGAAGCGAGCTAATCACCCATGCCTAAATGTGATATATTCTATTATTTTATTTCTCGTGATTTATTTCTTTTCTTTTCATTGTTTTATTATTATTAGCATAGATCACAAAAACCTTTCTTTTTTATTTCATCGTAATATAATTTATTTAAAGTACTAATTAGATCTATTTCTATTTAGGTTAGGATTAATTTAGTGCTCGCCTCCTTCCGGTACTATCCTCGAGTACTCATCTACTTCGTTGTAACTATATTACAACTTGCAGATACTACCTTTTCACATATTTTGTGCAGGATTTCCACTCTAGAAGTTGGTACGTTCGGTGTTGGTCAACAGCTTATAACAAAAAATCATGGGTTGTATTCAATGTTCCTAGCCTAAAACCATTTTTCAAAAACATGCAGATACGTTCAAATAGTTTTGATACTCATAACTTTATTTTTCGTACCTAGAAGGTTTAAGAATCTTACCCGCTTGTTGATTTCCCCACTTTTCTAGCTCCATCCTCAAGAAGTATGCTCCATGCAGAACCTTCCATGGCTATTCCATCTTTGACCTATAGAAAAAGATGAAGAGCAAAAGAAATTGGGACAAGGTCAGTAAGAATATCATCCATGGAACCATCTCTCAGCTATTTATAACCCTTTTCGCGCTACTCCCAACCTTATGAGAACCGTGCATTCTCAATCATTATGTCTCCCACTAAGAAATTGGCTGGTTCCATTCTAACTGAACCAGGCTTGGTTCTCAACCTTGTTCAATTCAATTTCCAGCTTTTCCGTTTCTTCCAATATAGGCCGCTAACTTGTTGTCTCTTTCAATTTAGTCCCTTAATTATCCCTAATTTCTGGTTAATTGGATACTGAGTGTTACAGTAATTGTAAATTTGATAGGTACTTTCGAACCTCTTTTAGTTTTCAATCTGAGTTTTGATTCTATAATTATTTTTAATATGTATATGATGTGTTAAGCTAAAATGGGTTGGAATTGTGTTTTATAATGTATTTAAACAAATTGGTGTGTTTTTTTGGATGTTGGAGGTGACTGTGTAACACCCTAGACCCGACCTAAACTTATGGCCGAATTCGGCTTATCACATTGAAGTGTTTTTTGAAATCCATGTTTTCATTAAAACTCCTTCTTGACATTTAAAACTTCTTGCCATTTAAAACTTGTACAAAACCTCCGTTTGCATTTGTTTATTTTCAATCATGGTTTATTAAAAAGTTATTCCCTTTTAAAATATTATTACCTTTAAAACCTTATTTGCCGAAGCTTAATTTAAAACAAATGATTTACGAAAACGTGATATTTAAGAATTGAGTTGCGAAAACGTAGTGTTTGAAAATGTTATTGTTTTGGAAAATGGTGTTCTACTTCTAGCAGATATAAATCACAATCAATAAAATCCCAAATTTAAAATCTAGAAATTATAGAGGCCTTATTACAACTCGAATCAAAATGAAAGTGCTTAAGTAAATGAGCAAGATAGAATAAAACATGTGCAGTTGTGTGGCCCTCTCTGAGTCCGTCGCAGCTCCGAACCGTCTAACTCTTGGGATTACCTGAAAGGTTAAAATGAGGTGAGTTTACGAAAACTCGGTGTGTAATCCCCTTATTAAAGAAATAGGTAGTATACAGAAACAAAATCAGTCTGGGCTTGAGCCTTTTAATAGTATCAGTACAGCTTAGTTCAGAATAAATGTGAGCCAAAGCCCAAAACAATGTGTCACAACCCATAACAAAATCAATTGGGACTAGCCCATCACAGTAACAGTCTCAGTATGAATGATGCATGATGCATGCAAACCCATCCAACCCTGCACTTGCCTCCGTCCAACCCTGCACTACCTGTGGGGAATAAATCACCCACGCCATTCCTACTCTTATAGTGTTAGTACTGGTTGCAGCACTGACTGAAATCGCAGCAAAGCTGCTAGTATATATGCGGCTTTAAGCCTTCAATAATGGTCTCATAATTGGCACATAGCCAACAGTAACTATAATAAGACCGGCACATAGGCATGGGTAAGTATGATCGACACAAAGTCATCAATAATTACGATCAACACACAACCATGGATAAATATGATCGACACAAAGTCATAATCAAGATGGCACAGAGCCATAATTAGGTTGGCACAGAGCTATAATCAGCTTAACTGGCTTAAAGCCATCGGTAGGTCCACAGTCGTCTCGTGTGACCCGTGCGACCTTAACAGATCATTACTGGGTCCACAGTCGTCTCGTGCGACCCTATCAGAATAGTACTTTCCATAACCAATATCTACACCCCATGCAGTATGTCATGTATACAGAATGTCTGGCCTAGAAATCATCATATCATTCATAGTTAAGTTAATCAAATCATAGTTAGATAATCATAATCAGATAATCATAGTCAAATCAGTAAAATCATAGCACAAGTCAATCATTTATCCTCGAGGGGCAAAATAGTCATTTACCCTATAGGGGAATTATGATCATTTTACCCTATAGGGGCAATACGGTCATTTTACCTTAACAGGGGCATTATAGTCATTTTACCCTACAAGGGCATTACGGTTATTTCTCACATTGGGGTCCAAGTATGTGTATGAACTTATCAATAGGTCCATAGTCGATCCGCACGACTTGTGCAACCTTTAGTAATTAAAAGGTATAGTTGGGCCCAAAGCCCAAAGTATGGCCCAAGTGGGGTCCACACGCTCGTGTGGCCTGCTAGGCCCAAAACTGCCCTTAGCCATGTGAATGACATGGTCGAGCTCATTATTTCATATATGTTCTTGAAGTTGGCCCTTATGGGGCCCGCGAGCCCATTGGGCCCACAAGGTCCATTTCGGCCCATTTGACCCAAAAGCGACCAAAAATCATGAGACCGGTCATGGTGGCCTCTATTATTGTATTGACTTTCCCACACGAGCGTTCGTGCACTCGTATGGTAACTGTTACTGTATTTTTAACATTTCGTCATTTCGAGATTTCAGCATTTACCGATCTACAATTGGAGTGGTGTGTGTACACACCTTTTCGAGTTTTAACAGTAACAAATTTGGTGTATGGTTACACACCCTCTTGGCTTTTAACCCGATTAGCATTTACAGAAAACAGTTACACACCTGTTTGGATTCCTGGTATGAATGATCTTGCAATGATTTACACTTCCACTGCTTCAATCAATGTAGTCTTACAAATTCGCAGATAAACCGAGTTCAATACATTTGGATGCTGCCAAAACAATGTGCATGATCACATGTTAAAAACCTTAATAGATTACCAAATAACACACGGCTTACACACTTGCAACGTTACTTTTATCATTACCGAAATACCTAACTACCAAAAGTAACTTGCATTGGGCAGAACCAACCGCTAGGATAAAGACATTCAATGGAAGAGAAAGAATAGGAATACCAAATATTCGGCCAATGAAACAAAGGAATACCAAAGTCGATTCCCCCTCCTTTAAGAGAAACCAAAAATAAAAAAGGGAAAGAGAAGAAAATATTCGTTTTAAATCAATGTAAGGGGAATGTAATATCCTGAAATAGGGGTTATTTGTAATTGTATTGTTTTGCGTGAGTAAAGATTGTTGTGTTGTTAAGTGAGATGTTCTAGGGTTTAGGAATAAGCCAAGAGTAGACTCGAGCTGTAGGAAAATTTTTGTTTTTAAGCTTTAGTTAGAGGGAGCTGAAGGAGATAAGGGTTAAGTGTAATTTGTGGGGGAATTTAAGCACAAAAGGAGTTAGTGGCATGATGGGTATTGTGCAAGAATGGTTGCTTGAGGGGAGTGGTTCGAATAGCATGGAGTGCAATTTGAAGATTTTATTTTTTATGCATCCTTACATCAAGTGTCGGCAAGCTTTATATTTGGTAAGTTGGACTTTATTTTTTATGGCAAGTTGAATAATAGTTTAGGCAAGCTTGATCTTGGGGAAAGAAATCATTTTGATTAAGAAATTGAAGAGGAAACAGAAGGCATGATATAAGGTGTTTGCTATGGAAACTTTTTGTGGAAAAGTTTGACTTTAAAGTCCATGTATTTGGACGATTTTGGGGCCTAGGGGGGAGTGACCAAATTTTGTTTTGTTGGTAGCTAGTTGTTGCTGAAATTTCCTTTGGTTAGGTGGTCATTTTCGGCTAGCTTGGAAGGCCTTCATTCTTTGTTTTGAGTCATAACCGAAAACCCTATGAGCTTTGCCGATTTCTCTCTAGTGCATCATAGTGAAGCAAAAGCCGTTTGTCCATAGGTATTTGTTGATTTCTCTCTTAGGCATTTGGCCGAATCTCCTTTGGAGCCTCTCTCTTATATTTTTTTTTTATAACCGAAAAGAAACTCTCTTCCCTTCATCTTTTTTTTCTTCTTCACAAGTGCTTGGACAAACCTTCTTTTTCCCCATCTCTCTTTTCTTTCTCTCATAACTGTTCAAAACCACATTTTCTTCTCCTTTTTTTTCTTTTGCTGAAACTCCTTAATTCATTTTCTTTAAGCCTAAGTGAATACCAACCATCTTTCTCCCATTCCCTCTTTTCTTTCTTAGATTGAATCCTATTTGTTAGTTTTCTAGCAACCATAGCCGAAACTCCCTTCATCACTCAACCATTTTACCAAAATTTTCCAAACCCTTTTTGTTTTGCCTTGGCCGAATATCAAGGGTAGATCTTCTTTTGGTTTTTTTCAATCGGTTTTGGAAGGGGGTAAGTGTTCATGGCCATATTTCTTTTGGTTCTTTTATCTTTTCTCTGTTGATTCTCATGAGGGCAAAATCCATATTTTTGGGCATTTGTTAGCAAGGTTCTAACCATTCATAGGAACCGATTTCTTCTAGGCTCTTCGGGACTTTGGAAGTAGTCGATCTAAGCCTCTATTCTCAAATCGGGTTGGTAAGTCAAGTGGTAAGGGTATCTATGTTAGTTCATCATTCTTTAATGGTTGAAAAGTCAAGGCTTTGAGATTAAGTTGTTGTTGGCCGAATGGCCTATGTTATTGATCAAAGTGTTGGCCAAATGTAGGGCAAGGAGATCTAGTGCTGTAGATCGGGTCTTCGGGATTTAGTCCTTGCGTTAGTGACAGGTGTGTAACTTACACACTTTATAACTTAGTATATATATACATTAATAACCTAATATGTGATAAACAAAAACTGTGTAGATCCTGATATGATACCTTATGGATATGAGCAAAGATACGAGTAAGTCCGTTTCAATATAATTTTGCTATATGATGCTTAATACCATAAACTATGATATATTTGCTATATGTTCATATTAAGGCATGATTTGTACATGTGATGCAGTGATGTGGGTGATATGAGAGGAGGAGGAAGATTTGATATCCGTGTCTTTGGGACACCAGAGGTTTGACACCTCCAGTGGTTTGGTACCACAGATTATTTTGTGACTTTGGGTCACCAGAGGTTTGGTACCTCATAGAGACTCGTCCTAGTGGCATAGACCACAGTGGGTTGGCCTCACATTTGATATTACGGGATTATCACCAGTGGTTTGATATCACAATGTGGGTTGGCCTCACAGATGGATTATTCGTAACTTTGGCTCACCAGTGGTTTGACACCATATTATTAATGGATATCGTGACTTTGGGTCACCAGTGGTTTGGCACCACCAATGGTTTGGTACCACACGGGGTAAAAAAGGAGTTATGGATGGCTAGGTTGGGTGCATTATCTATATTACTTGGTTATGAATTGTGTAAGTATGTTGCATTAACCGGGGGAAGGATTTATGCACTGAGTCTTGGTGACTCACCTTCTCCCTTATCTTTTCAGGTGATTCGTAGATCGCGGATGAGGAGCCGGGTAGGACTTGAGGTGGCCATTCAATAAATAAACTCGATTTTTACATGGACTTAGCTCTGGGTACTTTATTTCTTTTAAATTCAGTTTCATTTATTTGGGTTTGTAATAAGGACTTTTAAGTTTATGGTTTTTTACTATTTATATGCTTTGGATTTATTTTAAACATGGCTAAGTAAATTACTTGACAAATTTTAATAATATGAACGCAATGGTTTTCAAAATTTTTACCATCGGGTAATATAAATTATTTGATAACAAATGACAACTCAAATGTTTTTGACAACTTAAATAATTTTTGAATTTAAGTTTCCACACTCAAATGCAAATGGTTTTCAAAGCAATCATTCGGGTTTTTCTTAATATATATATACACGTTTTTTTAACCTATGGATCGATAACTAAATTTTAGAGATTGATTTTTTTGGGGATTTTAAAGCATACTATTGATTTTTAATTAATCATGCACCTGATTTCTACAAACATTAGACATCTAGAGAATTTTGTCTAAAACTAAACCGTCAAACCAATTTTCTTCAAAACTTTTCCCTGTGACATGCCAGATTCGGCCGTGGTGTATTGACTGGTTTGGGTGTTACAATTGTGGTATCAGAGCCAAGTTCAAAGGCTCAGCTGTGGGCCCGAGGCCCAAAATATTTTAAAATATGGTTTTGAATATTTTTTAGATTATATGGTTTGAGAGGCATGGCACCGAGTCTCCAAGACCAATCACCTACGTAAGTACCCTAGCCTTTGGTTGTGATTTTGGATGTTATAAACTTGAATGACTAGTGTTAGTGGACTACCTTAGAGACCAAATTTATAGGACTCTATAGACTCGCAAAATAAAACTCTTTAATAAAATTATTCATAAAGCGTGCTTTAAAGATAGTGGAATAATAACTAAAGCATAAAACTTTTGAATCTTATAATCGAGACTTTAGACATGAGCACTCGAGGTCGAGGTCGTAATACGCGTGGACGCGGTCGAGGTAGGATGGCTGTGTCTGAGCCAGTGAGGTCTGGTCAGGAGTCAAAAAATGAGATACTAGTACCACCACCGGCTGTAGGTGGTGAGTTCCAAGAGCAAACAGGGGATGATGCAGTGTCTCAAAGCGATGTCATGAGTTCTTGAGAGGGTAGCTGGAGTAGGTAGAGGCGCGGGAACTCAAAAATCAGACTGAGTGACTCGAGTCAATGGAGCCGAGGTATTTCGAGGTGTTTCGTGTGGCTCCAAAGACGATCAATATTGGTTAGAGGCGATTTGAGCTAATCATGGATGACTTGGATCTGAATGCTGAGGAAAAGCTGAAAGGGATAGTGTCGCTTATTCGGGATGAGTCATACCAATGGTGGCTCACGGTGCGGAGACAAGGTCTTTGTAGTAGAGGATCTCACTTGGGATTATTTTAAAGCAACAGACGTAAGAAGTATGTTGGGTCTAGTTACATTGATGCGCAGTGGAATTCATTTCTAAGGTTGGTTTAGGGGAGTAAGTCCGTATCAAATATGAGGCAGAATTTTTAAGATTGAGTTGGTATGCTAGAGGTATCGTGGCTACGGAGCATGAGCGATGTGTCAGGTTCGAGGATGGACTGAGGGATGAGTTGAGATTGCTGATTGGTCCATAGCAGGAGCGAGAGTTTGCTGTGCTAGTTGAAAAGGCTAAGATAGCTGAAGGGATAAAAGAACATGTGATGCAGAATCACGACAAGAATAAACATAAGAGAGGTTTTGGATCATCTGGGTCGGCTGATAATTCTCAGAAAAGGGCTAGGCAGAATGGGTTGAACCAATCTGGAGGTCATATTACTAATCGTGACCAGTAGCAGTAATAATCGGTGTGGGAAATCTCATTGGGGCGAATGTTGGACCAGTGAGAAAGGATGTTTTGAGTGTGGCTCGCTAGATCATCGTGTGAAGGACTGTCCATGTAAGCTAGCCAGGAATCAGTCTGAGGGTTAGGGTCGTTCTCAATTCAGAAATGAGGGACCGCCACCACAGAGGGGTCGTGGTAATTGTAGAGGAGGTAATAGTTCAAGTCGGGGCCGCGGAGCACCGGGCAGAGGTACAGGCAACACTGAGGCAAGACAGCCTGGGTTGGTGTATGCAGCGAGGTGTCAAGAGGAGGGCGACGCACCGGACGTCATCACCGGTACGTTCCTAATCTTTGGTTTGCCATATACTACTTTGATAGATGTGGGTTCGACGCATTCGTATGTTGCTAGTAGAATAGTAAAGACCATGAACTTAGATTCTGAGACTATTTCTAGGGAGATGACGGTACTTAGCCCTCTAGGTCACTCTATAGTAGTGAATAAGGTGTATAGAGATGTACCCCTAGAACTCCAAGGGGTAGTGGTTGTAGCTGATCTGATGGAACTACCATTTGGGGAGTTTGATTTGATTCTTGGGATGGACTGGTTGGTCATGTACCAGGCAAGCTTTGATTGCACTGCTAAGCGCATGATTTTGAAGACAGCTGAGGGTGAAGAGGTGGTTATGATAGGTAATAGAAGAGATTATCTATCTAATATGGTATCTACGTTGAAAGCTGAGAAGTTGGTCAGGAAGGGCTGTGAGGCATTTATGGTTCATGTGTGTGCGTTAGAGGCTAATGAGTCTACTGTAGGGAATGTCCTAACGGTAAGGGAATATGCTGACATATTTTTAGAAGAATTTTTGGAACTGCCTCTGAATCGTGAAGTCAAATTTGGAATAGATTTGTTACCCAGAATTGCGCCAATGTCTATCGCTCCGTATAGGATAGCACCGAAGGAATTGGTGGAATTGAAGGCTCAGATTCAGGAGTTATTGGATAGAGGTTTTATCCAACCAAGTGTTTCACCTTGGGGAGCATCGGTACTCTTTGTCAAGAAAAAGGATGGTACGATACGGATGTGTATAGACTATCGCCAGTTTAACAAGCTAACGATCAAAAACAAGTATCCATTGCTGAGGATAGATGACTTGTTTGATCAGCTTAAGGGGGCAGCGGTTTTCTCCAAGATTGATTTAAGGTCTGGGTATCATCAGCTAAAGGTGAAAGAGGCTGATATCCATAAGATGGCAGTTCACACTCGGTATGGGCACTACGAGTTTTTGGTAATGCCGTTTGGGTTGACTAACGCGCCGGCAGCATTCATGGACATGATGAATCAGGAATTTCAGCAGTATTTGGATCAGTTTGTCGTGGTATTTATAGATGATATCTTGGTATACTCAAAGTCAGAGGAGGAGCATGATGCGCATTTGCGAGTAGTATTGCAGATCCTAAGGGAAAAGCAGCTATATGTCAAATTTAGTTAGTGCGAGTTTTGGCTTAGGGAGGTGACTTTTTTGGGTCACGTAGTATCAGCTGAGGGGATTAGAGTGGATCCCCACAAGATTGAGGCAGTGTTGGATTGGAAGCCGCCTAAGTCAGTGGCAGAAATTCAGAGTTTTCTAGGTCTGACATGGTATTACCGAAGATTTGTGGAAGGATTTTCTTTGATTGCAGCACCAATGACCAAGTTGTTAAGGAAAGGAGTTCCATTTGTGTGGAATGAGAGGCAGCAAGAAAGTTTTGACAAGTTGAAGAAGATTCTGACTGAAGCTCCAGTTTTAATTCAACCTGAGGCAGGCAAGAAATTCACGGTTTACTGTGATGCATCACATACTGGCTTGGGATGTGTGCTGATGCAGGAAGGAAAGGTAGTGGCTTATGCATCTTGACAGTTGAGACCACATGAGGTTAACTATCCTACGCATGACTTGGAATTAGCTGCAGTGGTTTTTGCTTTGAAGATTTGGAGACACTATTTGTACGGAGAGAAGTCAATAGTCTACACGGATCACAAGAGTCTAAAATATCCTTTGACTCAGAAGGATTTGAATTTGAGGCAGCGCAGATGGATTGAGTTGTTGAAGGACTACGACTGTTCGATTGAGTATCATTCGAGCAAGGCTAACGTGGTAGCAGACGCGTTGAGCCGTAAGGTTGTATCAGACTTAAGATCAATGTTTGCCCATCTTAGCTTGTATGATGATAGGAGTCTATTGGCAGAACTGCAAGTTAAGCCGACTTGGTTAGAGCAGATTAAGGAGAAATAGTTAGAGGATGAAGGTTTGAATGATCAGAGATTGCAGGTTCAGAATGGTGGTTTAGAGGATTATAGTTTGTCCAGTGATGGAGTATTGTGTTTTCAAGGGAGAGCTTGTATACCGAAGGATGTTGAGTTGAGGCAGAGGATTCTTCAGGACGCACATAGCAGCCCATACGCTATGCATCCTGGAGGTAGCAAGATGTATCGGGATTTAAGAGAGTAGTTTTGGTGGCCAGGACTAAAGCGGAGGTAACTGAGTTTGTGGGTAAATGTCTGACGTGTCAGCAGGTCAAGGCTGAACATCATTTACCGTCAAGGTTACTTCAGCCGGTGAAGATTCCACAGTGGAAGTGGGAAAGGATCACTATGGACTTTGTCAGTGGATTACCCCTTACACCTAGTAAGAAGGACTCAGTTTTGGTGATTGTGGATCATTTAACTAAGTCAGCTCATTTCATTCCGGTAAGGGTGGATTACTCGCTTCAGAAGTTAGCTAAGTTGTATGTGGCGGAGATAGTGAGGTTGCATGGTATGCCAGTGTCGATCATCTCGGACAGAGATCCTAGATTTACGTCGAGGTTTTAGAGAGCGTTACATCAGGCTTTGGGTACACGGTTGGATTTTAGTACGGCATTTAATCCACAGTCTGACGGGCAGTCGGAAAGGGTTATACAAATTTTAGATGATATGCTGAGAGGTTGTGTTTTGGACTTCAGAGGCAGCTGGAAAGAGTTTTTACCATTAGCTGAGTTCGAATACAACAATAGTTATCAGGCAAGCATTAAGATGGCACCATATGAGGCATTGTATGGTAGAAAGTGTCGTACACCTACTTGCTAGATAGAGTTGGGTGAGCGTCAAATGTTAGGACCAGAGTTGGTTGCTGAGACTGAGGACAAGGTGAAGTTGATTCAAGCTCGTTTAAAGGAAGCTTCGGACAGACAGAAGTCATATGCCGATCTCAAGCGGAGGGATTTAGAGTTTGCCGTGGGTGACCAGGTCTTTTTGAAGGTCTCGCCATGGAAGAAAGTGTTAAGATTTGGGAGAAAAGGAAAGTTAAGTCCAAGGTTTGTTGGGCCGTATAAGGTGTTGAGACGAGTGGGACCAGTAGCCTATCAGCTCGAGTTGCCAGCCGAGTTGAATCAGATACACGATGTGTTCCATGTCTCTATGCTTAGACACTATCGTTCTGATCCATCGCATGTTGTGGCAGTGGAGGAATCAGAAGTGAGTCCAGATTTGACGATGAAAGAAGAACCAGTGCAGATTCTAGATTGAGATGTGAAAGTGTTGCGCAGGAAGTTAGTTCCATTAGTGAAGGTATTATGGCGAAACCATGGTGTGGAAGAAGCTACATGGGAACCGGAGGATGTGATGAGGCAGCCGTACCCTCAACTCCTTTGACCAGGTAATTTCAAGGTCGAAATTATTTTAAACGGGTGGAATTGTAATATCCTAAAATAGGGGTTATTTGTGATTGTATTGTTTTGCATGAGTACGGTTTGTTGTGTTGTTAAGTGAGATGTTTTAGGGTTTAGGAATAAGCCAAGAGTAGGCTCGAGCTGTAGGAAAATTTTTGTTTTTAAGCTTTAGTTAGAGGGAGCTGAAGGAGATAAGGGTTAAGTGTAATTTGTGGGGGAATTTAAGCACAAAAGGAGTTAGTGGCATGATGGATATTGCGCATGAATGGTTGCTTGAGGGGAGTGGTTCGAATAGCATGGAGTGCAATTTGAAGATTTTATTTTTTATGCATCCTTACATCAAGTGTCGGCCAAGCTTTATATTTGGTAAGTTGGACTTTAAATTTTTATGGCAAGTTGAATAATAGTTTAGGCAAGCTTGATCTTGGGGAAATAAATCATTTTGATTAAGGAATTGAAGAGGGAACAGAAGGCATGATATAAGGTGTTTGCTATGGAAAATTTTGTGTGGAAAAGTTTGACTTTGAAGTCCATGTATTTGGACGATTTTGGGGCCTAGGGGGGAGTGACCAAATTTTGTGTTGTTGGTAGCTAGTTGTTGCCGAAATTTCCTTTGGTTAGGTGGTCATTTTCGGCTAGCTTGGAAGGCCTTCATTCTTTGTTTTGAGTCATAACCGAAAACCCTATGAGCTTTGCCGATTTCTCTCTAGTTCATCATAGTGAAGCAAAAGCCGTTTGTCCATAGGTATTTGTTGATTTCTCTCTTAGGCATTTGGCCGAATCTCCTTTGGAGCCTCTCTCTTATGTTTTATTTTTTTTTTGTAGCCGAAAAGAAACTCTCTTCCCTTCATCTTTTTTTTTCTTCTTCACAAGTGCTTGGACAAACCTTCTTTTTCCCTTTCTCTCTTTTCTTTCTCTCATAACTGCTCAAAACCACATTTTCTTTTTTTTTTCTTTTGCCAAACCCTTAATCCTTTTCTTTAAGCCTTAGCCGAATACCAACCATCTTTCTCCCATTCCCTCTTTTCTTTCTTAAATCGAATCCTATTTGTTAGATTTCTAGCAACCATAGCCGAAACTCCCTTCATCACTCAACCATTTTACCAAAATTTTCCAAACCCTTTTTGTTTTGCCTTGGCCGAATATCAAGGGTAGATCTTCTTTTGGTTTTCTTCAATCGGTTTTGGAAGGGGTAGCGTTCATGGTCAGATTTCTTTTGATTCTTTTCTCTTTTCTCTTTGATTCTCATGAGGCAAAAGCCAAATTTTTGGGCATTTGTTAGCAAGGTTCTAACCATTCATAGGAACCGATTTCTTCCAGGCTCTTCGGGACTTTAGAAGTAATCGATCTAAACCTCTATTCTCTAGCAATCAAAGTTGGTAAGTCAAGTGGTAAGGGTATCTATGTTAGTTCATCATTCTTTAAATGGTTGAAAAGCCGAAGGCTTTTGAGATTAATGTTGTTGTTGGCCGAATGGCCTATGTTTTTGATCTAAGTGTTGGCCGAATGTAGGGCAAGGAGATCTAGTGATGTAGATCGGGTCTTCAGGATTTAGTGCTTGCGTTAGTGACAGGTGTGTAACTTACACACTTTATAACTTAGTATGCATAACCTAATATGTGATAAACCAAAAACTGTGTAGATCCTGATATGATACCTTATGGGTATGAGCAAAGATACGGGTAAGTCCGTTTCAATATGATTTTGCTATATGATGCTTAATACCATAAACTATGATATATTTGCTATATGTTCATAGTAAGGCATGATTTGTACATGTGATGCATTGATGTGGGTGATATGAGAGAAGGGGGAAGATTTGATATCCGTGTCTTTGGGACACCAAAGGTTTGACACCTTCAGTGGTTTGGTACCATAGATTATTTTGTGACTTTGGGTCACTAGAGGTTTGGCACCTCATAGCGACTCGTCCTAGTGGCATAGCACCACAGTGGGTTGGCCCCACATTTGATATTACGGGATTGTTGCTAGTGATTTGGTATCACAACGTGGGTTGGCCCCACAGATGGATTATTCATGACTTTGGGTCACCATTGGTTTGGCATCACATTATTAATGGATATCGTGACTTTGGGTCACCAAGGGTTTGGCATCACCAAGGGTTTGGTACCACACTGGTAGAAAAGGAGTTATGGATGGCTAGGTTGGATGCATTATCTATATTGCTTGGTTATGAATTGTGTAAGTATGTTGCATTAACCGGGAAGGATTTATGCATCTGAGTCTTGGTGACTCACCTTCTCCTTATCTTTTCAGTGATTCAGAGATCACGGATGAGGAGCCGTAGGACTCGAGGTGTCCATTCAATAAATAAACTCGCTTTTACATGGACTTAGCTCTGGGTACTTTATTTCTTTTAAATTCGGTTTCATTTATTTGGGTTTGTAATAAGGACTTTTAAGTTTATGCTTTTGGACTATTTATATGCTTTAGATTTATTTTAAACATGGCTAAGTAAATTACTTGACAAATTTTAATAATATGAACGCAATGGTTTTCAAAATTTTTACCATCTGGTAATATAAATTATTTGATAACAAATGACAACTCAAATGTTTTCGACAACTTAAATAATTTTTGAATTTAAGTTTCCACACTCAAATGCAAACGGTTTTCAAAGCAATCATTCGGGTTTTTCTTAATATATATATACACGTTTTTTTTAACCTATGGATCGACAACTAAATTTTAGATATTGATTTTTTTCGGGATTTCAAAGTATACTATCGGTTTTTAATTAATCATGCACCTGATTTCTACAAACATTAGACATCTAGAGAATTTTGTCTAAAACTAAACCGTCAAACCGATTTTCTTCAAAACTTTTTCCCTGTGACATGCCAGATTCGGTCGTGGTGTATTGACCGGGTTTAGGGTGTTACAGGGAAATTCAAAAAACCCGAAGGAATTGATAAACCATAATATGTAAATATTTTAATCCTATATTTAGCATGTTTTTGGATGATTTATCCCTTCAATCATGGAAATAGGTGCTCTTAATCCTTTGTATTCATGTTTTATACTCAAGATAGCATCGAGGGTGAAAATAACGAAAAACAGGTCAAAATAGAGTAAATGGGCCAATTTACAAAATCGACATGGCCTGGGCCCAAGACCACACGGCCGTGCCTCCTTCACAGACTCGAACACGGCCTGGCCTCGACTTACACGGGCGTGTGCCACAGGCGTGTCACTGCCATATCAAAGTAGCGTTTCATTCGGAATAGGGTACTTAGAGGCAAAGAAAGTCATTCCAAAAGCCTATATAAACACCCTAGGGGCCAACCTTCAAGAGGGCGTTCAGCTAGGCCAAGGAGCCAAGCCAGAGGGGCCGAATTGTGGGATTAACTCGAAGAAAGCCAAGTGATTCATCTCCAAAAGCCGGAATCATACTCAAGACTGAGGATCTTTCCTTCAATTCCTTTAGGGGTTTTAGGGTTTTCTTTATGTTTTGTTTTATATTTTATTCTGAGAAGTTTTCTTTTATAATTATGAACTAAACCCTCAGATACCTGAGGGGGATGACACCTAAGACGAATATTGTTTTTGTTTTCTGAGTTGTATGATAAATACTTGATTTGTTCTTAATTATGTGTTCTTAATTCTTACTTTGATATTCTAGGATATTGATCCAAGTATTGATGTGCTTAGGCAGTGGAGCAAAAGTCCCTATTTAAAAGTAGATCTAGCATAGTTAAGTGGAGTTGGTCTCAACCCTAAAAATAAGATGACAAAAATTTGTCAGATTAAGGTCAAACCTATTATGGGAGTCCATAGATCGAGTTAATGCAATTCTAGGGGTTTTAATTAGAAAGAGATTTCAATTAATCAACCTAGGGTTAGACGTTTGTAGCCTCGAAAGAGGTATTAATATAAATTAGGGAATCCTATGGATCAAGTCAAGTGAATAAATCGTCTGGTTCAGAGTTAAATAACAAGTGAAGTCTAGGTGAATTCTTCCTCGGGTATGTCTTAATCAATTGGTTTTCCCACAAGTATTTCCCCAACTCATTCTCTTGGTCTTAGCATCTTTAGCTTAGTAGTTAGTTAATTTTAGATTAAACAACAACTCCTTTAATTTTTTAGGTTAAATAATAAAAAGACAGTTAGTATTAGTACTTTTGGTTCCATTGGGTTCAACAATCCGGTCTTGCCACTGAACTATACTATTGTTCGATAGGTGCGCTTACCTCCATCGTTGTCTTAGTTTGTTTCCAGGTTCGATCATTCTTTTTATAATTTTTTAGGACTCTGACACACGATCAAGTTTTTGGCGCAGTTGCTGGGGAACTAAAATATTAAGAAAGCTCAATTTTTATTACTTTATCCATATTTAATTTTATTTTATTTTTGCAATTAAAATTATATTTTTACTTTTCTAATTTTCTTTTTCTTTTTCTTTTCCTGGTAGGTACCCCTAGTTTAAGACTAGAAGGAACCCGACGGGACCCTTGATTTACGACAGAGAAATAGAACATACCACTCGCAGAAACCAAAGAGATGTCACTGAATAATTATCAGTGGTAAGTCATGAGTACAAAGCCTACTAAAGCAGCCGATGTTTTCAACCTTGACGCGGTCACCATGTTATCTAAATAGGTAGAGTTTGAAAATATAAAAATTGATGGTTTGTATGGTTCTACGCAGGTACATCTAGTTATGCAGTGCGATATGAATAGAGGAGGGATGAGCAATACAGAATATCCACCTTACAACCCAAGCGCTGAAAGCGAGCAAGTTCACTATATGGGTAATAATTTTCAATCTCAAAATAATTTTTACAGTAACACTTATAATGCATGTTGGAGGTGCCATTCCAATTTCTCGTGGGGTGGTCAAGGTAATCAGAGACAACAACCCCTCTGAAACTTCCAACAATAGCCCTACCCACAGGAAAAGAAGTCGAACCTTGAGGAGATGCTGAAAAAATTCATAGCGGTCAGAAACACATTTCCAAAACACCGAAACAACACTTAAAAATCAACAAGCATCGATTCAAGAGATCAAAAACCAATTAGGGCAACTTGCTAAGCTGATCTCAGAAAGACCACAAGGTATCTTGCCTAGTAACACCGAAACTAACCTAAAAGAGCAACCTCAAGCAATAATTGCTCATGATAGTGAAAGGTTAGATGAATCAAAATTGAAGCAAGAGAATGTGGTAGAGGAATGTAAGGTTGAGGTAAGCCATGATAAACCAAATCCGGTAATTATAGAGTATCAACCACATGTTTCATCCCCCAATGCGATAAAGAAAGACCACAAAGAGGAACAATTTGATAAATTTCTTAAACTTCCAAAGAAATTATATATTAACTTGCCATTTCTTGAAGCTCTTTCACAGATGTCAGATTCAAGGAAAGTTTTAAAAGAGTTTTTGACAAACAAACAGAAGTTAGACGATACGTCGCATGTGGCTAAATGCATTATGCCCAACAATTCTATGAAATAAACTACCAGGTGAGCTCACACTTCGTGTATTGTAAAAAGCAACCGACCCTTGAATAGCCACTTCAGAGCTTAATACAAACAGTCGACTCCTTTTACGACACGTAAGATCTTTCCATACGGAACGATCGAGGTAACACATTCTAATTTTGGTATTTTTGAGGTAAATATTACCCGACTCAAACCATATGTTGATAGAATTGATAGTAAGAAAAAAAGGCTTCGACTCCGTGAACCACCATGGTCATACGAATAATAGGTAAGTCTAGCTTAAGACTTTAAATGAGCGCTTCTCGGGAGGCAACCCAAGCACTAACCCCATTAATTTTTATATTTTCGAATTTTAGCATCTAACTAAAAACTAACCAAACTTTTAGGCGCAGGTTTTCATACCCAAACGGCCTTGCACATGGCCGTGGCCATGGCCGTGTGGCCACCACAGGAAGGTACAAGGATGTGGGCAACCACCAGATCCATGATTTTTATTTAATCCCCTTCTTTTCTTCACTTTCTTCCCTAAAAGTCTTCTTTCCTTTTCCCCTTCCTCTTTGACCGCATATCCACTTTTCATTATTTACTTTTATTCTTATATTTATATTTATATTTATTTTCCTTATTTTGTTCTTCTTATTCTTCATGCCATTTAGATTAAGCTTAGGAGACCGGCTGTTTCAAGGATCCAATTTAAAATGGTTCGAGGCGTTCCTCCACATTTAGCTCTGCCAAACCTATCCAGTTTCTTTGACTCCATCCAAAAAATTTAGGAAGTTTCACTTCTCTCCCTCTCTTTTGATTTTCATAATATATGATTACTATCTATCTTTGTACATTGAGGGAAATGTACATCTTAAATATGGGGTAAAAATTTATTTAGAAAAATTCCTAACTTTTTGCATTATTCTCAAATCCCTGAATGATATCTTGTCTTAAGTAATTTTATCATATCACTAATTAGAATGAAATTCCTGTAACATCCCAAGTTAGAGGGCTTTGTATTTCATGTTTCTATGTGTTTGGTATGTTTTGCTTGCTATTTGGATGTGTTTAGGGGTCTTGGGAAGGCCCGAGTTTAAGTTGGAGTCTTGGTTAAATTTTTATTTTGGGGCACTTTAGGGGGGAAGCTTGTAGAGGTAGGTCTTATATATTTGTGTGTAGTTGATAATGCAAGGTGAAGTGTGGTAAAGTGGCAAGGTGATGCCTAGGAAGCGGGGGGATCACACCACAGAGAGTAGT